>VWZV01008013.1:315-73511 GCA_013397155.1 Irena cyanogastra | reverse complement strand
AATTTCAAATTACTGTAGAATTCCTTTTTAGAGGAAAACTGTTTTGTGACCTGATTTTCCTACCTGACATTCAAGCTAACCTGCTGGAATAACCAGCTTTTTGGTAAATGTTGTATGACTTTTAGTAGTATCTGTGCTCCTTTCCAGATTTTACCCAGATCTTCTTTCTTATTTCTTTAGATCATTTCTAAAGAATACTCCAAGGCAGTGCAACTCCCTGTTTGCAGGATGTATTTCACATAGATGAAAACAGAACTCTCAACAAGGAGGTCATAACCACTCATCCTTCTCTTTAGCTGTCCTCTCTCAGAGTTCCAGCCTGCACTGATGATACACTGATAGCTCTAAAATCACTGCTAATGGCAAGTATATTTTTAGCAATTGGAATAAAATTCACAACAAGAAAGTGCAGGTGGTTGTGAAATACTGTTCTAACAATTTCTCTGCCAAATTTCCTAGGCTCTAGGCTAATTTTAACATGTGCATGATAGGTTTGAGCCTTCTGGGAAAGAAAATATATAGAGGAAAATTGCAATAATTTGACAGATTTTTTTCCCATGCTTTCAACAACAAAGTTGTTAAAAATATGCAACATGAATGATACAATTTCTTTCATTGAGTGTTTTTGCTTTAAAACTACAGGAAATATGCTATAGAAAAGAGTGAAGATGAACTCTAACAACAGCATTTTTCATGGAGATAGGATGCAAATGAGTTAATACACAGAGATTAGAAATTATAAAATATACTCTAAACAGGTTCTAAATCTCTTCTGTTTTCTGATATGAACGAGTAGAAATTCCAGTGGGCTAAAACCAAATATTCCTCATTTAACACAACATCAAAACCTGTCTTTTGTTTCAAGACTAAATTTTGCACCTTAAATGAGTCATCCCTGGCTCATACAACTAGTGAGATAAATTTTACTATTTTCATTGTAAGCATACTTCATAGTTTGACTGTGTGTGGTACACAGCACATATTTAAAAGGTATATACTGAAAAAGGAAACTGACTATCAAATCTGTATTGCTGCCCCAAAATGTGCGTCCAGATACTCCTCCCCTGCCTCCCCAGTCTGTAATAAAGAGATATGAAAGAATTTATAATTCTTTCTTCTTGTTAAACAGAAGTAAGGCACCCACCAAGTCCAGCAGAAATACCTACTAGTAGTGACAGAGAAGCACTTAAAAGATTTTATGTTCTAAATGCCACAGTATTTTATGAACATGACAAATTGCACATGTATTGAAGAAAAAAACTATGTAATATAACTTGTCTCTGTGTTTTCCAGTTTTCCTTCCCAGAGGTATGGCATTAAATAATTTAAATTTTGTCCTTCTTTCACTACTCATAATCTGCTGATGAAAAGATAATGAAAATCAAACAGTAAAACACAAACATGTTTGAAAAACCTTTTTCCTTACTAGTTCTAAGTAGAAAATTCTATTCATTTCTACGCCTGAATAATTAAACCATTTGCAACTGGTTACTTCTCAAGCTTACTGCATGTCTGCATAGGCAAATGCTATCACCTTCACTGTATTTCATCTGCAGAAAATAGCAAGATGGAAGTGATATTTTCAAATTATTTTATTGCCACTGTAAGCTAACAATAAAATTTTATTATTCGTTTGCACGTACTATATCAAAATTATAATAAACTCTTCAACCATGTTCTGTGATAACAATGGTAATGGTGATTCTACGTGTGTGAAAATTACTTATTCAAGACCATTTTCTGGCACACTTTTTAAATCAAAATCTCCTATGACTGTATTCTCCTTAAAAAACTTTTCATTGCATCATCACACTAATTTTTCATGTTACTGTGATAGTTCATTTTAAAATTTTTTTGGCTTCTAGGTATCAATGCCTCTTGAAATCAAAGCATAAATTTTAACGCTGTTACATTTTCTTTTGACCAAATAAAGCAAGGTAAAGGTCGTTCTTGTGTAGGTCTTTATTATAGTTCAATTGTAAATATGTGTCAAAATTTTTAAAAGTGTCTTAAAGTGGTCATGATGACTTGAATTTCTCCTTATTTCCCTACATTTATTAAGCAATCAAGACAAAGTTGCCAGCACTGTGCATAGCTCCATTTTAAGAGGGATATATTATGTCAAAATGACAAATAAGGGAGAACATCTTATGAATGAGATTCAGCTAGTCCAAAAAGTTGAAAAGAAAAAGATTGTCCTCATTACTACCATTCAGAGCAGGTAAACTGAAAACAGCTGAAATAAAAGAAATGTTTCATAACTCACATCCAAATACTTACATTAAATAATGATTCCTCTAAATAAACTGCAAGTGCTAATTATCTACAAAATATTTGAATACACAAGTTCATTCTAACAGCCCCAGCAGTACCAGAAATAGAATTTTTAACACATCTGCAATTTACACTGTACATAAGCCACCAAATCTTGTGATTTATACCTCTAAGCTAACACAGTCCCTTTTACCTCAATAATCAGTCTGCCACTCTTTTTCAGCTCAGTGGGTAACAAAGCTTAAATTCTATTAAAAAATTCTCTTTTAAAACTGGGTAAGGGTGATACAGATTCCTCTTAGCTGTTCTGTATAGACAGTCTTCAATTAAGCATGGACTCTGCAAAAGGTTGTACTGACATTAAGCAGAAATTCTAAAATTGATTTACATCTTAAGATTACTTGTCATTAAGTGGCTGCATTAAATAAATTCTTACAGTACTGTAGTGATTATTCACAATCAGAAAAATCTTAATTTCCACATTTTGAGGGATCAGAACCTCTTCCAGAGAGGTTCTTACTATTTGCTAGTGGATAATGGATAGCTCCTGTTTTTTATGACTGCAGCTGGTTCCCCTTGGCCCTTTACTTTTTACTGAAATGATTATCTAAAGGAATAAAAGAGTACTACTACTGCCTCACAGTGAACTCCTAACCTGAGAAGTCAGCATTTCATAACAACAAATGAAAAAATATAAAAATCAAAAGGTTTTCAGAGGTTTTAAACACATTCTGCAACAATAAGATGAGTAACAAAGTTTATTTCCAAGTCGATTTTTTACAACAACTATTTATCTAAAAACAAGTCCAATTAAAGTTGGTACGAGAACTGTAAATCAAAACATTCAGAAAACATCATGATCTGTCACTTCCACTTATGCATTCCTGTGGGTCAGCTGCACTGTGGGTGGCTTCAGTTGCTTCTGCAGTTTGTGTCAGACTAACATTGGAATCTTCAGGTATTTCCTCTACACTAAAAGTATTTCCCACATTTAGCACAAGGGATGCCAGTTTCCAGAAGGATTTAATGAATTTTGACTATTTACACAATGGGGTTTAGCTGTTTCCTCTATTTTATTTGGCTGATAAAATACTAGAACTTTTATTTCCTTTTCATTTCTAGCATATATTTAGACTAGAAAAAATGGAATTGCAAAGAACACTATCCAAGGACACTTTAAACATACAATTGAAACATATTTTAATTAGAGGGATGACCTAATTGATCTTTCTTTAAACTTGTTAAAAACAAACATACCAACATTACTATGATTCATGCAATAGAGGCTAGAAAAATGCAAGATTTAGCAACACATGGAAACCCACAGAACTTATATTTTTTTGCTGTTTATTTCTTAATTCCTGAAATAACTTGTAAAAGCAAAGACACTATACTAGCTATACCTACCATATACGCAGGTTGTATTTGCATGTTTGCTCTATTCTTCTCTTCCAAATAGGTAACGTAAGGGATAATATTTTGTTTTTAAAAAATTAAAATACACGTAATTGGAAACCTAAGTTAGTAGTCAGGAGTTATTTTGTACAATTGTATCTGAAAACACTATTTTTTTTTATTTCCAGAGAATTTTAGAAATTCAAGGAGCTGAGCAGCCTAGAAAAACAGCTTCATAGAAGCAAGCACACCAAGTTAATGACAGACTTAAACAGATTTTTGAAAATATTAGAAATGCAGGTATAGGACAGATTTTTTAAAGGATAGCAGAGATTAATTCTTAATGCAGACATTGGTACAGAATACACATACACAGTGTTGATTTTTTAATTTATTGTTTGAATTCAGCACTCAAAAACCTAAAAGTCATGATAAAATTCTCATATACATTTTCATGGTGCCGAGTTTAAACCGGACTAAGAATTTTCTGCTTGACATCTAAATCACATCTGTATCCCTGTATATTACCACCCTTCAAATGACATAAATAAAAGCAGGAACTCTTTATTAAAATCATTAATAGCTGCAATAAAACTTGGTTAATGGTGTTGTATAAATAAGAGAAGTTTAGCAGTGACTTTCTCTTATGTAGAAATTTTATCAGTGGCACTAGATCACAAAGTTTCCTTTTCATGTAATGTAAAACTAGGATCTTGATATTAAATGGCAGGGGTTTGCCACAGGAAGGATGGTATGCTAAATCCATGGGCCACAGGACTTCAATTTAGATAGTTACATTGCAGTTAGCTAGGAAGTTATTCCCTCTTTTAACTTCAACTGTTAGCAAACAATTCTTTTGATATTAGCTTGGTCAGGAGGAGAAACTGAATCTCGACTCAGGTGTCTACAGTGTAAATCCATTCATTTACTAGAAGGCTCCTTATCTGTATCAAAAAACAAGCCACTTATCATGCATATGTGTGTGCGTATATATATACATATATAAATGTATGTGTGCATGTGTGATAGGTTTTGCTTTAGGATTTTTTGGCCATTCATGTTATCTGCCTTTCATTTTTCTTTAATATAAAAAGCTTAGTCAAATCAACACTTTATTTTGAATTTCCAGGCTATAAATGCTTTGTAGGATTACTGTCTTAAAAAAAACAATGCCATGTTTTACTAAACTACTAGTTTTCTTTTATGGGTTTAAATGAGAACCAAGCCTTGTACCTACCTGCAATTCACTTTAAATGGCTCCCTACTGTAAATGAGTAAAGAGACCACTTCTGGAATGTAGGACAAAGTACTCCACTTTGCTGACCTTGGGATATAAACTATAAGGCAAAATTCTATCTTTAGATCTCAAAGGTTTTATTGGAAGTACCTGACATTATTGTGCTATTTATTTGAAGTTTATGACCCTATTTTTATTGTTAATATTTTCTGCTGGCTCATTATTCTTCAGTACTGATAAACTGCAGTTATTTTCAATAATATTCCTTAGATGTGACTAAGTTATCTTTAAAAAAATCCTTATTGTGGATATCACTTTTCTGATATAACTTGGGTGTCACTAACCATTACTTTTCACTACTTGAAGACTATTTGTTTCTTAATTGGAAAATATGACACCACACACACTTTCCATCTTTTATTAGTTTTCAAATTACATCAGTGTTAATTTAATAATTCATTACAGCACCTGTGTGACTGTAACTTTTTCTTAACTCCTACTGCACATCTGCACATCTATTTCATCTGTTTCATCTGCTTCATCCTATTTATAATATAGCACAAAAACACTCTTATTGAAATTTGGTGTTTTGTGACCTGTAGGATGCATGTGACCTGTAGCCTACAGAAAAGATGGAGAGGGACTGCCTAAAAGACCATGGAGGAGGAGTAGGTTTAAACAAAGAGAGTAGGTTTAGATTAGATATTAGGAAAAAATTCTCTCAGTGAGGGTAGTGAGGCTGTGAAATAGCTTGCCCAGAGATATTGTGAATGTCCCACCCCTGGAAGTGTGCAAGTCTGAGTTAGATGGGGCTCTAAGCAGCCTGATCTAGTGGAAGCTCCCTCTGTCCACAGCAGGAGGGCTGGAGCTAGATTATCTTTAAGGCCCCTTCCAACTCAGACCACTCTATGACTCCATTATAGCATAGTTTTAGTAAGCATATAAGACAATGTTATTTCTCTCAAGTTTTTAAAATGAAAAAATCTTCTGTCCACATCTATATTATGGCTACTCCACCTGAGCACACCACTGCTGTTTTGTGAATTTCCTATTCAGCGTTTTTCCAAATCAATGTTAAAATGTCCAACAGCTTCTAAGCATCCAGGTTGAACCATTTCAGAAGAGCTTTAAATGCTGCAGAAAGTGTTAAGACTACCTTGCACCATCACGTGGCAAGCAAGACACTGTTACCGTGAGGGAAGAGCACACAAACCCCAGTCAGTCTGCTCACGGTTGTGGCCCAACCCATCTGCACAGACCGAGGCTTTTGAGGCTCATTTTGAAGGGTTCTGTTTCACCTGGGATCCAGAACAATCAGCAAACAACTTTCAAAGCAGCTCATTTAAAATCTAAATCACTAAGCCACTAAATAACAAACTCAGTTTATGGAAGGTCTTAAGAACTGAGACTGTTCAAAACAAAGAAATGAA
Organism: Irena cyanogastra; assembly: GCA_013397155.1. Taxonomy (NCBI): domain Eukaryota; kingdom Metazoa; phylum Chordata; class Aves; order Passeriformes; family Irenidae; genus Irena; species Irena cyanogastra. Next base: position 67,175 of record VWZV01008013.1, on the reverse strand, counting down.
TGTCATCTGAAATTTTGAACTACATTTATTTGAAAAAAGTGAAACACTGACATTAGTTTGATATTATTGGTTGCTACACATAACATACAGTTAAAATTTGCAAATAAATTAACCAGAATAATTAAGAAAAAAAAATCAAAATAATTATAAATATGTTTATATTTTGTTATTAAAAATTAGATGATTTTTCATTAATAGCTCTATTTCAAATGTATTTTCACCATAAATTCTTATCAAGTTGGTCACATACTCCATTAACAAAGCATATCTTAAGAAGAATAAAATATCGAGAGTACAATCAACAGATGAAAACTTTCTAAAGCGAGGTGAAATGTTTATGTTTAGAGATAATTATAGCTTGACTCCTGAATGACAAAAACCACTCAACTGCTATTAAGTAGCAAAAATTTAACAGCACTTCTGGGAGCTTAAAATGTCTTTGCCAAATATTAAGAAAAAATATTAAATCTGTATAAACTTTTTAGAATCTTTTAAATAAAATATTAAGTATAAATTGTTCTGTGGCTTGTATAACATCAGATTGGAGTGAACATGTTTTATACAGTATTGAAATAGAGTATATTCCTGGTTGCAGAACAATATTTCTTCTGTTCAAGCTTTTTGGGTTTAAGGTATAAATTCTCTAATGTCTAAAAAAGCTTAACCCCCCGTTCCCAAATAACTGTCTCTCTATCGCAATCCAAAAAGGTTCTGCACTCTTTTAAGTCTGAAACTGGAATCCTAGGTGTGCAATTTTTTTGTTTCTATGGGATCTTTCAGAGACCATTCTGAGCAGACCTCATTAGTTCCACGTGCAATTGAATCTTACATCTCCAACAAAGTTGAAGTACTCTGCCATTTCACTGGATACCTCCCTCTATAGGCCTATCCACAACATTTCCATGTTACCATCAGTGAGGACCGTGACTGGCAAGAAGGATCACTGACAGAATCACCTTTTTGGCTTGACCATCAGATGCAGTTTTTGTGACCCTTGCATACTGAGGATACTAGAGGTGACAACATATTCTAATTTATAAGAGCATCCTTCTCCTTGCTTAATGTTTCTTTTTGTGCTAGAAGGTCAAAACATTATCATCTGTATCATGCAGGTTTTTTTGTAGATTGTAGATAGGGTTCACTATTTTTACTAATTGCAGGGAAAAAAGCTTTTAAATCTTTTGCTTTCCAAAGTCTCTTATTCATTGTCAAACAATTCTCTATTCAGTTCCATATATGAACTAATAATATATTTGAGACAGATAATTTAAATTTGTACCACAAAGATCAGTGTTTTACTGATGCAAAGAAAACCAGACCATACTACTTTGGTGACAAATTGTTCCTTTTCAGATATAGATAAACATTAATTTCTTGAGCTAATTTGGAAAAATTTGTACCTAGATTTCCTCAAGAGCTCAGAGGCAACTCAAATACCTGAAATTTTGATGGGTTGTGGTGATATTTTTTTTTTTTTTTTGGTTTGGTTTGGTTTTTTGGGGTTTTTTCGCCTGTACATATAATGCCTAGGTTAACACTGCAGAGTGGCTTTTGATTCCAGTACATTTTCTGAACACTGACATGTTTATTAATAATATCTATCATCATCTGATAAATATTTATTAATTTAAAACATATCTCTGTAGAATTTAGACAAACCCATTCAAGTCTTTATATCTCCTAGAATAGAGCACCCTAATATCCTGCACAGTGACCTGCCAGTCAAACAGACAGATTACGAGTTTCACAACTGTATATCACAAAGAAACACAAGCTTTCTTCCTTTATGATAGAGTCACTACATAGCCTTTCCATAAAACAAAGGGAGGAATTTGACCACTTTATGTTGGACTATAAAGGAAAAGCCTTACTTGCTAGGAGCACCAATATATACAGAAGTTGTCTTTTCAGTTCTACAAATGTGACTGAATCTCTTCAAAACCAGACTAAATTCACAGGATGAATTTGTAGTATCCCATGAAGGAACAACTTTTTTCCATATACAACACTAGTAATGTTGCATTCTTCCCAATACAATTAAGTGGTTTTCCTACTGAGTAATTTATCATATAGACAACTGCTTAATGAAGACCTATGCAAGACTGTATTAAATATAAAATGGATTTGTGAATATTTATCTCAAGTGCACTTTTATAAAAAGTTGGGCTCGGTCTTCCCAGCCTGACTCCTATTACCTAAATTTAGGCCCCTAATCATGCAGCCTTCCTGAAGTGAGGTTGTTCACACACATAATTCTGCAGATTGTCATTGTGCTTTGTATGTTTAAAATAAATAATCACTGTAAATGATACTATAATATCTATCATCTCATAAATTAGGACTATTCTCCACTGACTTATTAAGATACTGGACACTTGCTTCAGGAAATTTTTCAAAACAGGTAAATGTAGATTCCTCTAAGTAAAACTACCAGAATTGCTAACAGTTTTTACATTTCTTCCACTAATATTTTTATTAATACTAATTAATTATAATTAAATGTCTAATTAGTGTAAATAACACTTTATTAATAATTGCATTAATTATTAAACAGAAATACTCAAACTGAAGATGTTGCTAAACATTTTCAGTTTTTTGTGAGAAACCTTAAAATCAGTAGTTTTATAGAACATTAAAATTTTAGATTAGTGCAGTTTCCCTGATAATTTCAATTTATACACTAAATAAAATAATAATCTTCATGCCCTCTGCTTACAACAGCAAAAGTAAAAAAGGTATTGTACGTTCAGTGGTGAAACTTTTAGTTGTATTGCTCTATAAGATGCATTTGGTTCTTTGATGGAAGATAAACATCCTTTCCCCTTCTTTTATTATTTGAATAGAAAAAATAAGGGCTTTTTCCTATGTTCCTTATTTCTCACTATTACATTCCATGCATGAAAACTACCACAGTGGAATTTAATGACATTTTCTAATGAAATAAACTCAGATAGCTGTGCATTCTGTGCTCATATCAAATGCCACAAAATCTGAGTCATAAATAGTTTGGCTTAAAACATTTTTTCTCCATTTTTAAAATCTTTCAAACAAGAAAGTGATAATCTCTGACAATAAAGGTACAAATTAATATGTAGCCTAGGCTTGCTTCTAACACAAGGTACAGCTTAATGAAACTATTCTCTCTTACCATAGATATAGACTTGTTCACCGCTTGCACGAGATTTTGAAAAGTTTCTAATGTCTAACTGCTCAGAATGCAGCCTGTGGTTTCTCAGCTACATTTGGCACAACCAAATCACACAGATGAAGAGCCTGGCTGCAATCTTGGAGCATTACTGTAAAACCAGAAATTTTAACTGTAAATATAAAATTAAAATCAGCAAAAATTTAATCAAATTATTTCCTCTAAACTAATTTTGACTTGTCTTAACAACATTTAAACTCTAGTAAAGTCAAAATCATGTGATGTATCTAGAGATCTGTAGCTGTAAGGAATATTTTTTGAGGATAAGCATCATTTCTCCCAAATTTCAAGCTTCTAAAGCAAACAAAACCACCTGTTAATTTGAACATAAAACAAAAAAATATTTTTTGCTGAGTAGGAAAAAAAAAATGGAAAGATAAATTCTGAAAAATTCTGATATAATTTCAAATGCTTTGTTGAAAACATTGCTTTAAAGTTTTGAAATAAGTTTTGGTTGTGCGGTATTGAAGGCCAGGTTGGATGTGGCCCTAAGCAGCCTTATCAAGTTGCTGACATCCCTACCCCTGGCAGGCTGGTTGGAACTAGATGATCTTCAAGGTCTCTTTGAATGCAAATCACTCTGATCCTGAAATTTTGATTTTGTGATTCTATGATTCTGAGATCTTCTAAAATTATATTTCAGAAAAATAAACTTCCTGTTCTGAATTAAGACTAAACATAAACAAATTTAAATTGACAGATTTCTTTTTCAATAATTATATAAAAGTTGACTTTTTTGAGCTGTTGTCCTTTTACTTTTTTTTTTCATTGTTGGCACAAAAAATAAAAGCCATTCTTAATTCAGTTTTACATCATTCTACTTGAAGTTTACCAGATTTTTGACGTTTTTAGTAAGACAAGGTTGTTATGATGACTAAGGAAAATGATTAGTTGATTCAAAGATACCAGTTTCTAAGGGTTTTAGAAGTGGTTGCAATAAAATCATGATTACATTGATGATTTAACTGCTCTCTGATTCTCATGATGTGCAGCATTCAATAAAACCTTGCTAGAGCTGTGCACATTGTTTCCCTCACACTTTTCAAATTAGCAGAAGTTTAACACCTTCTGCTAAATACAGGAAAAAGTAGTGTAGGAGTACAAAATGTGAAAAACTACATATCAGCATGAGAAACATGCCTATTTCCTGTAAATTATGGGCCTATTCAAATTGGTGACAGTACCCATCATTTTGTCACTTTCTTTGATAGCAGCATACACTCCTTTCCATGAAGTGCTGACACGAAACAGGCATCATTTGCATTTTCATCTTCATTCCTTGTTCTAAACGTGTTTCATGCACTTTCTCTTGTTGTAGAAACATCATCATTTTTGGTAGATATGTGCCAGTAGTGCTGGGAACAGCAGAAGATACATTATAGTGGAATTTGGGGTGGGGAAGAGGAAGGAGGAGGAAGAGTTGACCATCAAATGTTCTTTCACATGAGAAATCTTTCTCTTAAAGATTTTTTATTAAAAAAGGCTTTCTGCAGATTTCATTTCTAGACTCATTATATAAGCCAATGAAAGATATCTCTTGGAAACCACGCTGATGACTTCAATATTATGAAGTTCAATCCAGAGCAATACTTCACCTCTTTTCTCTGGCAACCCTAAAATCTGCTCTGAACACCTCCTCAAGCTGTGACATCTCATGTAGAAAGGGGAGCATAGCGACTACTGGGCTGCTTTGAAAAATAATTGTTTCTATTTGCTGTGACTTTTTAAGCTGCCATAATTGAAATAAGAAGAATAATATCAGAAAACTGAAATCAATAAGCCTGGGAAGGTGTATTTGAAAACTCAGAGGCAGCTTCTTCTGCCACAAAATCTCTTCACCGCAAAGAAAATAGTAGGGAGGCTCACATTCTGAAATAAATTAAATTAGTTTGATAAGACGTTAAAATAAAAGCAGCTTCAGTGGATGTCTGTGTCTTTATATATCAATAAATAATAAGGTTGAATCTTTTGAGGCTGCAAGCATCTGTGAAAATACCATAAGTCAGTTTCAATAAAGAGTCTAAGCAGGTTAAATGGGATGCAATGGGTTTAAATAAGACACATAATTTTAAGACATAATAAAGCAGTCCCTACCGAGTTGCATGCTCCACCACAGTGACTTTTAAAACTCCATATGTAAGTTTATAAAGGAAGAGCTTCACTGAAAGAGTGTGAAAGACTTCTTTTTCAGATCACTGCAACAAAGTGGTATCTATGCAATGTCACAGGAAAGCCAATCTGTGCAGCCTCTAAAGCTCACACAACACAAGATACTTCAAGGTTTGCAAGTATAGAGTCTATCATAAAGAATAAGTCATTTGAGTCAATCCAAGGTAATGAAATGTTTCTTAAAATGATGGAAAATTTGTGAGTTAACATCACCTCCACATCTGTCCATCTCCATCCTGCCATTACAAAATTCTTTCTCTTATACAGTTCCCATAGCAATTTATATTAGTCATATCTCCAGTAATTTTGACCTCACATCAGAGAAACAAATTAAGATTTCTCATTTTATCCTTCTTTGGCTGTTTCTAAGCCTTCGTTCACAGATTTTTGCTTTCATATGCAGCCCTATGCAGCACCAAGGCATCATCGCTTCCAGCCTTTTTCCAATTGTTTTGAATCTCTCTCTACTTGTTTCTTTCTCTATAAAGGTCTAATTACTCAAAGGATCTATATTTAGAAGAAATAATAATTAGTCTTCCACTTGTGTGAAGTAAGTCAGGTACCTGGGAATGGGATGATAATGTGAGTGTGCAGAAGTACAGCTAGCATGCCAAGTGTACAGTTGGTTAATAGCAAACACTGAGGGTATGAGTAAGCTTCCAAGATGTCTTACCAGGAAATGCAGGGAAGTATCTCTACTCACTAAGTATTTATAGCCTGAATTCATATCCTGAAATTACAATTCTGTGCCTTTTAAATAATTTGTGTGAAATGCAATCCGTTGTGCTGGAAATATTTTGATAAAAGTGTCTCATCACAAGAAAAGAGCCATTATGGATTAGATAAACAATAGCAGAGGTGGTTTAGAAACTTTCCCGAATATTGTCAACCAACCCAGACACAAGTACTGCTACAGAAGTCCTGCAAATAAGAAAGCAATAGATAATATCAATTTTTTATATTGCTTTGAGTTAAGAACACTGGTTTTTTTCCCATTTTTGTTTTCTCAAATGTTGATCTGTCAGCCTGTCTAAATGAGCTGTTACATTGGAAATCCACTACTGTCTATGATACTTTATTTTCTACAAATTTATATTGCCAGATACACACAGAATCACACCTGGAATCACAAGGTTGGACGAGACCTTTAAGTTCCTTGAGTCCAACCCATGCCCTAATACCTCAACTCTACCATGGCACTGACAGCCACATCCAATCCTTTTTTAAACACATCCAGGGATGGTGACTCCACCACCTCCCTGGGCAGACGATTCCACTACTTTATGATTCTTTTGGTAAAAAACCTTTTCCTAACATCCAATCTAGATTTCCATTGGCACAGCTTAAGACTGTGTCCTGAGACACTGTTACCTTTACTTCAACAGGATAATCAAGTGCTGCCTTTTTGTATCATATTTAATTTTCACCTCTTCCCATTTTGTGCTTCCTGCTTGGTAGTAAGCACATGGGACACAGGAAACATGACACTCTACACAGAAACAATTCAAGTTCTTTTTCTCTTCAGGGATTTTCTCAAGTGGGTTTCCTGACAGACTATCCTCCCCTCACTGCAGAAAGGACTAGTGTGTGGTGCTTCTCTGAACACCTCATGAGTCCTGTGCTCACAGCTAAGTCTGTCTTGAAGATGCTTTGAGAGTGCAGTGGTGTCGGGGTGATTTGATTACAGTCCTCTCTACAAGGGCTATCATACCGTTTGAAGGAGGGACATAAGGGTGAGACAGTAGAGCAGAAATCAGGTAGAAGTAGATATTTGCTGAGTACATAAAACTGCTAGCAGAGGCCAGGCCAGAAGCAAATAATTTGGATGGCTAGACAGTTTGAATAATAGATTTGAGGTAACTAGGGAAATGTAGGCCTCATATGCGAGTTAAAGAAAATCTGACAATGCCAGATCACCTTCTAGAGCACAAAGAGATAAACCAGGAAACTAAAAAAGAAGCAGCCCTGACTTCTGGAACAGATACCATCATGTACTAAAAGGGCCATCCAATCAACTAGACACACGTCATTCCTTACAGAGACAGGCCTCTCACTTTGGTGGCAACATATAGCAGCACACCCCATGTTCTTTGAAAAATACAGACTGCCATCTAATTTTGGCTCTCAGACAGGATTCTGCTATTTTCTTCTGGAACTAATAATACCTCAGCAGATTGTGAACAGGCTGTTGAACTGTTCTGCAGAGCTGCACCAGCTTTGCAGTTTCTATTTCAACATTTCTAACCAAAACCAAAACTGGGTTGCCAAGAGAACTAAAACGTCTGAACAGTAGAAAGTGCCTCATGCCAAAAATCAGGTGGTTTTGCAAAATCTCTTACAACAGCTGGCATGATTACATTGCAAATTGAACTATTTTTCATTTATTACTATTACTTTGGGCTGTACGGAGGGTTCCAAAGTTCAGGAACTGAAGCCCACACCTTATCACAACCACTAAGTCCACAGCAGCCAACCAGGCAAGGGAAGGCTGGTGCTGGGAGCAACAGAGGGACATTTAAATTCCTCCAGGGAGCGTGAGCATGGCAATCAGGAGCATGGCACAGCACTGAGGTGTGGCATAACAGGAGCAGGCAAATGGGGACATGGCATGGCAGTGTGGTCATGGCATAGCACTTTGCATGGCACTTTGTGCAGGCACGGCAAGCAGAAAGGGCTCCTCTCTGACCGACCGAGAGTCGCCAACAGAGGCCACAAACAGACAATATCTGTTAAGGAAATGCAAAGAGATCCCGTTCCTACATTAATGCACACAGCATGAAGGACAAACAAAAGGAGCTCAAGGATTTGGCCCAGTCCCAGAGATTCAGCATCCACGGAATAACTGAAACCTGCTCTGGTGAGTCTGGTCACTGGAGTGGCCCGTTTGATGGTTACAAGCCTTTCAGGGGCAATAAGCAGGGAGGAAGAGGTGAAGGAGTGGCCCTGTATGTAACAGAAGGGGTAGAATTTGTGGAGCTCACAGTTGGCAATGGCTCAGTTGAGAGCTTCTGGATAAGACTCAAGGGGCAAATGCATCATGTGACTGTCACTGTGGGAGTCTACTATAGACCTCCCAGCCAGGACAATGATGCTAACAAATTATTCCATGAGGAACTAAGGGATGCTTCTAAGTCAACTTCTCTTGTCCTTATGGGGGACTTCAACTTGCCAGAAATTACCTGGGAGAACCATACAGCTGCTACAACCCAGAAGATTCCTAAAAAACCTAGATGACGGCTTTAGGGAATAAGTCCTAAGGGAGCTGGCTCAGAAAGATGCCCTCCTTGATCTATTGCTTGTCAGCAGGGAGGATCTCGTAACGGAAGACCGATGCTCATCTTGGCCGCAGCAACCGAGTTTAAAATTTCTGTTGACAAGAGGGAAAGTACCAGCAAAACCACAGCTCTGGACATGAGGAGAGGAGAATTCAGGCTGTTCACACAATTTTAAGTAAGGTCCCCTTGGAAAATGTTTTTGTTGGTGTGGGAGTCATTAAGTACTGGTTACTTTTTAAACATTACATCCCAAGGGCAGAGGAACAGGCAATTCCCATACCAGAAGTAAAACAGATGAGGCAAAAGGCTAGCTTGACTGAACAGGAATCTGCTCTTGGAAAATAAGGCAAAAAAGGAAGGTGTATGCCCTGTGGAAGCAATATAACTTGTCGTGGAAGAATACGGAAGTTACATACAAAGAGTGTCAAAGCAGGAGAAAGTCCATGTATAATAGCTTTTAGATCACAAATATGTACTGTTCATCTCCAAATATTCCTTCTAACCCTCTGTTACTCCTTTGCAGTTTTTCTCAGACACTATAAACTAAAGTGACTTTCTAGGGGTGTTCAGAAAAAAATACAGGGTTTCCCTTCAATGGAAGTGTCTGTATGCAAAAGGGAATAACAGGAAAGTGAATAGGTAAGACCATAATTATCATGAATACAAAATGGCATTAATACTTTAAATCACAAATATTATGCCTTTTTTTATTCTGTACTTAAGCAATCTCACCTAAACTAAGCTCCAATATCCTACTTCATACAGTGCAGAAATTGGAAAAAAATTACTCTTCAAGCAATGGAATACTTCAGAAAGTATTTCCAACTTCGTGCTGAACTCTAAGTCTAAATGTATATCTAATGATATGCATGAATGGTTTACGTGCTTATTTACATGTCCATACACACACACTCCCCCTTCTATTTTGATTCACAAAAAGGAAAGATACTGCAGCACACATAAGGATAAATGGGTCATACTACTAACAGTCAAATTCTTGGGTTTTTTTAAACTATTCTGTCTCTTATAACAACTTCTGAAGTATCTATGTAAATACGCACAAACATTCTATAATCTTTGAAATGAGATTTAAAGCTTAACCATTGCCAAGGGTAATCTAGCATTTCTACACTTGTTATGATAACTTGTCAATAAATTCTCATATTGTTTAAAAATTATAATTAGGAAACTTATAATGCATATTTTGTGATGCTTCTCATCTATCACAGGTTTTAGTGCAGTACACTGCATGCAGAATTCTAGAGTAGAATAAAGAGCAATGACAGAAATGACAGTCTCTGTATTTCTGATGATTAAAAGGCTGAGTGCTCGCCAGCAGCAGCCTGCTGTCAGTAAAAATGAATCTTAAACAGATGCCAACCACATCAACAGCTTGAGCCATATACATTTTTTATTAGACAAAGACAGAAATCATGATGGAAGTAAATAGGTACAAGGCAGACCAAAGAATACCACCACTACACCTCAAATTCAAAATATAGTACTCTATGTCTAAACTAGATAATTCTGTTCATAGATAAGCCTGCAAAACCAGCATGTTTAGCGTTAAAACTATTAAAACAAATAGAAGTTGGAACAGGCTGTTATTATTTTATATTTAACCTCTGTCAATCTTGGATATTGTTTTTCTAACACATGAACAGAAAGATCTATTTACTCACACTGGAGCACAAATTTCAGTTTTCTTTTGCTTTCTTCAATATCTAAACTTTATATCAAAGTAATGTGCATACGCTAGTGAATATATGGCCAAAAGGCTCTTTCCCTGCTACCCACCTCCCAAGAAGACCACAAGCCTCTAGCTTTAGCTAATCATATGCTGGGGGAAGAAACCTCAACCTTACAACTACAGAAACAAAAACATTGACTTCTTCAAGTTTTTTGTCTTCAGAAATATTTATTAATAATACTTGTTTAATCATATTTCAGTGTCTATTTTAAAATTTGTGGGTTTGTTTTCATGTTACTATCCGGTTACTGAGATATTCCATTTAGCTAGATACCAAAATTTTTTTAGAGACCCCTGCAAATGTGCAGTTATATTTCAAGAGAGAAGTGCCTGAAAACTGGAAAAGTAAACACCACCTCTATCTTCAAGAAGGGTAAGAAGAGGGACCCAGACAACAGGCCAGTCAGTATCACCTTGATTGCTGCGATCACTGGGAAGATGAGGGGCACCTTTCTGGAAACTATTTCCAGGTATATTAAAGACAAAACTAAAAATCATGAGGAGTGGAAACAGCACAGCTTCACCATGAGGAAGTCATTCTTGGCTAACTTGACAAAGTTCAGTGATGAAGTGATTGGCCTGTGGATGATAAGACAGCAGCGCAGTCCAGCCTTTGAAACTGTCTGAACATAGGATGTGATATACAGGTTGGTTAAGCAGACAATGAAGTGGATTGAAAATTGAGTCCAGTCCTGTTTAGCATAAGGTCATGCTGCTGTCCAGAGGCACCTTGACAGGCTGAAGAAATGGGCTGACAGGAACCTCATGAAATTCTGCACACTGGAACAGGCTTTCCAAAGAGGTTGTGGAGTCTCCCTCACTGGAAATATTCAAGAACCATCTGGATGCAATTCTGTGCCGTGTGCTCTAGGATGACCCCGCTCGAGCAGGGAGGCTGGACCAGATGACCCACTGTGTTCCCTTCCAACCTGACGGGTTCTGTGATTCTGTGCATCTGGGAAATGCAAAGTCCTGCACCTGAGGAGGAATAGCCCTATGAACCAGTACACACTGGGGGCCACTCAGCTGGAAAGCAGCCTGGCAGAAATGAACCTGAGGGTCCTGGTTCAGACTGAACACAAGGCAGCAATGTGCCCTGGCACAAAAGGTGAAAGGTAGGCTGGGCTGCACTAGGAGGGGTGTTGCCCGTGGTTGAGGGAAATGATTCTACCTCATTACTCAGCCCACTACTGGGTTCCCCACTACAAGACAGACATGGACACTGGAGACAATCCAGTGAAGATCCACTAAGATAACTGACGGATTGGAACACTTAACATGTGAGGAAAGGCTGAAAGAGCTTGAACTCTTTGGCATGAAGAAAAGGAGGCTCAAGGGGACCTTATTAATGCATAAAAGTAGATGAAAGGAGGGTGTAAAGAGGCTGGAGCCAGAGTCTTCCAAGTGGTGCACAGTAAAAGGAAGAGATGCAATGGGCACAAACTGAGAGACTGGTGATACCAAATTAAATATCAGGAAACACTGGTTTACTGTAAGGTAGCCAAGAGAGGTCATGTAGTCTCACCCCTTGAACTTCTCTAGAGATGGGACAGCTGTAAGGCAACTTACTTATGCTATCTCTACTTGAACAGGCAGAGTGAACAAAATGATCTCCAGACATTCCTTCTAACCTCAACCTTTGTGTGATTCTGTGTGATTCAAGAGCATGTTGCATTTATGAAATCTAATTTAATTTCAAATGAGATTGCATTTCTTCATTTTCTGTATTGAATTTAGTTGCAGGGTTTCATATTCCCAAAGACTAGAGTACTTAGAAGGGACCACAAAGGACAGAATGGAATAAAAATCTTGCATCTAAACCAAAAATATAGAAACAGTTCGCTCATGTTTAACTGAGAAAGATTTTGGAATTGTGTGTATACATGTGTTCAAATTGTCAAGGAGGTGGTGAGGATTTCTGCTGCATTTTAGTATTCCCTCTACACCTAATCAGTTTTAAATGCTACTATTTGAGCACCAATGGAATAGTTTTATTCGTAACTACCATTTCTCTAGCCTGAAAAATGCACTATACTCCATAACATTTGAACAACTTTAATTTGATTTGTTCCTGAAATTCCAAAGAAATGATAAAAATAGATTTTCTAGCTCAATTACTTGTTACATGCATTTTATCTCACCATACTGCATATTTTTTCATTCCACATTGTCTAGAAATCAAAATTTTGAAAATTATTCTAAGTACCCACTTGGAGGGACTTAATGAATACTAATCACAGTATCCTTGATTATTAATTAAATTATTCATGGAAAATATACAGTCTATTTCTAAGTAAAATGCAGTACAACTAGTTAAGTTTGTTATATAATTTTGTCTTCTTCCATTGAGTGGCTGGTTTAGTCTTTATAAACATGGACACAAAATGTTCATTATATCCAAGCTTCCAAATCATTGAGTTGTCTGCAGGTTTATTTAATACAGAAGTTTAATCTGACCATGACTGGTTCCTGTATTTTCTCCATGACTTCTGCTCATTTAGACTATCTTATAAACATTCCTTTCAAAGGTCATGAAGAATATTGAATTATTGTTCTCATGAGGCTTATTTTATTTTGCTAAGAGCATACTTCAATTTACAGGGAACTGGCAAATTTCTGCTTTCAGTTATCTTGCCATAACAACTGTAATGAATTTAATTGCTTAAACCAAGAGGCATAACAAATGATCTCAGAAGCACTCAATTCAACTCTGATTTGGGGAAAATAATATTTTCTCCCTATGCTGGCAGCAAACACAGAGCAAGAATTTGGACTCTTGCTGCACCTGAGCCTCATACAGTTTAGCTGCACATGCACTTGAAATTCTAAATGTGTGAGAAAAGACTTCAAAATGCTGTCAGCTTCTTTCCCTGAAATCAGAACACTTGTCATCAGGAAAATAATATCGAAAAATGGAAGATGGAAAGCAAAAAATACAGTGCTATACTTTATTACAGCCTATACTGGTGACCAAGATCAGTTCATTCCAACAGCGGAGGGAAGGATTTCATCTTTTTCTTTAAAAGCACAATGCATAGAAGTCTTTCAAAGTTCCTGTCCTGTCAGAACTGGATAAAATAGGTCAGGAGAAAGACAGAAAAAGGAAAAGGAAGAAAAATGAAGAAGCTTAATTCATCTTTTTTTTTAACTGCAAAAGATTGGTGAACTTCTAATTTTTTTTTCTTTACACTATGAAGTATTGTGCTCGTTATGCAAGATGATAGACTATCAGAAGAAAATATAAATATAAGGACTAACAAGGAATCTCTAATTCAAAACTGCTATCATATTCAAACCTGCAGAGGTCTTGGTGCCACCTCTAAGAATCATCAGAGATTAAAACTCAGTCTCTAGGTCTCTTTTTCTCTGCTTTCTTTGATGCTCTAACTAAGAAGAGATAACCATAGCCCTAGCATTTAAAACAGAAAGTCTCTCTTCAGTTTGCTGAGATCATGCCTCTGTGCTAACACAAACACCTTTTTGTGTCAGCACACTTGAGAGCAGGAGGTGTCCCTGCAGCCTTTCCAAGTGGCTGAGGCCTCTGACAAGTCTCTCTCTGTCATTAGCTCTCTCTTGTGTCTCTAAGCTTGTCTATCGATTGGAGACATAGTGTCCCCTAAAAATATTAATAGTAGCTATTGAGGAAGAAAGCATCTCTAACCCTGCAATTCTGGTGGAAAATGGATATATATTTAATTGTTTTCTCTAGGTTAAGCATAAGCCAGGCAAACTTGAAACATTCTCCTTGACATGATTTCATGAAAACATAGTGCTATCACACTTCAAAACCATGGGCTACAATATATGTGGTTGTAATGTAAGTCTCGAAATGTTAAATTAAGTTTTATAATGGAGTTTAAAAATAAAATCAAATAGTAATTATTCAGAGATATGCATTGAACATCACTCTACTAAGATACTTTACCGAGATCCTAAATGATAAACATACATGAATCATTCCTAATCTTTTTAGCATACTGAAGCCATGTGAAGGCATAAAGATAAGTGCAATGGAGACAACAGTTAAAAAAAGGACTACAGAAAAAAATCAATTTTTTAATTTAATTTCTAAACTATTTTATTCTTAGCTACCAAAATATATTATTGCTTTCGTAAATGCCTCTGATCTTGTTTTGCCTTTCTTTAAATGTATTCACAATTCTGAAAGGAAAACAGAAATCTACCAATTTGTGGCTACTTTTACTTATGTAAAAGTTTCTATAAAAACAATAAAAGAAAAGTTGAGGTGATAACAGGACAAAGGATAAAGGAGTAATGACAAAATGATCATATAATATTTAATGATATTATGAAATAATATTTTCATTTTGAAATGCATTTATGTAAATTGCTGGGTCATCTGCTTTTTCAAACTTAGTTTCAGAAGAAACACACTTCTGTCTTTATGATAAAGAACAAACTTCCTTTTGGTAGAAAAATATACGAAGTATATTTCTGATATCATTGTGGGGAGGAATGAGGTTAAAATTTCAGAAAGAAGGGATTAAGAAAAAGATATCTTTGACAAGTTTCCTTCCATTATTATAATATAATGGGAGATAGCAATGATTTATTTTTAATAGTTTTCTTAAGAAGACACTAAGCAAAGTTCTACAATTCCAGTATTAATTTGGCACATGCCCGTTTTCAGGCACTGTGTAATGCAACTGAGAACACCTGACTAGACACAGCAGTAAAATCATCAATTGAGTCCCTCTGACCAAGAGGGGTGTCATAATGCTTAATATATTAATGAAGATCTTATCTGCAGCTCTCGTAAGATCATATTAACCATCCAGAAGGAGCACATAATTCTACATAAACAAAATTTTGTATCTACTTACTAAAGGCTACTATGTCTGTATCAAACAGTTATTCTCAAATTTCAGTATTTTATGACTTTCTGTATAAGGTGAAAAAAGGAAGATTTGGGGTTGATTTTCACTTTTAAAAAGAACAAGGAAAAATAACTAACTACTGACGTGAACACATAAGAATGAAGATATGGCCACTGACTGCTTTCAGTTCGTTGAAGGCAAAACAACGCCAAACAAAGAATAAGAGTGTATTTTATTGTTCTGTTTGGATGTTTTGTTTACAGAATATTTTTTAAGACTAGACAGCTACTGATAGAATAGCTACAGCACTGCTAAACTGACTTCAGGCACATGAAACTGTAACAATCATGAGCAGTGCGCTGTCCTAAGATGGCCTGGCTCAGCTTCCCACAATTTTTCATTCACAATTAGTTACTAAGCCACAGAAAAGTTTGTCAGAGACATGTAGGTTTAAGGAATAGCAAGACTTTTGCTTTGTGGTGATTAAGTTTTGACTGGCAGAACTTCTACTTTGTTCTCTTTTAGAGCTGGAATGGAAAAAAAAGACAAACCACAAACAAACAAACAAAAATAATCAAATGAAAAATAAACCTCCAATATTTATCTTCAAGTAATTCCTGGTAGTAAAATACTTCAATCTGTGCCTGATTCTGAAATCAGATGGGATTTTACAAATATGATAGGTGTTGTGGAAAATATTATTTTTAAGAGACAAATATTCTGTAAAAATATACCATCTATTACTTTCCTACTCTTGAAGAGTATGAGTTTCAAATTAAATGCTTTAATATTCACATGGCACTGAAATTGTAGAGGTTTGTGAAAATCAATATACAGTTTTGTAGGCTAGGTAGCCAAAGAAATCCCAGACAGTCAAGAGGAGGTTCATATTATCCAAATGACACCATAAGACATGAAATTCCTGAAATTCCAATTCTGTGTGAGATTTAACCAGCTGACCAATATGGTCTCTCACATATTTTGTTCTAGAATTTGGCCACACTCTAAAAGACTACAGAAAAACCTGTGTTATAATTAGTAGGGCAGAAAGGATTTGGCAGTGTACGTCTTCAGCTGAGAAACTGTCTGCATGTTCCCAATCAATGAAACTTCATCAGGTTTCTCTCCCAAGGCAAAGTTTTATTTTTATTTTGTCTGTGTATAATGAAAGCCATACAGGCCAGTGTATCTCAGGATGGATAGAAAATTATACTGAACTGTCCTCTCCAAAAATATATTTAATCCACGACTGATTTCAACCTTGCTGATTGAAACTCTTTAGAGCAAAGCAAAAACACGAAGCAATGCCTTACACTTTGTATGCACTTTCTCAGCTACAGAATAGAGACAGAATACACCATTGCCTTCAACCACAGAAGAATGAATTATTTATGCAGAGAGACACTCAGTGTAACACTGTGCAAGAGAGTCTGGAATGATCTATTTTTCTGACAGGACCTTTTTCAAGATCTTGGCTATAATTAGGCACAGATGACTTTTGAACTTCTCGCATGAGTGATACAAATCTGAGTCTTTTGTTTTTAGTTCCAGAAACATGTTTCTCTCTTTCTATTTCTTCTTCCCCTTCCCTAGTATTGTGGAAAATAAGAATTATTTTGAAAATATTTAAATTTGGCATGTTAATTTAAAAAAAACCTCATTTTGCTACACTCTGACTACAGATTTAAATCCCAAAATTACTCATCTCTCTTATCAATGTGGAGTTTGCTTTTTCCAGAGAAAAGTAGCAGAGAAAATACAGCACACAGCAGTGACTAAATCACAAACATACTATATTATAGTTGTTGCCACTTTCCATATGGGTACACATTATAGTAGGCATTAAAAAAATGCAATTCCTTGAACAGGTCTTTCATATTTTGGCCAAAAAGTGGTCTCTGTGCTAGTAATTGCAAAAGGATGAAATAGCCTTTTTTCAGGATCTATACATAAATCAAAGATACCACTGAACTTTGCGGGCCACTACATCAGAGAACACAAGCTATGAGGGAAGTTGAGACTGAACTCAGCTGGTGTGTCACAGAGATAATTCATTTCATCAGGACTGCCATACAATTGCCTTTTGAATTAATAACTCAAGTCAAATATACTCTTTTTTCAGTTTCTATTTTCATTGAAAATCCAAGGATTTTCATACAGCACTACAAACAATTTGGTGTTGAAAGGTTTCCCCTAGAGGGAATACAATCCTCCAAAAAGACTGTCACATGGTTTCTATGAAAGATATTTTGTATCTGTCTGCATAGCAGTTTGGATGACAGAATAAAGTCGACAGTTCTACAGAAAAAGACAGAGGAAGTAAAGCTTCTGTGACACTTTCACTCACTGACAACAAACATTGTGAGCAGCCATGAACCAGAACTTCATTCCTGACTAGACTAACTGCATTCTTAATCTTTCCACTGATATTTGAGGCACAGAAAACCATATCATTAAAGTGAGAAAAGTAAAAATTCTCAACTACTTTTTATTGATTTTTCAAAAATTCCAAGTTGATGACATTGCCATTTAATGTAATTAATACCTAATTTCTAGTGGTTGATATATAATTTGATTTACAATCTATTTATTGAAAGTAGGAGTCTTTCTAAAAATTAAGATATGAAGAAATAATTAAAAGTTAGTACAACAAAGACTATGACAGAATATAATTTATGAGTATTTTTTGGTAATAGGAGCAGTATTCCATTTGGCTGTGATTTCACTTTTTTTTTTTGTCCTTTTTCATATTTTCCCCAGAACTAGATGGATTTCCACTGAGGTGACCCACCTATGCAATTTAAGGAAAAGATTTTTAAAATAACGTCTACAAAAGGTGAATTTTTTCAAAAGTGAGTTCTTGAAAGTTAATTTTAATTAGAATTTTTAACCTGAAACTCCTTAAGCCAACTTCAATCCCCCTCAAGCACAACCAGGAGCTACTTAAATTAAATGTAAATGACATCAGGTGGCATAGGAAATCAATTAGCCTTTACACTTGTACATTGGGAATCAAGAAGGAAAATACAATATTTTTAAATTTAAGAAATGCAGATTGTAAAAACTAAAGTATATAGAGGTATTATTATTGCATTAAAAAAAATCTATTACAGAATTATATTTAAGAAAAAAAACTGAGAAGCCTGAATTTAAATAATTGTGTTTCAGGCAAAATGATGGAAAGTACATGAGAAACTAATGGTAATTGTTTGGTTTCAGAGAATATTATGTCTTATATTTTCAGTAGACCAAGAAGCAAAGCAATAATTGAGCCTTTAAAAATTACAGCAGACTATAGGGAAGACAAAGAGACATCAGGATTAATTGTTATTTTCAAAAGCTACAGAACAGACTCAATTTCCAGATACATTAGGAGTAACATATCATGGCAATCTGGATGATCATTAGTATTTAAAGATGCAAATTTCTGGAGCGTAAGTTTTAAAAAAATCGTTTTTTCACGTAAATGGTGTAGTTTTTTAATTTTCAAGGTAATGCAGATTTCCACCAACACAGTAGTTAATGTGACCTGAGCATTTCACAGTGTGACTGTAGATCAGTTAATATACTGATCCCTCTAAATTTCTTAAGAGTTGAGATCTGGAAATTTCTAAATATAGTGCAAAATTCATGTAAACCATTTATAGCAAGCTGTTATGGAATCCCTGATGTAATTTGAACAGAGCTAGTGTCAATTCCTTTTAAAGTATTACTCTTATTTTCTGTAACAATAATAATTCTGCAATCAAATGCAATACATGACAGCAGGTATTTTTGTTTGGAATTAGGATAAAGGAAAGAGTTTAACAGGAACAACTTGGTGATACCAGCCTTTCCTGCCCATGTATTTGCCCCCTCCAGACAAGTAAAAAAAGAATTGCAGAAATCTAAAGTAAATTTAAAAACTCCTTTAAGTTCTCAAGAGAAAATGTCAAAATTGAAGACACAGGTTGAATTTTTCTAACAGAAACCAATTGCTATAGGATACAGTAGTGTTATAAGCATGCCTGCACAGACAGAGGAAAGCCGTACCTGGGAGCTCTTTTCTACCATGTTCTTTCTTTTACAGGACAATTTATTGTTCCCCAGACTCTGTGGACTATTGTGAGATGGCAAATGGAAACAAAAATAGTGACATTAAAGAAAGGAAATCTGAAGCAAACAGTGGTTTTCTGTTTTTTCCAGTAGCAGTCTGTCAGTATACAGGTGTGGAAAGATATATTTAACACCTGAGCTGTGTAGCTTTCTGCATATTTTACTAAAGTGTTGTTTGACAACAGACCACTTATTTATAATTTAAAAATATGCAAATGTATTGGCATCCACCAACATAATGCATTTCTTAAAATCTAAGGACTTCATACAAGAAAAAAGCCAGGCCTTTCCCATTTTTGCAATACTTCTGAAACAGCTATAGATATCCAGAGCCTAACTAAAGCAGATTCTCAACTATTATTTAATATAAAGAAATGACACTCTAAAGTGCATGAGCAGACAATACTGTACAGTAAATGTTCAGAATATTCTTACAAGATGGAAATAGTGCTCTCAAACTGTATCATATACACATATTTTAACAGAATACCTATTAACTCAGAGTATGGATATTCCTTCTAAGATTTTTTATTTCATTAATCTTTTCTATTGTTGAGAAACAACTATATATAACATGCATATAACACTTAATGCATTCAACTTTAGTACAAAACTATAATCAAAGTGGAAAAAAGTATGACTAACATTTTCTTAAGAAATTATTACGAACAAGATATACTGAATATGGAATAGGTAGGCTTCTACTGAAGAAAGCAAAGATGACCAGAGAGTTGCTTTTCCAAGCTTTAGAACTTCTATGCCTGTGCTAAAGATGATCCAGAAGTAGGCTGTTCAATCATTTATATATTTTTTTTATTCTTTCATGTATATGAAGCTAAAATTGGTATTTCCAAAAGCTTTCCATTATGCTTGATCCAGGATACCATACTCAATAACATTCCTTGTATTACAGAGTCTGGAAGATGTCAAATAAAACCTAATCTGGTCAGAGATACCCTGGTTACAACCAAAGAATTAATAGAAACCTGATTTAGTCTTATTTTTTTTTTCATGAAGCCAAATGCAGTGGTCAAGACTGCTGTTTGCAAGCAGGGATGGAAGGATTGGGATGCAAGTCACTGCTAGCTTTACATGATCTTCATGCCTATGATACCTCAGACAGTATCACAGTCATTTAGGCTTCAAGGGTTACTCTGACTCAGCTGCCCAAGTCATCCTGATTCTAAAAGAGAAACTGGAGATAATTGGTTGCAAACCAAATTATTTGATCTTCTGTAAAAATTGTCACATTTTTTGGTTTAACTCTCTAAATGCATGCTATTCAGGGATCAATTACAGAAAGAGTGCCAAAGCAGAAGTTGAGGGTTAGACAGTCCTTTGGTTATTGCAGTCCATACTCGACTAATTTTAAACATCCACTGAGAATTTAGAGATATGCTACAATACATGGAAAAGTTCTCCAAGGGAAGGAAAAATACAAAATTTTATGTATGAACCTGAAATACAAAACATATAAGAATCAGTTTCATCAGTAGAATCTGTTATTTACATTATGTTCACATTTATTTTATCTCCACCATTCCTGTCATTGTCTTCAGTTCACGCAAATCACAACAAGAAAAGGAATTCAGTCTCAAATGAAAACATACTTTGGGTAGACTGAGGTACAGAATATGATAAACTGAAATGAAAAAGAAAAAAAACACATTGTAGAATCCTATTCTTAGCAGCAGAATCTGAATGTTATTGAACAATTTAGTACACGGAAGTGTAGACCTAGTCTACATTCTAACAAATTCCATTTTCTATAACTTTTCCATTGCAGCTATCTTGACTGTAAAGAAGTGATACTAAAAAGAGAACAGGAAAGACAGACCAAAAAGTCTGATTTGATGATGTTAATGGCAATTCAATCTGTTTACATTAATTTTTTTTATGTCCTTTCTTATGAATTCACTGGCATTTTGACATCGAGGGCTACTTGCGAAGAATAACCTTCTTTCCCTTGGAAGCCTTTCTACCTACTCTTCTGAGGAGCAGGACCATGATTTGGACATAGCAACCAGTTTTTGATCTGGAGAGGAAATGGGTAATTTATATAACTTGCTTATCTAGAGAAAGAATTGTGAGAAACAGCACATAAATCACTGCGTGTGGAAATATGTGAAGAGCTGCTGTATGTCCATAGCATACTGACCTGAACTTTTCTGTCTTTACAGGATTTTACAGGAGCTGTAAAATAAAGCTGTACTGTTAAAGTAACATATCCTCTGTATTTTTCTGTGGTGCCTGCACTTCTACATCTAGGCAAATTGCTACTATTGGAAAAGATGGCTCTCTTTTTACAACTGTTTTTCAAAAGAAAGAAGATTTATAAATATTTCTGTGTCTAAACACTGAGACTATGGAATGTGCTTTGAATGAACTATATGTTCTATAATTTTTTAATTTACTTCACAGCATTCTTTATAGAAAATTTCTTTCTGGGCACACATAATCAACAATCTGAAATGACCACATTACACCACCAGATAGTTTTCCTTCAGCTGCACTCCTAATATCTGTGGGCTTCTTTTTAGCTTGAATTCTTCTGCCACATTTATGGTAGATGCAAATCATGAAAGATTTAAGACACAATCATGGGCAAGCATCATTACATACATTTTGGATGCTTCAAACTTCAGAAGTGTTTCTAGCAAAATGAAAGAAACATTACTAAATATTTAAAGACTTCCTGTGAGATGTCTCCTCTTCATGAGGGAAAAAGAAAAAGAGAGTTAACAGATCCATATTTTGTGGCTGCACATATCAGGAGCTCTGAAAATATCTGAAATGACAATTTTCATATGAAAATCAGTGATTAGTATTCTCTAGACAGAAAGGATTTTCTTTTATATTAAATAAGAGCTACAAAAAACTTCTCAAAATGCAAGTACAGTGTCAAGAAATTTACAATGTTAAAAATTCTGTAATTTTTGCAATCCACAAAAATCAGAATTTTCTCTAGCATTTTTTCTCTTATCTGTGCATGGTCACTAAACTAAAACTTTAAAATATTAACTCACACATAAATTATGGGGGAAAAGCATAGCAAACTTAATTAATTCAAACAGATTTTTTAAAAAGTAGTTGCAGAATTATGGTCTAGCAGTATTTCCACTACTGACTATTCTGCTAGGTTATGGCCCAGGTCTGGCAGAAAAGAGCTCAACTTCATAGTCTTTATCATGCCACAGAGGAGATGCACGTGCTTGATTTGCTCCACATTTTACTGCTAACACTCAGCAATAAGCTATATTTCAGAGTTTTTATCAACTCAATAAATTCACAGCTCGAGAGTCTAATGAGGATGACAACCCTTTGTATAAAAGACTGCCATTTCAGGGGTCATTTGAATCTCTTGTGATTTTGCTTGCTGATTTCTTCAATTTAAAATTAAAACAGGGAATGAAGACACAAAATTTCTACTTTTTTCAATAGCTAACACTTTCATGGAACCTACTCTCTCTGTGGAAACTTTTGAGTGTTGTATAAACTCATACCAATGCAAAAATCACTCACCCTTATCAAATACAGGGTTATGCATAAAGACAAATATAGCAATTCTCTTAAAGCTGGTACTGATACTGTACTTATTTTAAGACAAGAGGAAAGTAAGATAAGGACATACGAAGGTAGGGTGCCCACTGTGCAAACTGCTATAATCGTAATCTCTAGGGTAAATAGGTTAATTACTCTTCAGAAAACTGAAACAGTCATCTGACAAACATTTAAT
Source organism: Irena cyanogastra (assembly GCA_013397155.1). Lineage (NCBI taxonomy): Eukaryota > Metazoa > Chordata > Aves > Passeriformes > Irenidae > Irena > Irena cyanogastra. Next base: position 44,107 of record VWZV01008013.1, on the reverse strand, counting down.
ACTTTGCCACTCTAGTCTCATCTAGAAGACTGAATAACCTCTTGAATCTACCCTGTAACAGTATGTGTTCAGTTTAGGGAGGGATGTGTTTCCTTCTAACATAATGTCCTGCTTTTTCTACAGTAAGTGATCTGCCATGAAATTATTTACCAGCTTCCCTGTGAATTGAAGAGAGAAAAATGCTGTGTAGAAAGAACAACAGCATAAATCTTCTGCTTTCATTAGAGACATCCATCTGTGTTTTGAGATTTTTGTTTTAGAAAGTCTTCTGTAAAATTAAAAGATTTAACTTCAGGTATCTTGCAGTAACTCAATGTTAACAGGACAGTTCTCACCTTTCCAACACCAGCTCAAAATCCCTCCTCTACTTTTCAGCCCTGGTCAGAGAATTGCTTTCTCTGACTATGGTTCTGTGAAATCCTGTCAGCATCTTCCTGAGAGTCCAGTTGAGAATAAAGAAAATAGCAGGACAGATAGTAAAAGATGAAATCTCAGTAAGAATGCTTTGTTAGCACACTGCAGGAATCAAGGGAGAGATGAATGCCACAATTGTCAGGAGGTATAGCAACACCTCTCTGTAGGGTTCAAAGAGTTCACTCTTGACAGGCCACAGCACAACCCCTCAGAACCACGGGCTGCCTCCAGCTTCTGCTCTCTGCATTTCCTGACTGCAGTTCTATTCTCTTCTCTGTCCCATTTCACAACTCAGCACTGAGGTTTGAGATCTGCCTCAGTCACCTCTCAGCACTCATCCTTGCACTGCTCCGTGCAGCAATCTGACAGTACTTTACCTACACAATACATGACCTCTACTTCCTAGGAAGAATGTTCTTGTGTCTTAAAAATTGTTTTGGATAATGTTTGGTGGAACATTTTGCTTTGTATTAAATGTGGCCTAGAACCTTTTTTTCCATACTATTCACCTTTCATCATCTTCTGATTGGCACCATCAGAAAAGAAATTTTAAAAGCCAGACAGAGAGCTAAAGTATATTGAATTTTTCAGTATACTTCAAAGAAGTATACTGAAATAAGAAAGCCAAAAGTGAAGGCAGATGTTAAGGTTATCTCAGTAACATTAACTCAGCTCTATGTACCTTTGCTGCTATTTATTCATCAGAGCAGATGATTCCATCTATTTGAAAAGGGATGCAAAATGGAAGCACTGCTTTTGCCTTCTATGAGAGTGTAACAGCTTAACAGAACAGCTCACTTGCAATTTCCTAACCCAGCTCTGCTGACCCAACACACAACACAGAGCACATAATTTCCCTGATCTGTGCCTGGTTTTCTCTTTCTATCTTTGTCATCTGTTTGAAGTCTTTGAACCAAAGTTGTTTTGTTTGTTTGTTTGCTTGTTTTCTGAAATATATATTCATATAGCATCTAAGACTGAAGTGCAAAATTCAGTGGAATCTTCTAAGTACTGACCAGTAATTGTGGATGCATACTTCAGTACAGTTTTCTTTACTTCAGAAAAGCAAAAGAAGGAAACAAACAGTAAATTCCATCTATCTTCACTCTAATATGACACTGACATTGCTTCACATAGTATTTTCATTGACAAATCAGCAAAAGTATATTTTAATCTACAAAATACAAAGATAAAATAAATGAACTGTTGTTACATATTTGAAAGATGGCAGTTTTGATGAAGGTAACAATTTCCAGAAACATAAGAAATCTGAATCATAATAACTTATTCTCTATTGTTAATGCAGTCAGAACAGAAAAAATAGGTTTAATTTATGGTAGGACAAATAGGATAACAGAAAACCCTTCCATACAAAGATGCTCCATGAATTCAAAATTAGGTGAGCATTTCTTGAACATGCTTTTAGAACTCTCTGTTGGATCCTGAAAAGGCCTAGGTAATTTCTTCAGTTCCCTTGCAGTCTAATTTTACAGAATTCAGTAACCTATTTGCTGTCTTCTGTGATTTTGAGTAAGAATGTTCCAGAAAAGCCATATTCATTAATTTTCAATTATCTGATGTATTTCAAATTCATATATTCTGGAAACTCATGTGCATTCTAGGACAGAGAGCTGATGAGCAGGTAATGTGCAAACAAATGATTGAGCTTTTTGTACACTTCTAGAGCTGTATAGGTCTCCAGAGTATACCTCTCTCAAATGATTCCCCAGCATTCCCCAATGACATTTTTAAACAGTGATAAATTGATGGATTTCAGTAAATAAAGTTTAAAATTTAAGAAAAAAATGTTGCAAAGACCAGCAGTCATGGTTTTGCAGAAACCATTTCAAATTAAAAATAAAAGTATTTTTACAGTTGAAGATGCCATTAGAACTGTTCTTCCATTTTTGTAAAAGAATCTGCAAAACTTTTGAAATAAGCTCAAGCCTGTTTTGTTTCATGTGTAAAGATCTGAAATAGCCATTATTTTCCACCTAAAAGGCCTATGAGAAACTGCTTAGGATGATAGTTTAACTATTTATCTTAATTCCTGTAAACACTATGATGGATCTCAATATTAATCTAATTCACCCAAATTAGACATCCTTTCTTCTCTGCTGGCTGTGTATAGAACCAAGAGATACTGCTAAGTGCTCTTATTAATTTAGGAACCAACCTGCCTCATCCTTCCATGAGACTGATGTCCACCAGAGAACAGCTGGCTTTCATACAATCTGGAAGTTTTTCTGTGGCTTGTTATTCTGAGCACCTAAAAGTAGGTTTCAATCTACACCACCCCAAATTCTGCATTATGACTTAGTTACAAGGAAGGAGAGGATAAGCTTTGATAAAGAAATAAAAAATATTAAAGGCAAATGTCCAGACTAAGTTGTAAATATGCTCTGTGCAGTGACATAGACCCAAGCAGAACACACAACTTTGCAGATGATGTATTTTGAATGGGTTTTTTTCTGCTGGAGTTGTTCTGTGTATCAAATACTCATCAATTACATTTGGAACCTCTGTGACAATGAAGAAAATGTGTACTTTTTCCTAGTTATATTAAAAAAAAAAAAGAGGAGAATTTAACCTGTGTTTTCCAAAGCAATAGGATAAGACTCAAAAGTTCTTAGCTTTGGTACCTGTTATTAGATTATTTTTACTTTACTAAAATTTACTAAATTGAACTTCATTTGAAATAAAACCCCACATACACCACTTATAACTAGTAATTTTAACAAGGCTGTTATATGGCTGCTAACATAAACTAATTTATTGCAATCTTCATTGGTTTGTAGTATCTATGAAACAAAGAGAAGTGGGAAGTAAAGTTTACTGCAGACACATTTAATGCAAAGCAGTTTAGTCTGCTTCATAGAGCTCCTCCATTTTTCAGTTATTGATTACGGCTACCATTTTTCAACAAATCTGATTTATAAGTCTTTGAAGCACAGAACACAGGAAGTGTAAAAATATGCAGAAAGTTTTAATGAAATTATTAAAATTATTCTGCCATATTTTACTGGGCAAATTATAGGGTAGGTTATTTCTCAGAATCAGAAAAGTTGTTGGCAATTTCAGCATCACTGCTTTGCCACTAAGTGGTAATTAAACCATTTTACGCACCACATGACTCAATGACCATTTTTTATTAGTGCTCAGTTAAGGCTCCTGTCAGTCAATCACATCAAAACGATTAGGAGTAAAACTGTAGTGACAAGAATTTCCTACCTTTTCTTTCACAGCAATGTAAGTTTATTATCTGGTTAAATCTCCAGTAGAAAAGGAGGAAAAATGTTAATGATGTCAAAGGACTCCAACAATATCTTCAGGTAAGAAAAGGCCTGTGGCTGCATTGCTTTGGAAAAATTAATTATCTTACTACATTTACTTGGTGCAAGGAGAGTTTATGTTTTGAGGTTATTCTATTTCTTAATCATTGTCTGTGCTTTCAGATATAAGTTTTCCAGCTCAATCAAATACTTTATTCTCCTGAATATATTAATCAGATTCTCATTTTCTATTCTTTGCCCATGAGATATGATTTTACTTAGTTTGAAACTTTCCAGTAAAATTGGTAAGTGAATCACACAGGCCAACTCTTAAAACACCTAAGTTAGGAGGTTAGTCTCCTTAAGCTCCCTGGATCAGCAAAAGAGAGGTAGTTTTCCTTAGAGAACGATGTTTATCACAATGTGCATACCAGAGAGGATTTTAATGTACATCCTTCAAATCACTCTCTGGAGGGATCACTCATGTTCTCTCCTCACTGTACAGAGCAGCTGTGCAGCCTGGCTGTTCCAGACACCTGAGAGCGGCTGTCATTTCACTCTTTTATTCAGCCATCTCCTTCTATGGCTACTACTGTCAACTCCGCTCATTAGAAATCTTGCAATTGGTTTTCTTGGTATTTCTAGTTCATTGGTACACTAGAGAAAGAAGGCCTAAATAAACTCTTCTACACACAGACCAACCTAACAGCCTGCTGATATTAAAAGGGTCAGTCGACCTTTGCCAGCTCCTGGCCATGCTGCTCTTCATTGTGTTGGACCCAAATCAGACTTCTGCTAGCTTAGCATCCCATCGGATTGGCACACAGAATGGATCACTGAAAGGGCAAGCATGATTTATGCATAGGAGGGTGCAGGAATATATGACTTAAAGTTGGGTAAGCAGAACTACTGTCATAGAGGAAATAAGCTGTTAAATAATTTTGGCCTGCTTTGTTTGCCTGCCCTGATAAATGCAAATGATAATGTATTTAACATTAAATTGTGTTAAATGAATTTAGCAGTTGTAACAAGAACCATGTGGAAAAGGGAAGACTACATTTCAACTCAAGATGTAAAATATGCTTCTTAAAATCTTGGGACTTTGAAACCTCATATCCTGTTAGTCATTGAAAGAAGTTTTGTGCCAAAAGTTGACGAGTAGAATGAGGTCTTTGTACTTGCCTGACATTTCCACATTCTTAGTTAAACTCTAAGACACTGTGTCCTAGGGATTCCTTCCTCAACCCATCTGAATCCCGCACAATCTATAGAATGCACAGTTCCTGGGCCCAGTTTTGTAGCATGTACATGGCTGATTGGCCAAAAAAAATGTAAAATTGGGCTCACATTTATTAAGGGTCAGCAAAGTTAGGGTTTTTTTTTTTCCCTTTCCACTACTCACAGATTTCCATAACACACAGAAGCTCAGTATCTTTTTATACCAGTAAAGCTGCGCTGGGTGTGCCTGAGCAGGGCATAATCATCTTCAGAGCAGCCCACATAGTGCTGTGTTTTGGATTTGGGACCAATACTGGACCAAAACCTTGCTGAACGGGTTTGAAGGTGTTCAAAGATTCACCAAAAATTCAAAGCTACCAATGCAGAGAAAAATAGCAAAAGTTTATTCCTAAGGATAAAACCTACAATGAACATCTCCACAGCTAGTTTGCACAAATTTTACCAATTCTATTCCTCTAAACACATGTAAAGAAATAAAATTATGTAATTATGTATTTATAGTTTTAGAGAAACTGAGAGCTAGAATAATGATAACAAATAAAAATTCTATACCTCTGCCAGTTCCTTTCCTAGTGTACTAAAGACTTATCTGGCACTTTCAGATACAAAGAACAATACTCTATTTTTGTGTGTTTTGCTTTTTTTTTATAACATGTGAGGCTGCACTTGCCAATCATTTTTTAAAAATTATTTACTGCTTTTCTGAGTGTCTTTACTTCAGAAAATAAAACTGATAACAGACTTTTTCTTTGTTATAAAGTTCCAAACCAACACCACTGTAGTTTTAGAAGTTAAAGCATTTTTCCTGTAAGTAATCTAAACTATAGCTAAGCTTTTGAAGTCAACAGTTTCTGAAATATGTTTTTTTTCTTTTTATTACTGTTTTGGCATCTGTGTTGAAGTTATAGAGTCTCGCACCATAATAAGGCAAATATTAGACTGGTGTAGTAAGGCAACTGACAAATACCTGTGTGTAAAACACTCTCATTTTGTTTGCAATTAACCATCTGTATCTTGCCATATATTTATGGTTCACAGAAGACCAAAAAGCCCAGATGTGCTATGGTATGCATGCAAGTTATTATTCTAAAAGCACACCTCTAAAGAGAAACAAGCCAGCCAGGAAGTTTTCATCAGATGTATGCCATTACAGCAGTAACATGAGCAACACCAGGCCTTGCGTTTGAACGTCAATTACAAATGATCAACAGTATCAAAAAGATCTTGTTCTCCATAAAAATGGAGAAGAAGCATGTGCCCAGCATGCACAATGAAAGTGCAAATTACATGTTATCACTTCAACTACATGGGACATCTGTGGGCAAACAAGTCACTCTGCCTTCTTTTTTTCTGCTTCAGGTCACTAATTATTGGAATAGGGGAATCCTAGACTAGGATATCAGGAATTCAGTTGACAAAACCATTGTACATATGTGTGATAATTATAAGAACATGAATAAAACTAGTGCTATCTTCATATATGTAATAGTTTGAATTTTCAGTTGGAGCTATCCAAAGAAAATATGTACCTTAACCTTCCAATCCAATATTATGTTCTATACAAATAACAACTGATGTGATAATTTAAAATCATTCTGGGTTAGTTTTCAATCTTCTAAGGAGTAAAATCTAAGTAAAATTAAATTCTTTTTAAATGAATGACAGGGAAGATTTTTCTGTGACAGAAAAATACCATAAGTTTTCAGCATCCTGTTTAATGCTTGATGCACACTGGAGTCCCACTTATTCATGAAGCAAAGCATTACAAGAATCCAAGCCTTCAAACTGAGGATTTGTAAATGTCATACAGTGCTGTTTTAGCCAAAATAAGTACATTTTTAACACATATTGCATCATTCATCGCTTGTCTTTAATCTCAACATTAAACTGAGAATGATTGGTTTGTTTTGGAAAAAAAAAAGCCAAAGAAATATATGAAAATTTTTACCAACTCCCAATGTGCAAGCTTTACAGAGTTATTTTAAATGCAGAAGCCTTGAGAACAGAACTTGAAACAACATTTCCATAATATTCACTGCAATGTTTATGTTCTTATTATGAATAAAACAGTATGATAACATCTTCCAGAATTAGTTCATAATAAATACTTTATATAAAGACTGAAATGTAAATGAAAGTATATTTAACTAGAAATAATTGATTCATTGCTTCTTCTGTCACACTAGTTAATAACATGAAAGGCTCCAAAATAAGAAATCAGCTCCACAGAACTCTCATTTGGAAATGTCCAAGTTACAAAAGTTATTCAGCTACAGTAACTGATGGCATATGCTGTCAATTAAACATAAATTTAGTTCACTGAAGATGCTATTCTTTCTGTTTTCACACACACATGCCACCCTCCTTAAATAAACTGTGACAAAGCAGTAATTGAAACAGGATTTTCAGGTAATTCCATGCTGGATTTTCTGTAGTTTATCTTTAAACCACATACTCCTATGCTGACAAACAGTAATTTCTGGAGGAAGATTTTACTGCTGTAGACATTAGAACTAAGGGCTTCTCAGAGAAGAGAGTGCAGAATTTACACTGATGCAGAAATATGTTTCTAACCATCAGAACCTTCTCTGTCTTTCAGACAGCTGGACTACAACTCCATGGCTTAGTGTTTTGCAATGATTTGTGCAGCCTCCTCTGGATCCCTCTCTCATTCTTCATCAGCTCTGAAGATCAGACTCTCAAGTCTGCTACTCTCTGCTTCCATTCACATCTTTTCCTTTCTTCTTTTTTTTCTCCCTATTCATGAAAACTCACCTGAAGTGCTGCATGGAGGCCCTAATATAAAAAGGATGTGGACCTGCTGGAATGAATCAAGAGGAGGCCACAAAGATGATCAGCAGGCTGAAGCACCTCTCCTATAAAGACAGACTGAGAGATCTGAGGTTGTTCTGCCTGGAGAAGCAAAGTCTCTGAGGAGACCGTACAACACGTTCCAGTACCTAAAGAAGGGCTACAAGAAAGCTGGAGTTTACAAGGCCGTGTAGTGACAGTACAAGGGGGATTGTCTTTAAACTGAGAGTAGGTTTAAAATAGATATTAGTGAGAAACTATTTACTGTGAGGATGGTAATGCACTGGAACAGGTTGCCTAGCAAAACTGCAGATGCCTCATCCATGTAAGTGTTCATGGCCAGGCTGGATGGAGCTTTGAGTAACCTGGTTTAGTGGAAGGTGTCCCTGCCCATGGCAAGGGGTTGTGACTAGATGATCTTTAGGGTCCCTTCCAACCCAAAACATTCTATAATGTATTCCAAAGGCTTTGTTTCTGAGTGTGCAGGCAATGTTATGAGAAGCATGTGTCAGAGACTGAAATATTATGGTTTATGGCTTAAATATCTTTATGAAGGACTTTTGTCTGTTATAAGAAAATCAAGTAACAAAAACTGCATGGAATACCACAGCACTCTGAATGAGGCCCTGAACTGTAGGTTGAACCACCTAACTCAACTTGAGATAAGGAAAGTGACACTATTTTTCAAAACATCTGGAAGAGCAACCACAGCAGGGCCCAGCACCCCCGGGGTGCAGGTCACAGCCCCAGGTTTATCTGCTGCCAGGCTTGCGCAGACCCCTACTCCGAAGGGGGAGGAAGAGAGGTTTTGGGGTTGTTCCCAGACCCTGCACCAAAGCACTGGACGTGATGCAACATGATGCAATGGATTCACAATCTTGCTAGGGACAGTGTCAAACCTGCTCCCCACAATGTATGTCAGTCCATTGGATTCTATACTTTTTGGTGGGAGATCCACACTACCAAGAAGACCAGGTAGAGGGAATCAACAAGACATCTTTGGAACCCAAGGAGAAATGATACATTTCTACTTAATCTCTGTCACTCTCCCTGTCCTGCCTCTCCTCCCCAGACACTTTCTTTTCTTTTTTTTTTTGTTTTGTTTTGTTTTGTTTTGTTTTGTTTTGTTTTCTTTTCTTTTCTTTTCTTTTCTTTTCTTTTCTTTTCTTTTCTTTTCTTTTCTTTTCTTTTCTTTTCTTTCTTACTATTAATTAAAATGTATTCATTTTTTGTTATCAACATCTGGCCTTGTTTTGTTTTAATCATGTGGTTTTGGTATCTTCAAACCTTTCAAGGTTCGATCAGTTTTAGTCACAGAGAGTTCCCTTTTCTTTTCTGTGCATAGAACAGATGGAAACAGCATGGTCCTGTGGGACACAGAGCAGGTATTTTTTGCTGTCTACTCTTCCAGTCTTAAAGTGTAATTTAGACATATATTCCACTTAAATATGCATATATATATATATATTTACAATAGTTACATAATATACAATATCTATAGATTACCAGATACCAAATGACTGTAAAATGAGATGGGAGAATCTTGGCTAGACAAATAAATGAATTTTAAATAAAATTTAAACAATTAAATGAGGATTTAGGGAAGTATAAAACCACTGACACAGCATAAAAATGATACCTTGCTTCAGCTTCTTTGGTTTGCTTACCTTCCCTTAGTCTCTATTTACCCCCTTGATCATTACAAAAATGGTAATAATGAGGTAGAATGGAAGAGATAAAATATACCTGAAAACAGCTGCTAGAAACAGCTAGGAGAAAACTAGACTTGAAATGGGGGGAACATATTTATTTTCCTATTACTCTATATATGAAATTTTCTTTCCTACTAATGTACTTCATCTGACTATGCTTTTTTATTCTATTATTTATCTTAATAGCAATCTGTTGAAAAGTTGACGTACAATTTTGATTGCAATGGACTTCAAAGTGCTGCTTGGGAATGGATCCAAACTCAGTATTTCTACTCCCATTGAAAAAACCCCAAGATCACAATTTTCCATAAATACATTCTCATTGTATTTTCAGTTGGTGATGAAACCCACTTGCACACACAGTATAAAATTTCATACTTTGAATGACTGTTTTTTGAAAGACTCAATAAATGTATATGAATTAATATTAATTAAGTGTTATGAGTGTGCATTTCAGTGAAAAAGAAACCCACTCCTGAACTTTTAAATCTTGAAACTTAAGGTCTTAAAACTTTATAGGTTTCCATCATCTCAACAATCAAACTAGGAATGTAGCACAGGCCATCATGAAAATAGAACTACAACCACAAAATATTACTTCCTTAACTAATTATATATGTAAGTATCTGTTTGGTAAATAAAATTCACAGCTACTGTGGATCTAAGCTAGTGCAAATATATAGTTTTACATAGTCCTGGACTGCTTATGTTTTCAAAATTAGGATGAACATCTCTATTAATGCATTACATGCAACTGTCATATTTAAATAATTAAAAAAACCCAAAAAACTTCTGGTAAACAAAAATAACATCTAAAATGTATTTTATTAGAAGAATATTAGAAAAATTCTAACTAGAAAATTACATTTCCAATTTTAATTAGAAAAATCGGAAGTAAGCAAAGAATAACTTTGACGATTGATTGTAATAAATACAGTTTCAGGAAAACTGAAAATTTTCCATTTCTCCGCAGATTGTTATCCTGTAGATGTAAAAATTTATTGTCCACAGAGTAGAGCTATACTTTATCTGCATATATTTCACCAACATGCAGCAGAAATTTGCAGTGTGGGTAAAGTGTGGCCAGACTCTTGAGTGACTTGATACTTTAAAGACATCATGACATGAAAATGGGGCAAGCAATGGAAGCCAGGAATATAGAGTAAATAAATGGGTAATGGGACTTAGGGTGATATTTTCTGTTCTTATGTGGAAATAGCCCTATTTTCTTTCCAAGGTAAAATGGTCCATGTTTTTCCTTAATGTTTGCAGGCACTTAATGTCAAAGTCATCCTATACAACTTTTTCATCAGGAGAGGGAAAAACAAACACCTTCAGAACATGATTGGGGTGTTAAAATAGATTGATTCTCGGTATTTTTCCATCAACAACAGAAACAATCTACATTCTGTTCCTGGCTTAGCTATTTAGGTTTTGTGCCTCTGGCGTGAACAGAGTCATACCTATGCTTAACATATAAACTAATATTAATATTTTTAGCTTTTGCAGGCTTGCCATAGCACATGCATCTTCCTCATCTTCAAAAAAAAAAGATTGAAAATAATGACTGAGGACTGTCAATAAAAAATAATTTGGTCTACAGAATTTTTATTACAAGTCACCTACCACATGTCCTGAAACAAAGAAAAATTTGTTTTTTCTACATACGTAGAGAAACACAAAGTATGAAACCCCATTTATACTCTCAGATGCATAAAAGATTACCCAAAGTGAGGATGCACAGGGCTCTATTAACCTATAACAGCATGTTGTGCTCCCAGTTCAACAGATGTCTCCCATGAGCTCAGCATCACTGAGTGCATCTCAAAGGCACAACAGGGTCTATGTGCAGGCAACTGACCATTTTTTTTCAAAACAGCCTGACAAATGGCAGCAGTGTTTTGACAATAGCATCACTGGCATCGCAGTTATCTCTGTTAACTTAGTGACACTATTTCAAAAATAAGAGTTACCTCACTCATTCTTCATTGCTGTTGACCATCTGGAGAGTCTGTACCACAGTAAACTACTTTTTTTTTTCCTCCTCCTTTTTTTTTTTCAAATGAAATGTCAAAAATTCCTTTTCTCTTTCTCCATAAGTTACTAAACCTGGCCAAGCATATATGTATATGCATCTTCAGCACACTAAAGTCTTTTTTATGGTTCCATCACAACATTCAGTTCACCATTATTGTGAGAAAAATCTGAATCTTTTTGTTTATACAGACAAAAATTAAAAATTATAAGGTTCAATGCTTTTGATTTTGTTATAGTTGCAATCCTTGTCTTCAGTTTTGAAACAGCTACAATTTCTGAACTACCTTGATTTTTTATGATGTAGAGTTTAATTAGTATTATTACCATTTCTACGTTAAAAAAAAAATCAAATGCTAAGTTTCAACCATTATTGTCCACATCTAACCCAAAAATCCTGGTAAACCAGAATATTTTCTAAACATTACAACTATTTATAAAAATACGATATTGTCTTTTATAGTCTCATGAAGCTGTTATAGCATCACAAAATGTAACTATACAAAGGCTGTATTTTGTAAACTCTATAAAGCATGTCACCAAATTACAGCAATGACATTCCTGCACTCTACAGATTGAAAAAAACCACAGATGAATGACCAAGCGAAAAAAAAGGGATAGAAAAGAATAAGAAGTACTGATTTACAACCTCTTAAGAAACAATAATGAATGCTGGCACAATCCATGAACAGGACATTCTAGACTCATTGTGAAGACTTATTTCAGGGAACCCTGCCAACAAAAACAAATAATGCAGGCCTCAGCAACCTCTAGACTTTTTCCAATAAAGAGACATAATCAATCAATGTTATCATATTCCTGAGAGATTTCTTCCCCCTTTTTAATAAAATTTATTTATAAATTCATCCTTTGGTTTTCTGTGACATCAAAAACATCTTCTCCATGAAAGACAGAACAGGAGAGAGAAGAAGAGAGAAAAGGCAATTTCTTAGGAAAGAGAAACTGTGTACTGGATTACTGGATTTGGATAAGATAACTGTGTTATCAAAAGTGCTTTGGTGTCTTCAATGTATATGCTGCAGTTAACAGGCTATAATTCAGAAAAGCAAACACATAAATGGTTGGTTGGAATAAAACAGTAGAGTTCTGTGTTGCAATACAATTTGATATGAAACTGAATTTTAGACTATGGATTGCAAAAAAACCTAACGAAACAATTTCCCACAAATTACAGTTTTTAAAATAGCAATGACATACTGAGAATTCCTTGTTTCTATTTTCCTGAAGCATAATACACAGATGGTGCTCATGCAAGAAATAATGCAATGCATTCAATTCGACTTTGAAGTTTCATTACTCCACTCTGTGTTGACACTAGTTAAAATGAAAAGATGAGAAAAAGAGGAAACTGAATCTTCTAATATGTATGATCTCATCTCTGCGTGTTCTTTAAAGGCTGTGGAAGACCTATTTATTCTTTCATATTTTAGTTTAATTTCCATAGGAACACAATGTGATCAATGCTGAATTATACAGGAAATCCCTCAGGAAGAGTTCACCTCTCTTGGGTGTCTGGTGTACTATCCTGATATATAGTCTAGCTTTGGCTAGACTTCACACTAACTGTAGTGTAATCCTGAGATAAAAATAGACCTGAAAAATGCTGAAAATGATTCCTCCACAGTCCCATGCATGTAATTGTTAAAGAGACTCCTGAAGAAAAAAAAATTTCTCTGATTATATATTATACTGTTTAGAAAGATCATAGCGTTTTGTATTTCGTCTGGCTGCTGTGAAATTCAACACTGTTCTCCAGCCTTAGTTAATATTTCTGCGCTGAACACATACATTACATCACATTGGTATAAACTCTGTGTAAATAGACAGAAACTATGTTGATACTTTAGAAGAAATTTAGGTACATATAGATTTGGAAGTGTATCAAAATATTTCTTTGATAGCACTTTACAAAAAGTTCGATTGCATATTGTACTGGACTCCCTGATCCACACCTAACACAGCCACAGCTGTTGCTAGTCGGGCTAACAGCTGTAGCAAAAATGGGATCTTAAAGGTAGGAGCAGCACTGCTCAAGTGATTCAATACCTACAGATTAAACCTTTCAACACTGGTTATTGAAAATTGCAAGACTGCTATTAGAGAACTAAAATCTCAGTAAAACTGATAGAAACAATAAAGCTACTTCTGTAAATCTAGCAACACATTACAAGTTATACCATGTGTCACCCAAAGGAAGCTCAACTCAAATATTGCAGGAATACTGGGCGTTTTGCTGAGATGTGTCCTTATACACTGGTGAAGGAACAAACAACTGACAGACTTACTGCTTTAAACTGGGAAAAAAAATTGCTCTATGGAAGAAATTATATGTGGTGTTAGTGTTCCTAGGCTATCAGGAGAACAAATTGATATTGTTAAGTATCATCTAAGTTGTTAATGTGGACAGCATCTATTTATTTACAGTGGTTTAGAGTAATGAATTTCAAATTATAACCTATAGAACACAGAATTCTATAACTACTGATCACATTAAAGATTCCATAAGATATAATGGGGAAAATCACACTGAGTAAATAAATTTTATATATGCTAAAAAGGTGAAGTATGTACAGAATATGGCCTAATCCATTAAAAAAAACAAACAACAACCTCCTAAACTGTGACCAGGACCATAATACATTACATACTTGGGTTGCTTTGTTGTTTATTATGTTGTTGTCAGAATCTCTTCAGTGTATAAAATGAGCACTTTGCTAATCCACTTATTTATAACTCACAGAACACTCTGCATTTGTCAATAGATTTAAGAGCAATGTTGTTCTGAGGTCTCAGGTTGGCTTCATTACATTGGTAAAGCATACCACACTACAATATTGCATAATATACTAGTAGATGTAACTTATTAAAAGCTAGCAATGATTAGGATCTGCTTAGGAGCCAGTTCCAACATCAGGATTTAAAATTTAGTTATAATGAGGCCAAGAAAAAAGTAGCTTTTCAGCATATTTTTTATTTGGAAACTGAACTCTGAAATCCAAATTTAACATATGTGTTACCAGTCTTCAATGAGAACTGGATCAAGCTCATTTTACAGCCACCTTCAAAAATGGTTTCATTTAATTACTGCAAGGCCACTGGTATCCTGTGGCAACATGTGTTAAGGTACTTGAATATCTTGTGCAGCTTATGAGGAAGACTAGTTTGCTAAGTATGGTAGGAGCCTAGCAAAACTGAGCAGGAAGATACCAGAGCTTGGTGGACAGAAATCTTAAGAAGAATTTCTGTAAAAAAGAAGATTGGAATGAACCTTCTCCCTTCCCCATACCCTCACAGTCATGAATCACATCTAGGATTAAGTGGCTACACCAACTGGTACTTTCTCAGAGAACTTGTTCAAAAAGTGAAAATACAGCCTGTATTCAAGCCCAGTAACTCAACAGCTAAGCCATTTAGCTATAAAATGGGAGGGAAAAAAACCAAAACCAAACCAAACATACCGAAGCTGCCTCTTTTGCATTATTACATGGAACAGTTGAACTTCCAAGAGTATCCCAACAACTTGTATTTAAAAGTAATTTATAAGTCTGTCTATTCTGCATTTAGTGAGGATCGAATTACTGTGAGGACCTCAAAACTATGCCTTAACATGTCTGTCCTAATCCACTTTACCACAGAGGCAGCTATATTCACTCTTCTTTATGAGTCAGTGAATATTCATGCGTGAAAACCAGAAAACTTTAACAGCAAGAATAGCTAATGAGCTAACTCATTTATATAGCACCTGAGATGAATACTACCTCTATTCTAACTCCTTATAAAATACTTTGTAAGGAAGAGGTGTGAGACCATCTTTCGTTATCCAAGCAAATGCTGTAATCAATAGGTCTAAAGCAGACCTAAAAAGCATCTCATTAGTCAAAATGCTTTGTGGAGGTTTCAGTAGGCACAAAGCTGACAAAACCAAGTGGCTTATGCAAGAAAGTTCCAAAAGAAAAACATTCATTCTAAATTCTAGAGCTCATGTGACAGGAAGCTCTGTGTTATTATGTCAATGGTGGTTCCCAGCACTTGCCAACATCCAGAACTTCATGAAGCACAGATCAGATAATCTGAATACCTGTATTTTGGAACAGGAATAGATTAGGAGTTCAGAGCACCCACACTGCAGGTATGTTTCCTTGAAGAATCAACAGCTAATTATATGTGTATAGAAATGGCCAAACAGGATTTATATAGAACTTTTTTTTCTTGGTCAATGCTACATAGCTTCTTTAATATAGAGTTCACAGCTGATGAGCTCTAAGCACGAGCACAGTGAGTTGTCTTCTCTTTGCAGAGACATATCCATAATCTCTCTGTAGAACCTTTACTGACTGTTTCAGTATAAAATAGCTGTTTAGAGAACTGTACTTTAATGCACTTTACTCTTTTTTTTGTCCTCTGTACATTAACTTAATACACTTGTTCAGTGGAATGAAAACAGTTTTAAAACATTTCAACTTCCTAGCAGTTTAGTGGTGTTTCTCTGTGCACTGTTTTTATAACATGTGGAGGAACCCATTAGTTTAAAAGTTACAGCAGAAAATAACTATGATAGGGCAGTGTGATAGACTGAGGACTTTATACCATTTACAGAATATGTAAATGTATTTAAGTGTATATGTTTCACATTTAAATTAGTCACTAGAAAATAGGGGGAACTGAATGGTAGATTAGACTGTCAGAGAACAGAGATGCATGCTGATTAAATACCAAGAAAGAACACTTCTGATTATAATTTTCTTCAGAACATGTCAGTGTCTGTTTTCAATCATTGGCTGTGATGTAGTATATAGCAGCAAAATCTAAGCAGAAAACAATTCTCACATTTTATCAGATCAGTATAAAGACTGTTACACAGCTTGTTGGTATGAGTTATAGATTTCATTATTTTGTGTATGGAATGGCAGACAACATATAACTTCTCTGCATCCAATTCCATCACCTGCCTAACTGTGTTTTCTGACAGGGACATATTGTTATAAGGTTCATAGAGTTTATCGGCACAAACCCAATATTAGCTTTTTATGTATAAACGAATTTTACATACAGGAAAAAAAAAATAAATACATGTACCAAATGGAATGGACTGTTAGTTAAATCCTGTTTAAATATCCATTGCCAAAGACAAGTGTAAATGTTGCAGCTTCTAAACTGGCAAATAACCTGAAACAGTATCATATATGAATTTAAAAAAAAAGAAACAGGACAGGACGAAACAAAACAAAACAAACCCAAACATACAAAATAAAACAAACAAAAAATATCCACCAACACCCTGACACAACTACCAGGACAACCACTGAAAAGGATTGGCTAGTTTCATATGTTCTAAAGAGACTTCTTGTTAAAAGCAACTTTTGCTCGACTAGAAGTAACAGATCACTCAATGTATAAGTAAACAACAATAAGAATGTGATAATTGGTTTTCCAGTTTTAAATTTGCTGAAAACTTTTTACCTCAAATTGCTACTCCTATAAGCAATATACTACTCCAATAAACTACTCCTATAAGCGATACAGTTTCTTTTCCTTTTTCCCCCTGATCTTCTAATTCCAGAACTCTGAAATATTTGTTTGGATCAAAGTACACAGCAAAAAAAAATGCTATAACACAAGTACCTATTAACAAGAAGTGTAGTGCTGTACCTTGTAAGAGGAATACAAGGAAATAACTGATTTCTCTGGTGAGGAAATTAAAGCATATATATGGTATTCTTCGAAGAATAGTGCATGACTATGCTAAACCGCATGTGCAAGCATGTTGATGTTATGCAGGTCTGGACACCTTACTTTCCAGTCACAAAGATAAGTGCAGTGCATTCTGCAAGCTTTTGTGCCTAGGTAGCTTCCCAGTGTGCTGAAAGGAGATGGCACATTCCCACATCTCTCTCAGCACTCTGGGCAAAGACTGCATGGTGACCAGTTCAGTGCACACATTCCAAACACAGACACATGACTCTGAAATACAAATGAGACTTGCTGGATGAACAAGGGATTCAAAGTGATCAGAGTGATCTTCCATCAGCTACAAGCGGTCAAAGCAAACTGCACAAAGTGATACTACCACAATAGAAAAGTTCAGAGGACTGACTGACAAGATACAGCAATGTTCTGATTAGCACCAAGAATCTCTGAATGAAAGCAGTTGCAAGTAATAAAGAAAATACTGTATCTGAGACCTGTCCTCTAGGTACCTGTCTGTTCTCAAGCATTATGTAGAAAATGCTGATTAAAAGCCAAGAAGTGTTGATCTATTTGTCCAGCTGCCAAAATGACTAGGTTTGGGATTTGATTATCCTACAAATATAACCAACACATTAACTCTGAAGAGTTTTATTCAAGGGAATTGAAACAGTTGATTGAACAAGAACCCTAATATCAAGTGGATCACATTTGCTCGAACACATCTTGAAAATTTGCTTTATCAGTCTCTATTCTCAAGAATGCTCTGAGCATCTAAAGATTTTTCACAGCTTGTGTCTAAATACATGTCCTCAAGACCTGAATGTGTGCTTTCACCATCTAATTCTTGGTTTCTATTATCAAGCCTTCTAAAGATCAGTCAGTTTGGAAGATTAGTGGCCAAGACTCTGAGGAACACTGTACAGTACTCTAGAGTCTGAAAGACTGTGTTTAAACTAAGGTTACTGCATTTTGTCCTGTAGGTAATCTAAACTGAAAGAACTTTGTGCTGCCAGCAGAAAAAACAAAGAGGGTGGTAGGATGCATGTGCAACTTACCAGCACAAAGATGCTGGCAGTGGCCAGCTTCTGGTTTTATGTATTACTTTTAACAAGTTGGCTTCCTATCCTCTGTAGTTTGGGGCTAATTGCTAAAATAGCAATAAATGCTGTAAAATAAGATTTTTTTTTTTGTTCTTCTAAGGTAAATGCTGTGGCAGTAAAGATATACAAAAATAGTTACTAGGTTTTTTTGTTTGCTTTCAGCGGAGCAATTGATTATATGTCAGTAGTTTACACAAAACAATTAAAGGGAAATGTTTATCAGATTTAAGCTGCACTGAAAAGGTTTTATTTTTACCATTCACACAACAGCATTTGATTTACTATTTTGTGCAAATATAATTGGCATAATGATTAAAAAGAGCTTTTTTCTCCTTTGTGACCCAGCTTTAATTATAACTCATCTGGTTTTCAGTAACACTGCCAGGAAAAAGGACATGTTCAGCAAACTCTTTCTAGGCAATGCTCATGTGCGACGTACTGGGGAGATTAATGTTTGATACAATAGTCTATTGTCTTCTTTTTACCTCAGTAGTACCTAGGTTACTGCTCATTATATTCATTAGTAATTTAGTATCTTCTCTATGATATTTATAGGTTTAATTAAGTCACCTCTTTGCAAGACACTTCCTTCCATTATTGTCGACTTGCCTGCTCGAACTACATTTTTAAAAAATTCATTAAATACATAAAAGTCATGAAATCTAAGCATTATTAGTTTTGGAAATCACAATCCTAAACCATTAAATAAATAACTAAACTGTTAAGGAGGTAGTACTTATTTCTTCTTAAGCTACTAACTTGAGTATTTTCACGCTTGCCATTTGAATTAATCAGATTGCACCACTTGTCATCACTCCAGCACACAAGATAAAGTAGACAGCATACCTCAGCAACTCAGCCCCTCTTCATTTTGAGGATCTGTCATTGAGTGCTAGGTTTTCATGGACTTTTTCTCCCTCATTTTTCTCTGCAAGACTTCTTTATTAGTTATAAATTAACACTCACTCCATGGAATACTGTGAGCTGAAAACCCATGTATTGCATACAAGCTGCTGTACATTATTTAAAGAAAACTGAATGAACTTTGAGTCTGTCATTGACCCTATACCCCAAAGAGAATTCCAAATGCTCAATTTTCTGTTTAAAAAACCCAAAACAAAAGCTTCAAAATGTCATTTTTTGTTTCTAGTAAGAATTAATACTATTTTAATAAAGTATATTGAGATTTCCTTTAGACTTGTTTTGTTTTACCAGCTTAATAAGCATTCTATGTTGTGTCAAGAAACATCCTCAATTTACAACTCCTCTAACCTTAAAAAATGCATATGATATATGGTGAGCTCTAGTTGCTAATGTATGAAAACTTTCTGGAGCTCTGCCTATGAGTACAAAGACATCAAAGCTAGCTCTAAATAAATCAGCTTAGGTTTGAAAGCAATATTACGGTTTAGTTTGATGTGCTCCTTTGATCCCCTCCTCTCCGCAGGTTTTTAGCAGTATTTTTGGCACAGAGTTTGTCAGGTCAGGCTTAGAGCTGCACAGAACCTCTGGGCAAACACAGGGTTTCCTGATTGAGCCCTCCACTGGATTGGAGGTTTCTACACAGTGTAGGAACATCTGCAGAGTGCTGTACCACAATCTTCTACATCTTCTAGAAACTGGAGATTAATTGCAGCAGTGGTAGGGAAACAGGAGTCATAAGATAGTATTTTTTTTTTGTATTATTCACAGACAAGGATAACAGTATACTAAGGGAGATAATTTATACGTGCATGACCAACACTGAGGTCTTTGTGCAAGTAATAATATTCACTGAAGTACATCTTTACACATCTCATTTCCATGCACTCTTATCAGTACTAGCTTTCTCCACTACAGTCTTTCTGTGTCCATTTCCTCAATGGTCAAGCTTAAAGGTAAGGTCAAGCTTACCAAGCTTACCAATCACAAAATGTAACTGTTTTATTTTTTCCTGTACAAAGGAAATTAGAAGCAACCCACAAAGCAGAAAGTCAAAGAATCATTTTTTTGGCCTCTTCTCCTCTGTATTGCCTCCTAGATTGTGGTGAGACTACAAGACCAGCAAGTTCTTCTCCTGTGTAACTGCTGTGTTATTATTGGTCAGCTGAATACCAACCTCACAGAATCAAAGTAACTTAATGTTTGTTAGTACTGTAATTTCCTTTTGTTACACAATTACACTAAAAATCTGCTGCCTAACACACTGGAAAATATCAGATAAATGATTGTGATAACCCTAGAAGAAAATGCTGTAATTCTTTGCTCACTGGCTTTTTTTGCTAGTGGACTTTTATAAAGTATTGTATTCAAGGCAAAATCTGGTCCACATTGGATTAAATCTTCATGCCAGTACTGGAGCTACTATCAGAACTGTAGAATTCTATGCAATCACTTGCTGCTAATATTCTTTCTAATAATCATATTTTTGAAAACATGCAAATTGAGTCTTCCTTTTGTGCCTTGTTCTATGACTATAAATTTCAAATAAATAAAAATATATTTATTTTGTTCTTTATTCAATATTGCATTTTATCCTTAAGCAAGTTTTCACTTGTAGAAATAGGGATAAAGAAACACAATTTAGGATCTATGTTTTCCATAATGGCAACAATTCTTTATTGTTACTGTGTTCTGGAGGGGAAACAGCATAGTTTTGTCTTATCTTGCAAAGTTTTGTATCTTTGAAACATAATTTTGTGATGTATTGTAACAGAAATTTAAAAACTCACCTTAGTTCAATATGTCACTAGTGGCAAATGATTTCCCAGAATCATCTAGTTTCAAGTTTAGGTTTTTAATTGAGACATTCAATAGAGATACAAAGTAAAAAATCAGTATTCTAATGCTTTTTTCTTCCCCTGAGGCATCAACTCCTCTCTTTTCCCTAACACACAAAATCACGAAAATATTCCAATGTCTGTGACTGGAAAGCTAGTAAGTTTTATAGAAAAAATCATTAAAAACTAGAGATTCATGTTTAAGAATCATGAGTTTTTAAAAAAAAATATGTCACAAAACAGAAAATAATTTTTGCATATATAGCTTTCTGAAGGGGTTGCCTACACAAAGCACCTATTGTATCTCAAAGCCTTTACACCAAATTATGGTCATTTATTCCTCTTCTATTTCTAGAATAGACAATAGAAATTGAGAAATATTTCCTTGTTATTTCTCTATAGATGAGATAAACACAATTAAGGCCTTACATACCCATCTCTATTCTAGATTTTAAACTAGCAAACATTGTGGCTACAGCATCAATTAGCCAGCTCAGCATCTCTATGGCCGATTTCTGAGTTTGAGTTCAGTCAGTATGATCTGACCATGTCCACTGTATTCCTCTCCATTCTCCAGGAGTCAGCATCAGAGATCACTGTGGCAAAAGTGCTGTGAATGAGTGAATTCCCCCATTATGCAGAAGAAGTACTCAGGATTGGGTCAAGACTGCCAGAGAAGCTCCAGCGATTTGGAGAAAATAGTTTGCCTGCTTGGTCCTGAATTCCAGCATCAGAAGAGAAGAGACAGCCTTTGTCTCTAATTCCAAAACATCAACAAGATTAATCATGTATGTTGCTTTGTTTTCTGACAAGTTCTATTGTCAGATGCCTCACAATTACAAACCATTTAACTATAAAAACAGCATTAACACTATACATTTTAAAAGCTTTTATTTCTGTCACAGAAATCGTAAATATTCTTAGTTTGAATATAGATAACTAGCCTTAGGTGATTATATCTTCTCTAAGTGGCACAGGTTGAAATGTATTTTGTAAAAAATTATTTAAAGCTCTTGGCTTCATTATACTATTTTCCTTTACATTGTCGGTCCTAAATTCCAGTATGAGGAAGGGTAAGGATCTTGGTTCCTCCTGTTTCAATCGTGTCTGAAATTAAATTATCATAATCATATTGTCTCTTTTCACAGAAAATCTTTTGTGCTTTCGGTATTTATTGCTCCTTTTTTTTTTTAATATAATGTTTTTGAAAGGAGCAGAGAATCTGCAAAAGTAGTTCAGGAAAAAAAATGCGATCAAGTTCTTATACAATCTAAATCTAGAAAATTTTTAACTTTTCTTTTCTATGTCTTTCTCATGCATCTTAGCACTGGCTTTGATTTTTGGCTTGTAATAAATTCTGCGTGGATGATTTGAAAAGGCAACCAATTGTAACACAACTTTTTCCTCCAAGTTTATTGGTTCAATGACAAGTATGTCCCAGTAAGTCTGTGAGAGTTTTCATTTGCCTCAGAGAGTTTTGCTTAGCTGTTACGATTCCCTACTGGTCTTCCACAAACTCCAGTCACCATAATGACATCCCTAATCCTAGGTCATGATACGCACTGCAACGATTGCACAGTGTTATCTAACTAATGCCATGACAGGAATTATTATGTCCATTTCTGACCACTCTAGTAGGAAAGGGGTTGACTGATTTTTTCACTTCCTGAATTTCAACCTGAAAATTTTTCACTTCCTGAATTTCAAATGAATTTTTGAATTTTTCACTTCCTGAATTTTCACTGAATTTTTCACTTCCTGAATTTCAAATGTAGAGTTATCAGAAATTATACTGTGCAGGCAAAGTTACATTTTTTCATGTGGAATTCATTTCCTGAAGCAGGTCAAACTGTAAACTGAAGAAAACAGATGAAGAGAAAGTCGAGATTCATCTGCCACTGCTCTCTAACCCAAGCAGTTTAATAACCTTCTAACAGTTTATACAAACCCTCACACTTAATGTTGTTAAATTTTAACTTGCATATGTGGGCAATAGCACCTCCATGGGCTTCTTGAAAAACAAGTGAATTACAATGCATGCATTGCCTTCTACTAAAGATATTATACATTCCATAGTATTTGAAAAGTCATGGTGATCAGGTGAAGTCTCCAGTGGGTGGAAGAGACTTCTATTTTTAAATGTAGTAGAGAGGAAAACCTGGGAAATTAGATCCAGGGAACTGCAGACTAGTGAGCCTAACATTTGTGCCTGGAAAGAACACAGAGCAGACCTTCACGGAAGAAAGGCTCCTTGAATCCACATACAAGACAAGAAGGTGATCCAAAACAGCCAACATGGCTTTACTAAGGGCAAATTGTGCCTGACCCATCTGGTGGCCTTCAATGACAGAGTGACTGCAGCAGTCAACAGGGGAAGGACCAAGCAAAGTCATCTATCTAGGTTTCCTTAAGGCCTTTGACACAGTTCCACATGGCATCCCTACCTTGACAGTGCAGACACAGGAGTTTGAAGGGTAGATTATTCAATGGGCAAGGAATTGGCTGAATGGACACAGACAGAGCTGTGGCTCTATGTCCACGTGTAGGCCAGTGATGAGTGGTGTTCCTCAAGCCTGTATTGGGACTGTTGCTTTTCAATATGTTTATCAATGACACAGTGAGATCCAGTGCACCCTCACCACGTCTGTAGATGGCAGGAAGCTGAGCGGCGCATTTGACACAAGGAAAGGGTTCCATCCAGGGGGACTTGGACAAGCTTGAGGAGTCAGCCTGTGGGAACCTAAAGAGGTTCAAGTTCAAAGTGCTGTGCCTAGGCAATTCGAGTCATGAGTACAGACTGGGAGAATTTGTCATTGAGAGCAGCCCTACATAGAAGGACTTTGGGGTTCTCATGGAGGAAAAGTTGGACATGAACCAATAGTGTGTATTTACCATTCAGAAAGTGAACTTCATGCTGGGCTGCACAAAAAGAGGAGTGGCAATCAGGTCCAGGGAGATGACGCTGCCCCTCTACTATTCTGGGACCCCACCTAGAGTGCTGTGTCCAGCTCCAGGGTCCTCAGCACAAGAAATATGTGAGTGGCCATAAAAACATCTAAGAGGCCACAAAGATGATCAGACAGCAGAGGTCCTCTCCTACAGACTGAGAGCACAGCATGTCCAGACTGCAGGACAGAAGGCTCCAGGGAGTACTCATTGCTGCCTTTTATTATCTAAAAGAGGCCTATAAAAAGGAGGAAAAACAGCTTTTACACAGGCAGACAGTGATAGAAAAAAAAAGTGCATGATTTTAACTCAAGGGAAGATTTTAAATAAATCTTAGGAAAAAAAAAATACCCAGGGGGTAATGAGGCCCTAGAACAGCTTGCCCAGAAATGCTGTGGATGCCCCACTCTTGGAAGTGTTCAAGGTCAGGCTGGATGGGACCCTGAGCAATATCAGGAGTGGGTGGCATCCCTGCCCATAGTAGGGCAGTTGGAACTAGATGAACTTTAAGGTCTCTTCCAACACCAAGCCTTTCTGTGGTTGTATTATTCCTTGAGAAGAATGGAATTATCTAGGTTATACAGAAAGAAAAAAGAAACTGAAATAAAATATTTTTTTAGAAGTGGTAGCACTTCAGAATCTAAAACAGCAAAATTATGGGGAAATAACTTTTTATTGCATTTACATGCTTGTGCAAAAGAATAAGTTAATAGTTCCACTAAGTAGTTCTTAGTGAGAATTAAGTAAACTTTTGCCAGTCCTTATTCAATGCTTACAGCTACAATCCCCTTCTTCTTTCTCTTCTTCAAAAAAAATGCCCCTCAACTCTAAAGCAATTACTAGGTTACTTATAACAATACTAAGAGTCACAGTTAATATCAA
Organism: Irena cyanogastra; assembly: GCA_013397155.1. Lineage (NCBI taxonomy): Eukaryota > Metazoa > Chordata > Aves > Passeriformes > Irenidae > Irena > Irena cyanogastra. The sequence continues at coordinate 19,229 of VWZV01008013.1, read as the reverse complement.
TAAATATCTGCCTGTTTTGAATCTATTTTCTCAACATATATGAGGGTACAAATCATTGGACAAGAATTCAGCTTTGAGGCTTTCATTAAAATACTTTTTTATTGAAGATTTCTTCATGAACACAGAAAAAACCATCTTGCAGCATGTTTTTTGCAAGAAAGAATGAGACACACCAATGCAGTTTCTGCTGGATAACTTTTGTATCTGTGTTCCACCAAGATGATTAATCTTTTTTTCATGCAATCTATTCCAGAACTACTTTACTCTTATTGTTTGAAAAGTTTTTTTTCTGAAGACTAACCTCAAGCTTTCTTGATGTGGTTTGAGTGTATTACTGACTTTTCCATTTGAAGCTACATTCATGACCCTGTCCTTCCATTGTCCCCTCCATACATTCCCATTTCTAGTTTTCTTTAAGGTCAAATTCATAAGGCTTATAGAGCAAGTATCTGAAACAGAAATATCCAGCTAAATCTAAAAGAAACATGTCTTTCTCAAGGGTTTATCAATATACCTAAATTTTAACATACAGATCTAATACAAATCTAAGCCACATATCTTCTGGCAAGCTACCAGCATTCCTTGACTATGACAAATTCATCAAAGCAAAAAAGTACTCCTGGGAAATTGTTAATGACATGGCACAATATTTTCCTCCACTAAGGAAAAGAAAAAAGGAAGGGAGCCTTTTCCTCTAATTAAAAATGAAAACTTTCGCTAAAGTAGTATATATCACATAATATTTTTTTTAAAGTGAGATTATGCTATGTTCATGAATCACTATAATGAATAAGAAAATTAAATAACAGAAAATTAAATTATAACAAACAGGTAATTAATGGAAACACCATGCATTAAGTTTAAGAGTGTTTTCTTAAGGTAAAAATAAGCTCATTCAACTGCATTAAGACTCTAAAGTCTGTTACCTCCTTTTTCCTCAGGAATGAAAGGCAAAGCGAATAAAGAAATCACTACTGGATGAGAAATGAAAAGATAAAAAGATTTATACTATACGTAAGTTGTACCTTTTCGGAAAATACCAACTATTTAGGAGAGTCAACTCCTGGTATCTTCCATAGTTTATTTAGTCATATTATTTATCTATACAAAACCAGATATATGTCAATACTTAGGGTAAAACACCCTTTAAGCCAACACACAAAACACTCAACCACTATTCCATATACATGATAAACTACTAGACTCTAGCTATTTTATGAAATTATTTTCTTTGTCAAAATAAATAAGTGCATTTAACAGAACTGTATATATCTGGTTGGGAAAGTAAATCAAGAAATACTCTAGCCAGCCTTCCCCTTTTTTTAGCATATACGTCTATCTGGTAATATGTGATCTCTGCATGAAACTTACTGACAAAAGATATAGTCACTCTATGTCCAAGAAAGGCTAGAAGCTGGCCATTTTGTATAATAAACCAGAGTTCTGCCGCAATACTTCATCTCTCACAGCTACCTAATTATTGCCACTTCTGTTTAATATGAACATATTTCAGGAAAATGTTACCTACATTTTTTTTTCTTTTCAATTCAAACACAAAAAGAACTTACTGGTGAAAATCCATTCAACTTTTAGAAACTATTTTTTATCTGTATCCTTAGAGTTTAACTCTAAATTATCTACTCCAATATATCTAAAGCTTTGTTTGTATTTTCAATTTGCCACCATACGATTCAGAAGATACAAGCCATTATGTCATATCGCACACAGAAAAATGAGACAGTAGAAAATAATCTGGCTTCAGTAAAGTCATTACTGTAGTGAGGTCAACATCCAGTTACCATTTCATCTTAATTTTCAGTTTCTTCTACTTTTTCGGTTAATCTTTCATCTTGTCTTCTGATCTTTTTTACAGTGCTGCTTATAATTCACTCTATTCTTCTAGATAATGTATCTAACAACCAGAAATAAAGCACTAAAAGTGAGAAATGGCAGTAACAGAAGATCAACATAAATCATTAAGCCACTTGGTTAAGTACTACTTATATTGTTCAGAATTTCATCAAGAGTTTGTTTCCATGTTCATGTAGTCACTAAAAAATATTCACTTCCTAATTGCATGTGAAATTTTAAATATGAAGTACAAACAGTCCTGGAAAAACAACTCCTCCCTCTTTCTTCCTTCCTCATAACAGGCCTACCACTTACTGTCACTCTCAAACACAATGTGAAAATAAATGAAGCTTAGGAAGAGAAACTGCTTCAGGACAATGCCAGCTCAGTGTAGGAGGTGCAGAATTACCCAGTAGCTAAAAAAAGGGACAGTACAAATTTGCCAGTCTTTTCAAAATGTAACATCATATGTAGCAAGAAATTTAACAAGATAGTGCTGAAGATAGTTTAGCCACAAATTAGTACATAAAACATTACATACCTGAGCATTTTGCAGTATTTCTTTGACTAAGGGAGTTTTGCTCATTTCTATTTTATGCTTGCAATCCCCTCCTTTGCCCTTCATATTTTTCAGTCTTAGGAGGGACTCACAATTTCTGTACTCTCGTTTGTACTAATTTAAAATCATGCTACATGTGAGACGGACAGAGGGGAAAGTCAGGTTGCACATTAAAATAAAAACCTGGTTGTCTCACACCTCTGCTTGTGATTTCTAAAATTATCAGAGTCCTATTTCACATCAGTATCAGAGATGAATTTACATGAAAGAAACGATCTCTTCCAAGCTTGTACAGAATACAATCAACCTTCAGTATATTTGCTGGCTGGAGCTACAATTTGAAATTGGTTAACATTCTGCTGACACTGCACATAAAGAAACAGAACTGAGCTCCCTAAGTACTATTTATCCTAGTCTCTTAACTGAAATGCAATAAAAAGTGGGTTTGATACTGAAACAAGGTAGCAATGAATATATATAGTGAGAAAACAGATCTCTTGACATTATTTTTTGAGTTAGTTTTGTTAGCAGCGTTATACTTTAAAAGAAATATGAAGTGTAAGCCAGTGATGAGACATTTGTTTGGATAAAATTTTCTCTCTCATGAATTGCAAAGTTCCTTGCCCACAGACTATTTTGTTGGGAATGCGCCAATCAAATTCGGTTCAACAATACCCTAGCAACAAAAAGCAAAGTTACATTCTATTACATTCCCTGTAGCATGGTTAGAAGGCATGAGACTTCATGGTCAATCCTTTATTGAGGGGATAATTGTTTCTCTTGTATTAACAGTGCTTTCCATGTGAAAATTCTCTGGGAGTAGGATTCTTATTGTCTATGAAGAGAGAGGTCCAAAAATCACCTAAGCATGTTAACTGGGAGCAACATAGGCTGTATAAAATAATATAGAAGAAGATTGCATATTATTACTCTTTAAAAGAAGCATCCTTGCACTACTCTGAGTGATGAAGCAGTTCCCAGAATAAAACTCTAGAAATAGCCTTTTGCTGATCCACATCCTGTTAGGATGTGGCACATTGCCAGCTGGTGCATAATAATTTATAGAGCACCTTGTGAGCAGGAACAGCTCAGATTCTCAGATGGTTTCAGCATAGACAGACTAGCAACCCATTACAGTGCCAGTAGAATCTCTCACCCTCCATAAAGAATATACATTCATACTGCATTCACATCATACCATTAGTTATGACAAGAATTCAGTCATCTCTCAGCCCCTTCAGTGTATAGAAAGGATAGCCTATGTTCCAGTTGTGTCCCATCTCTGAAACTGCTTAAATCTCATGGTTACTGACACACAGCAAAGATGCTTTGCCATCTGGCTTTCTTGATGCACCAACAGCACTCTAATCCTTCCCACCACCAATGTTAAATGCTCCTCCACCTGTGGCAAAATATTCTCTGTGTTAATGGACTATGGCTTCCCCAGCCTGAAACAGACTCACACACATTGCTAGTGAATTGTCATGACACTGACATGTACACACCACTGCTGCTTATGGAACAGTCGAGATAATGTTTCAGAGAATTTATTTCGTTAGCCACTGTATATGCATCCAGATACAGCTTCATTAAAATTAATTTATGTTGCAGATATTTTGCGATGTTAATGAGCTTCCTGCAGAACTATTTTTGTTAGGCATTGGTTAGTAGTTTTATTTGCTCTGTCAGTCACTGTAGATGTGCCATCCCACAGTGGGCCTTACCCAACAGAATTTTCTTTTCCCTCTCCCCACTCCTTCTGAATTTTCCTGGCATTCCTCATCACCTTCAAAGTTTGTTGATCAAGATTTTACAGTATTATAGACAACATTAGGCTTATGTCACACTGTTGAATTTACATGGAATGTGAAAGGTGTAAATCACAGACTCTTGAGAAATTTATCTATTGCTATTATACTCAATCTGAACCTCATGATAATAAAATAAAGGTTAATCTAGATATAGAAGAAACATAGATACATCTGGATCTGTTGAGGGATTTCGGGTTCTTTTTTTCTTTGGACTGGTATATTTTCTTTACCATTTTTGCCAATAACACCAGTTGTAAAAACCAATCTGAACAGCACTTTTTGTTCAAAATTGGTTATTTAATGCTATAGGATTATTTCAGATGAATTGCAAAGCTTCTTGTAAAAACTTAATATCAATTAAAAATACGATAGTTTATTAGGTGGAGAGACCAGACCAACTCATTTAGGATGTCTTGAGGTGTCTCTGGAACTTAGAGGAGACTGGGCCAGTAAAGGTTTAGGATACAGTGCCCTCTTACAGAATTTTTCAAGGTCTGAAAACCTCAGAAGAAACTTAGACTTGCTACAACTTCTGATCTCAGATTGAGATACTCATGAGTATGACCCCTAGCACATTTCAATCCTGTTGTGAAATTTGGCCTATACTCTTATTTACCAATGGGAGAGGTGCTACACAGATGACATCCTTACCTCCCCACTAAGTTGGCTCATCAAAAACTTTACCAGCACTAGGTAGGAAATTTCTATTAGGATATTTACTTTTAGGATGGAAGAAGAACTGGAAATTTGTAGAATTAACAATAGACTGAGTATATTATCTGCTCCTAACTACACCAGTTCTTACACTCAGACCTTTGTGCCTGGTAAACTAAACAAGGCTGGGGAGAGCTGAACACCGGCTTTCGTATATTATCAAAATTGTTAAATTGAGACCTGATTCCTAAAACAACTTTGGAATATGCTGGGCAGTATTCATAACAGCTGTGATGTAAATAACTGCTTGAGCTTTAGGAGATAAGGAAGAATTTAGTCACCAGCATGCAAGTCACATGCACAACAACAGTCAAGCTCTGAGACAGAAAATTGTCCCTGGCATGGTCTATGAATTAGTTAAGAGGCAGACTTCACGGTCTCACAGCACTGTACAGAGGGAGGATCCCATGAATAAAGAAAAATGTTGCAGTAGGTTGCAGAAGTAATGTAGCTATACATTTCAGCTAGAAATAAATATTTTATAATTCTAAATTTACTTCACAATCTATTTTATGTGAAATTTTGCTTTCTCATATATTCAGCATAGAATAATATAGCAAAAGAAGTTTGGAAAGTCTTGCCTTTTTTTTTTTTTAAATTCACAGTACAAAGGTTATTCTAGGTAATGATTTTGCCAGAGTACTGAGAAAGAAATAATTTGAAAAAAATTTTGGTTTCTTGAAGTATTTGGTTAAGTGCCTTTTAGTACTCTACTACCTCATTCGCTCTTGCCCCTACCAAAAGTATTGCCAAGCTCATTTTGAAGTCCTTGGACACTTTCTCCTCCAGTAGCACTGGCTGCTGTGCTCCCCAGCTGTTTGCCTACACATAAGAAAAGCAGGTAACATTTGCTGAGCCTGGCTGGGGAATAAGGGTTTGTCAGCTGTCCAGTAAGAACAAAATCTCATGGAGCAGCTGCCTCTCAGACTGAATCGCTTTCATTAGTAGGGAACTGAAGGTGAGAATATTATTATTTTTGAGGGGTTTCTTGTTTTACACAGCAGAAATGAACTTGGTGACTGACTTTTAAAAAAAGTTCCTTCAGGGAGGTAAACTGGAAAATAATACAAAAAAAAAATTCAGTGAGTGACAGAAACTGATTCTTTTGAGAATCTGAATCAAAGAAAACAACCTCCCAAACCAGCCCATCCAGCTGACAAAAAAAAAAGCCTGTGAATTAAGAGCAGGTTCTCAGCACCTGCAATTATTTTATCGAAACAGCCTACATAATCAGTCATTTTATGCATGCAAATCTACTAGTCAAACAGTTTTAATTAATATTATAAGAAAGATTTGTTATTTATGAGAAACTAATTGGTAATGAATTAAGAATAGCAAGACAAAATCAAGTATCAAGAGCATTGAAATTTTTTTCAATGTAAGTTGGATCATGCCACAAATATTTACTGTTAAAAAAACTCTTCTAAACAAAATTTTATGTTTCTGTAGCAGTGATGCAATGTACAAGAGCACAGTTTTATGTAATAGTAAATGAAGTCCATGTAACTTTTGCATAGTAAATGGAAAGGATGTCTTAAATAATGCTTTATATTTATCAAGAAATAAAGCACTACTTCTGAACAGCCAACTAATAAGAAGAAAAAAAAATTATATTTATGTCCAGATGAACAAAAATTCATTTAAATATTTTAATATTTATTTTCCAAAGCCGCTTTCTATTACCACTGTGTAGAATACAAACGCAACTATAATATGTTAAAAATACATGCCTTGAACATACTTATCTTAGCAAAGTTTTTCACTATGTTAAAAAGTAGTAAAGAATTTTGCTGTTGAATTGGCATTTTTATACCGCATAGAGTAAGTATTAAAGAGGACACAATCTTAATTTTATCTGTTTTGAAGAAAATTATCTTCTGGTGAAGTCATCTGACATTGAGGACACACCGATTTGGAAGAGCAATTCCCAAATTACTCAGGATGTGCAGTCTCACAGAACAAGTCACAGATGACATTACTGTAAGTGGTAGAGTTCAACAGGATTTCAAGATATTACACCAGGCCTACTATTTGACTTGCCATCACAAATCTGTCCTCCATCCATCAGTTAATGGGGACAATTTCCACTGCTGAATACCTCGTCTTCTACAACAAAGCAATTAGGGATTACCAGAACACCTGTATTTTATAGCATGCTGTCTGATGCAAGCACCAGCACAACTTGGTACACAGCCCTAACTGCAGCTACCCCTAACTGAGATAATTGCTCATCAAATCAAAGTAGCCTAGTGAAGCAAATAATTGTCACAAACTGCTCTGCTAAATCCTTTTTTTCACTCTCAATAAGTAACTCAACCTAAGTCTTCCTCTCCTACATGAAATGGGAAAAAGACAAATTGTTTTATGTCTCCATATTATCCAGAAACCCTTATTTTCTTTACAAAACTTTTGAAACACGAAATTGTTTATAAGTACAAAGGTTATGTCTTTGGAGCAGAGCACTTTGCTCCAAAAGCGGTCAACCTGAGTGAGCATTTGAAAGTTAACCAGCCCACAGTCTTTCCACTTAAACACTAGAGAGTGTAGGAAGACTTCAGACTCTATCATAAATTTTCCAAAATAAGAAAGTACTAATTTCAATTGAGCACGAGGACATGATTTTTAAATATAAATGTTTTTAAGCAATTGTGCAATGCTTAGGATTTTTGAAAATCAGGTTTGCAGGTCTTCATGTTGATAAGTGAAAAGCTGAAATCTCAAAGTGATTTTCCTTTCTGATATATAGGCTTTCGGGATAGGAAAGAAATGTCACAAGAAGTGATTCACCTCCTCCTAAAATAGTTTGCAAAGTGAACTGAGATGAAAGCTCTTCAGATGTGTCTGTTTCTTTCCTTTAAAAGAGGGAGTCCAAATTCCCCAGATTAGAGTTGTATTACTTTTAGAGATAAGACTCAGTTTAAGATTATGAAACTTAGATGAAGACACCTGCAGATACAGACTGTCTAAATGTTCTTTATAGTCAACAGATATCTAATCCACATTCAGCAGAATGAATCAGCTTACCATAAAATTAACACCTAGGACACAGTTCAAGTTACATAAATGCAAGCGATTACTTTCACAAAAACCAGAGTCAACCATGAGTTCAGTCCCAGCTGCTGAGGATATTTTCCCCTTAGGTCCTGCAAACTTCCAAAGACAAAGATTCTAAAACTCACTATTTTGATCACAACTCTTATTTTATTCATCTGGAACTTCCTTTGTTTCCCATTATGACCATTTGTTTTCCCTTCCATTGTTTCCCTCAATGAAGATCCCAGCTCTATCTTGCTGGAAACGTCCCTATATGGGATTAAGGGGCTGCTGCCAGGTCCCCTTGAAGCCATCTCTTCTGAGAGGGTGAGGAAGCCCAGTTGCCTCAGCTTCCCCTTACAGGCTAAGTGGAGCAGATTAGCAGCTCTATAGCAAACTTATTTCGGTCTGTTAATGTCTACCTCGTGTTAAGGGAGCAAAAATTGGATGCAGTATTCCTATGGGAAAGTGAACAAACACTAAGTAAAGGGAGCAGGAGTGGGAAATTACTTCCTTAACCTACTGACTATGCTCCTTTTGACAGGCCCACTAGGCCATTAACCTTTATCATCACCGTGCACACTGCTGGCTCATGTTTTGCTGACTGCCTGCCAGGACGCCAGCTCTCTTTCAGCAAAGCTGCAACCTGACTGGACATTCCCTGCACTAAACTGGGAAAGGGGTTTAATCTATCACAGGTGAGAAATTTAATATTTATCCTTGTTGACATTTTTGGCTTTTTGTCCAGTATCAAAGCCGCCTAAATAGCAACTTAAGCAAACTGAATGCCCCCCAGGTTGGTGTCATTACTCCTGTATATGTTAATATAGGAGTGGTAAAATACTGGTTGTCGTTTCCCCTGTAGCCCCATGCCCCCACCTGGTGATGAGTTCATGGCCACATTGCTGTATCACCTTTCTCAGCTGGGAGTGTTATGCTCATTACTGTATCCAACTTTTCTACTTCCTATGGAAAATCCCTGTAGAAGTAAAATACCTATATATGGTATTCTAACCCAAACTGGCATTGTAATTTTTTTGCAACAGAAGGGTGAAATGGTGAAACTGCTGGCCCCTGACCACGAGCCAGCAGAGTGCCCAGGTAAACAAGCAGGCCAATTGTAGTCTTGCTGTCTCAGGAACAGTGGGCCAGCAGGACTAGAGGAGTTGTTCTCCCCTGGACTCAGCACTGGTAAGGCCACACCTCAAGTGCTGTGTCCAGTTCTGGGCCCCTCACTTCAAGAAGGACATTGAGGGGCTGGAGCGACTCCAGAAAAGGGCAATGGAGCTGGGGAAGGGTGTGTAGGCATGTGAAGTATGTCCTGTGAAGAGCCATTGAGGGAGCTGGGGTTGTTTAGGCTGGAGAAAAAAGAAAGCTCAGGTGACCTTATTGCTCTCTCCAACGACTTGAAAGGAGGTTCTAGCCAGGTGGGAGGTCAGTCTCTTCTCCCAGGTAACTAGTGAGAGAGCAAGAAGACACAGTCTTAAGCTGCACCATTTCTTCACAAAAAAGCTGATCAGACACTAGAAGAGACACTGAGGGAGATGATGGAACCACTGCCCCTGAAAATCTTTAAGGAAAGAACCGATGTGGCACTTATGCCATGATCTAGTTGACAAGGTGGCGTTCAGTCAAAGATTGGACTCTGTTATCTCAGAGGTCTTTTCCAACCTAATTGATTCTGTCTGTGTGTTATTTTATGTAAATTTTCACACCAGTTTACACACGGAGAAGCATCCTGCTGTGGCAAATATTCTCCAAATGAAATAGATGTTTATGGACTTCATTCAGGTGATCTGAGTTGTTTAATTAAAGAATCATATGAAAGCAGTAGCAGAGTAAGACTACAGAAATTCCACCTACTAAATCATCAAGACCTATATTTTGATATTAATCTTCTCATTTGTTAGCATTACACAAGCAACCAGAGAAAGTACTGTAAAGGCATTCCTATAACAAGATAACTAATATAGGGTAACTTTAAAATCCTTGTGAGAAAAATCAAAAACCTACAGAAGTCTTCTAACATCAATTCATAGAAATTATCAAATAAAACGTGCAGTTCATTGATCCTAAGTATGTTCATAAGACATGTAAAAAGTAATACACATACATTGTCTTTAGAACCCAAAAAGTGTATGAAATTGAGAAGGATTTTTTTTTTGCTCCTTTTATTTTCTTGAACAGTTGAGGAAGCATTTTTTATATACCATCTCCCTTTATGCTGCAATTAACAGTAACAATTGTGTGGTATTTCAAATATGAGGATTAGCCAGACAGGAGTGAAAAAGTTATAATTCTAAGGAGAAAGAAGATTTTGCATTAGCAGGCACAATTTCTACCCACACAACCTACATATACTTAAATGGATCCATATGAACAGTTCTTCAAGGAAAAAATCGCCAATTAGCAGTGTAAATTCCCAAAAAGCTAAGTACAATACTGACCATTATTCCCCACAAGAATTTCTACTAGCATCAGTGAATGTTAAGATTTAGCTAATATTGGTTCTGAAAACTTAATACTTAATTGATCAACTTAGAAACAATGCAATTTGTCTTAAGTTGTTGCCACATCTGAAGTATAGTGAATAAAGCAAGATTAATGACTCAGGAAAAGGTTGTGCTGGTTTTGGATGAGATAGTTTAATAGGTACTAGATACTATGAAGAAAATGAACTCTCAACCAACCAACAAGTTTTCTCACTTTCCACCTTCCCATTGTGTGCCCATCCCTCCATGGGGTTGAAATGATGACAAAAATTCTCCTTTTTTCTTGGAGTCATATTTATGTGCGTTTGCAAATTTTGATTTCACGTTCTGTCTGAACAACTGAAGCAAGAGGACTTCAAGTCACCTATTTTCCCAGAGTTCCTCCCAGAAAAGCTGTTCTTTTCTCTCTGTCCCTACACATTCCAGAAACTATTTGTGGTACAGGGAAGATAAAAGGATATTACTTCGACAACAGTATCCAAGATACCATGTCAAGTCAGTTACAGAAGTCTGGTGTACTTGTGCCTAGCTTTTGACAGAAGTTGATGAAGCACTAAGTTCTTGAGAAAATCTTCTCTGAAATTTAAAGTAAGATAGAAATCACCTCATAATTAGGCATAGACACTCAGAATTGAAAATTGTATTAGTTATATTTCTAATAAAAAACTATATTGGAGTTAAGTGTCACCTATCTGGTATTCTCTAAACTAACTTTGTTTATTGCAACATGCATGGCTAGAATAATAGCGGTTTTTATGGACCAAATTACCAGATTTTATTCTCTCTTTCCAAATCCTTCAGAAAGGAAACAAGCAGAAGCTTTCTACATTATTCTGATAAATTGGAAGAGTTTTAGAAAATAATTAATTTTTTAATAATTAATAATGTAATTTCCAAACAGGTGTTTGCAACATTAGATTATTTTCTTTTTCTCATATACTACCTTCATGTAACTGCAGGAAGTCCTTAGTGACACTTTTGCTCCATGTCATACTACATTTTAGATGTTATTATGGATATGTTTAAAATAGTTCTCAAAAATAACTTACATATTTTAAAGAATGACGATCTTCAGGCATGAATTTCATATTTAACTGTGTAAATACCTAGACATTATCTTTGTCACACCATACACAACTGGCTTCTTAAGTTAAGCATACATGTACTACAAATGTAATACTGCTAAAATAGGATAGTTGTGTGGTAATTAAAGCTCTGAATAAGAAAGACAATCTGGTGGGTTGACCCTGGCTGCATCGGCCTCCTAAAACCTGGTCATGCAAACCCAATACAGATAAACTGGAAAAAAAAAAAAAAAAAAAAAGAATGGCTTTCTTCAGGCACTGTTAAACTGAACAAAGTAATATCAAGAGCTTAAAGCTATATAAACATATTCCATTTCACAAAAAATTGAAGTTTCAGGATATTTGGACTGTGACAGAAACAAGGTAATTTGAAGATTTTTCCTACATCTGTTCTTTTTTGAACATGAAGTTGCATGAAATTATGAATCACTACGATAATTAAAATTCATCAAGGTGGCACAAATTAAACAATAACTCGTGTAAGAAAATTCTGGTTATTTACATAGACACAGATCATGTGCTTAAAGTCTATTTCAGCTTGTGTTTCCTAGTGCAGCTCCATACACATACAGTTTTTAAAACAACAACAGCTCTTTAATGACAGTTCAAAAATTAAGGTAAATGATATTTAAGTGTCACACTGCTAAAAAAGGAACTTCATAACCATACTTAAGATAAAAGTGAATGATGCTTATTCTTTCTGCCTGGAGCTGATGTGTGAAAGTGAATTCGAATTCCTTTTCATACTAATTTTTTTTTCTACATACATAAAGACTATCAACTCTTACTCTTGTTGAGATTTGAGAATTATTTCCTTTCAAAGTTTCAGTTAAGTCATTTTGCTCTCTAATTATTTCTGTTGCTGTTCTGTGGAAATTCTTTGTCTACATGTTTCTGGAATTGTGTTGCCTAGAGTGAGATGCAGGCCCCTAGCAGGAAGATACAGAAGAGTATTTCAGAATTCCTTAACTTATTCTCCCTCTAACTGTGGCACTGATTCTTCCCCCCAGTAGAATGATGCTCACTCATGATCCATGACAAGCTTTTAAACTGTTTCCTAGAGTAACACTTTCTAGCCGGTCTCTCCTGAAATGTGTAGCACACATGTGAAGATTCTGACTATATAAGAGTAAAAAAGTTTGTCACTGCTTTTCTGACAGCCATCCTGTTTGTTCAGAGGGTTTATTTTCCTTCAGACCATTTCCCTTGTTTATTCTTATACGTTATATCGTGGTTTTACAGCTACTTTAATGCAATTTGCAATGAAATGGTACCTGTTTCTTCCTCAGGCTGCTTCCAAAAGTGCTGAATAGGTCTCAGTCCAGAGCAGAGATGTTTTTGGGTCTCACTCAGCCCATCACTTCATTTGGTGGCAAATCACTTTGCTGATTTAAAAAGTCTGTTTGCCACTCACCTAACAGTATTTCTTTATAGCTCCTGGGGCTCAGCATCTACAACAACTCATACAACAGACTGCAATCTACTTGCTCTGAAAAAGTAGAACAGAGATGCAACACCTCTCAAAATGGATCACTGCCTGAAAATTAGGCATGATCTTTGTGTTTCAAGGGCAATCTTCCACCAGAGGAGGCATTCTGCTATTCCCTGGTGTTTGATGCTGCTGTGCAAGCTCCTGTAGAAAGAAGGGAGGGCTTCATTGGTTTCTGGCTTGTTCAATTGTAAGAGGAAACCAAGGAGAAGTCCACTTACACGTCAGAATGAGAACTGGACATCGACAGTTACACAAGAGCCTCTTTGTATCATTCAAATCATAAAGGCCCCTAAGGCTTTTCACTGTTTGTTCTCAATTTTTAAATTCAGGGAAAGAAATTGTACCACTATGTGAAATATTTTGATAGGGTCCTCACAGATTAGATTACTCTAACTTCAGCCTGTGTAGTCTCTCAGTAAAAGTGGAGTTGCCATCAATGTCATATTAACATTCACAAAGAGGTATAGCAGCCTACCTAATTACGAGTTAAAATTTTTAACTCCTGCCATTCAAAATACACTTAAAAAGAAAGTTTGGATGAGTAATTAAGTAATTTGCAGGCACACTTTGATTTATAATTATGTGAATATACATGAAGATCTGAAGAACAGTAAGTGAAGAAACAGAGTTTGATCAAAACTCAGTCTTTTTGCAACAAGAACATAGCTCAAAATATCAGAATTAATTTCTTTATTAATGTCACAATGCTTGTGTGCTTTTATAACTGCATGCTGGCTTTCTTCTTTTTGTGTGCAAGAGAAGGAACAGAAGGCGGGCATAAATTTCCATCTATTTTGGTGTTATTCCCTAAGTTCCCTAAGTATAAGAAGTAATATATTTTTCACTCTAACATGTTTCAGTATAAATGCAAGTATGAGACAGGTATCATAGTATAATGTATCAGATGTTTTAACAACCAAATTTAATTATATGATACAGTATTTTAAAAAATTTTCAGTTTTATGTTTCAGCTAGGGGTTGAACACCCAACTAGTGATCATAAAACAACTATGCTGAGTTATGCATTTTTACTAATTTAGTTCTGTGTTTATAATCTGAAGGGGCATCATTTATCCATTTAAATACTCGTTTTAACTAATGACCCATGCAATTGCTTACAGCAAGTATCTTTACCTCCCTGTTTGTCTTTTTAAAATCTCTGACAATGGAAGTAAGCACAAGAAGGAATGTGAATGTTAAGACTAAAATAATTTCTTCACTATAGGTAGACACTACATATTAGATGTGGTTCAACCCTAAAGGGATCTAAAACTGACTATAGTAGGCTCATAAAAACAATAAAGCTTTATAGAACTTTGGACAAGATTGAAATAAAAATTCATTTTAATTCAGTTTATGTAAGATTTCTAGGTAAACAAAAATGTGTCCTTACAGGTAGCTATTACTTATTAGATGCCTTGAAAGGAAAATATTCATGCTCTGATTATAAACACTAATTTTTTCTTGGATATTAAGACATCAAGATGAAGTCAGCTGAGGTCATCAGGGACAAATAAGTCAAAAGTAAAAAATATTCTAGGAAATGGAGGCTTTGCATATGACCATTAGCAAAAACAAAACAGAAGGGCTGAAGGAAGTGATTGTGTGGGTTGGGGAGAAGCCTGTAATCATTTAGGAGCAATGTCCACTAGATATTTCTAGCCAAAATTCAGAAGGCTATGGTGTGCCGTTTAGAATTTAGTAGCAAAAAAAAGTAAGGCTTCTACATGTCTCAATTCCTTACAGGTATAAGGTTAGATTGAATATCCCCATATACATCATACAAGTAAGGTTCTTATTCTGCTGTAATACTTTTTAATAAAATATTTCAAAATTCCTATAAGAGTCAAACTAATTGCACTTTTCTAGCTAGAAAGAAGCTGATGACAGAGTGAAGTGACCAATCCAGAATTTAGCCACTGATTGGCCACTCACCTATTGATTCACAGCTACTCTGAAGAAACAAAGGACCAGAATTAAAATTTTACAGTAGAACCTTTTCAGAAACTAAATCTAAGGAGAAAAGTTGAGGTGAAGTTCTTACGCAGAAAGTAGCAAGACTGGACTACAATGAGACTGCCTTGATGAGATGCTATAACTTCAGATGTTAATTTCTAGTAGAAATGCTCTGCATATACACACATATTTTGAAATCTGTGTTAGGATGTGGAAATAGCAAAGAGTGACTGCCTGTTAATATAACAGAAGTTGTTTCTGGTAAGTCACACATCAAACTCAAGCATACTAAGTGAGCTCATAATTCCTACTAATATTCTATCAATTACATTAATCAAACATGCAGCTACTGCTTTATTTTTCAAGGGAAAAAAAACTACAAACAAACAAACAAAAAACACAAAAAAACCAACCAAACAAACAAAAAACCACACAAAACACCATTTCATCAATGCAATCAAGAGTTCTGACAATACAAGTTGTCCTCTCCTTGCCTCCTGTCCAGAACAAGACAGACTTGTTTTGAATTAACCTGTGACGGAACCTCCCTGTTTCACTAACTTAGTAGAATACAGAACTTTAATACACAACCACCTGTGGCAATATACAATGCAAGTTGGGAAAAGCATATTGGAAACCATCAGTGCTGTGTTGTATCAGTGTGCACACTGCCTGCTTCATGTTTGTGGCGTTGTGTTTTTGATGGNGAGGCTGCACATGAAGAACCTGAGCTCAGCCACAGGGATGATACAGAGTCTGGGACCACAACTGGAGATCTTATTCTCTCCAATTCTTTGTACTTTTTGCTCACACCCATTTTGTCTTTTCAGTGCATCTATGGAGTGGGAGATCTGCTGCAGACATTTTTTCCCTCTTTAACCTAAACGTCTGTAGTATAAGCAGCAAGAATTCATTGAAATGAGTACCTCATGGCATCTGTCACATGAAAATTGAAGTGAATTATGCTTAGTTTGGATATAGCTGTGATATTAGAGGGATGAGGACTTGAGTATTAGAGCTGCTTTTCTGCCAAAACAAAACAAATATACATGATATTAATCAAAAGGTAATGGAGAGGAATGGAGTCCAAGCTTTTTTTTATGCAGCATACCCATCCTGACAGATTCCCATTACCATGTGTGTCAATGTAACGTAAGAGCAAATCTCAGTTAAACAGTCAGGAAATTGTCTAGACTTTAAGAAGCTCCCTAAGTTTTGATAAAGAAAATTACTCTTGCAATGTTTAATTAGTTTAACTATTTTCAATTTCATGCCTCCAATATGTATCCCTAAACAGTTAGAATTTCAAAGGAATTATTTCCCAACATGTCAAACAAGAAAAAAATCTAAATTAAGTTTTCACATTTATTATACTCTAATGTTTTTCTTCTCTTATCTTACAAAATTCTTCAGTTCTATCAGTTCATCAGAAGGTGATTAATTTGATATTAATGATGTGCATTTTAGGGTACCATAGCTTTTTAGCCTATCTTTTGTCACTTTACACAGTATTAAAGGTGGTTTAGTAGTTTTGCCTTTACTACCTGTTCTGTTAATGTCATAGAGTTTTTTTACTATTTGTAATATATTTTAAATCCCTGAGTTGTTTTAAAAACCCATTTAATATTAATGCAAATACTTCACATATGTATACACCAGGTAAATATACTCATGGTTTCTTTTAGCTTGTACAGGCAGACTCACTAATTTTAATGCTTTGTTTTAGTGATCACAGGTTCAGGTCCCAGACCATTCATTCCTATTTTCTCAATTCAAACACCTGCACCTCATAGGATTTATGCCTTCTTATTGCCACCTACAGTCTCATCAACTCACTTTCTACACCTTGCTCCAATTTTGTATCACAAGTAATTTACTTATCAGTTTTGTTGAGTCTTGACACTTAAAAACACAATAAGATAGAGCTTAATTAAATTGTTAGGGGCATCAATTTTACCTTTTTTGTGATTCTACATTTTTGGCATTGTACTTCCATTGAACTAAAATTTACCTATCATGGCACAAAAATACAAAAGCACCAAAACACAAAATAAGACACTAATTTTGGCCCATCATTCTCATAGCTACCATTAGAATATGCCACATGGACTTACAAATAAAGGATTGTGGTTTTTTCCCTCGTACCAATATAGGCTCATCCACTGACTGAAAGCAGTTACTACATCTCTTCTTGAATATTCACATAATGTCAACGCTGATCTGAAAAAACCACTTAGACAAGTGGACAAGTTATTGACATTAGCAGTGTCTGAGAACAGTCGTTTGTGATGTAAGAGAGTTCAGCAGTTTAAAACAGACTGAAAAAAAAAACCTGTATCCTTAAAATGACAGTAATATGAGAGCTCTCTGAACTAATTTTTTTCCGTGACATAACTCTACTAATTTCACAATTTTTGATTTGCACCATATTAAACCATAGCAATAGGGAGTTCCACAAAACGTCTGAGAACACTTTAAACTGACTGAGCACAATCACACCAGGTATACCAATGGACTGTCTTAATCTTAGAAAACTTTGTTAGCTACTAACCACTAACGGTTGTGACATCTTGAATTCTATATGACATCTGATATGTAGAAGTCATAACCATTAATTATTTCAACAGGACTGTAATGTAAACTTCCTTACAAAATGCCCACAAAACAACTAGTGGTTTCCTAGATCTGTTAATGCAGCATTATTTTGACATGGGTCTGTAGATACAAAAATTGTATTAAGTGCAAACTCTAATGGATCTGCACTTGACACTTGATAATTGTAGGAGTGGAGGGAAAAACAAACAAACAAACACATATGCACCTTGTTTCTGCCTGTCCAATAGCAAATGGGTAGCAGAATAAAATAAACAATAAATAAATAAATCAATCAATAAAGCCACAAAATTTACAGCAATACTTTTACCAATACCTCCTGTCACATTTTATTAGTTGTTAGCAAAGACTGTATTCAGGTTGTATTCAGTATTTATTTCCTGGAGTTTAGTAAATTACTGTGTAGGTTTTATTGTTTGGTTTGTGTTTTTTTTGTTTTCTGTTTGGTCTGGATTTTTTTTAAATGCCACTACCACTTTTGTTTTTCTGAGTGAAAAGTTTGCAATAACCAGGATTTAGAAGTTCAGTGTGCCAGAAGTAGAGTCAGTTCTACTGCTACCTAAAAAACCCAAACCCAACTAATCATTAGAAAATAGAAATAAATAGAATAAAAAAGCAAACAAAATCCAGACAAAAAACTCCAACCAGTAGATTTTTCTTGTATTTTTCATTCACGCCAGTATTCTAGGAAAAAAAAAATAAAACCTCAAAAACCTGTGTATAAATAACTAATTTCTGAATCGATCATGAGTTTCACAAACAACACTTTGAAATCACTAAGCCTACAAGTATATTTTCTCTTTTCTTCTCACTTACACTCCCTTATCTCTCACACAGACCATAGCACACATGACCCAAACAGAAAGTCAAATTCCTATAATGTAGAGCTTATCTTTAAAGAAAAAGATTTAGGGTTTTTTTTTTTGTTATTATCTAAGTCTAAAAAATAACCAAAAGAAGATTTGAGGGGCAGCTAAATCCATAAAATGACTTTGAAGTGCTGAGTATGACCTAAGCACTTAAAAAAGCATCTCTACTTTATCCCTTTAAAAGGTGATTATGACATTTAATTTTGCAAAGCACGTAACAAAGAATAATATTTTAACTTTTGTTTTTTTCTCGATTTTATTTTAAAAGCTACATTTTAATCATGAAGAAAATCCATTACTGACAAGCATGCAGTGAGTAAAGGGAAGTAATCTGTAGAATTCACAGTTGTCATAGAATTCTGGTAGAGGCTCCGAGAAAAATAATTATCTGCAAACAGACTGAACTCCCCTCATACTTGACTTCTCACATTCAGAAGGG
>VWZV01008012.1:15765-51840 GCA_013397155.1 Irena cyanogastra | reverse complement strand
ACAAAAGGAAAAACCCTAACCTCTAACAAGTGGTACTATGGTATCCACATCAGGGCTTCTGTACCTGTAGTCGTGTGGGTTAGGCTTCGTGCTTGCAGTGACCTTATTGGACTGCTGCAATTTTTCACTCTATACTGAGGTAGCTATGCCATGGAGTATGCTACAGGCCTCTGCTGAGGTGAATCCAGGTCAGCTCTGCCTTGAGAGAGTGATTCTGTATGATAGAGGCTGTAGCTGGCTCCTCATGAGGGAAGGATGTGTAACATAAAAGAAAATACATGGGAACAAACTGACTTACAATTACTTACAATTAAAAAACTGAAACACGGGTATTTACATTTTTTTACATTTCTTAGAGTACCTACTTTGTATGCATCGAATAACAGAAAAGGTGGCTGCTGAGGGATGGAAGTTTCTCCACAGTAAGAATGGAAAAAACCAATTTTCTATGCACGGTGCTCCAGAAAATAACTACACAGTTTTGTCTTCTGTTGGTTAAGAGTCAGTATATAAATCTGTCAAACAAAAGAGAAAGGAAATGTAATACTAGAATGAGTTATAATACAATGTGGTAAATATAGTCTACACCCAAAGATACAATCCCCCCAGTCTTTGGGAAAGATGGTAGTTAGGTTCAGATACCACAGCTTAGACTAATTTTGTTCTTACCACCCACATAATAGAATTCCGCATATTTGTTTCCTGCATTTCTGTTTTCAGTTCTTCCGATTATAAAGGTCTTTTAAAATTGAATTTTATTACAATATATCACAGCAGTACCATACACTTGATGACAGATTTTTTTAAAAATAGCTTACTATTTTTTTGTGATCAAAGAGCCACCACAAGAAATTTGATAAAGAACCAGAGACTTCATTCCCTGGAGTCAGTAGCACATTAATATTTTTCATATATGTATTTGCTGTCATCGCCACAATTCTGTTTCAGATCAAGGGTAAATGAGCCTTTTTTAATGTGGGAGGGCAAGCTTAAAACAGGTACCATTCGTCTTGCTTTAAATCATCCTGGTTTTTAGAATCCCATAAAGCTTTTCATTTTCTGTATGACCAGAAAATATTCACTTCATCTCCATGTTCAAAGTGATGAACACTGGAAAAAACAAATTATCATATGGTGTTAATTCTCTACAAGCAACCACATTTCCAGCAGTCAGCTGGCTTAAATTAAGGCGTTATTAAGCTTTCATGCGTAGGAAATGATATATGCACTGCTTTGAAAATGTAGAATAAACTCAGCAGCTTATTTTTCTTGAATATAAATGCCTTTCTTGTGTGCCTCTATGTGATGATTTTTTTTAGATATAATGAGATTAAAAGAGGAGAAGGCTCGGGGAGCCTGCTTAGGCCTATCAGTGTTTACAGGCTGTTCACAACAAAGTGCCAGGCACCTCTGGCAGTCACAAATGTGTGACTTTGCCTCATTTTAACAAAGCAGCCTCTGCGGCAGGTATTTGCACCCCTGGGTGTGTGAATTAGCAGAGCACTGTCAGTCTGAAGCCTTTTGCAGCAGGGTAGTTATTATGCTGGGATTTACAAGCTCCCAGCTCTGGCTTTAAAGGAACACCATTGTTTTGGGGAATAAATTCTTGTAGTGGTGGGATTTGACTCTGGTGACTGTTTTGATGATTTTTCAGATGTAGGGCCAAAACTGAATCAGCATCCTGAATGTTTTTCTTCAGCTTAGTGAGGTTGAAAACACCCCAAGAACTGCTCTCTGTTGAAATAATTCCAATATATGAATACTAAAGAACAGGGTCTTCACTGTTTATTAGATGTACCTTTGTTAGATAAACATGGATGTGTGAGGAACTGTTGTTACACTGCACCACTTAAAGGAGAGGTCTCATTCTTCACGTCTGCCCTCAAGCAACAGTGTGGGGTTATCTGTGCCAAAATGAAAAGCATAACTATATGGTATGAAAAACTGCAGCTGTCTTTGATGTGCCAGCACAGGCCATACAACACTGCTGGTACTCATGAGCTGCTCTTCTGGGTTACCGGCGTCACAGAAGTGAAGCTGCAGCTGTGTTGGGTACCTCTGCTGTGCCAGCATTCTTCTCTGTTATCATTAATACAATATTACCCATTACTGCCTTTGGGGGTGTGAGCAACGACTGCTCACTTTTTAACATTTTAAAGGTTTATTAACCCTTAACAAAAATTACAACAAAGGACTGAATAAGAAAAAATAACAGCGCTAGGAGCACCCCCTCCATCCTCCATGGCTACTAGCCACCTGGCTCCCACAAAATGGCTGTTCTGCCTTTTATGCCCTTGGGGGTTGCATTAGGCAACTCTGGCCCCTCCCAAAGTCTGTCAGTCACATCTTCTTTGCCATTTATTGGTGGAGACTGCTTTCTTGCCACTTGATTGGAGGCTCAGGTGTTGTCATGCCGTGCCCCCCTAGCCACAAGCTTTTCAGTTCCCAACTGCCGCAGTAAGGGGCATACATAACATACCTTCTTTCTATCTGGGTCCTAGATAACCCAGGCTGTCTGGTGGCAGCAATACAGAGGAGAGGAAAAGGAGATTATGGAGAGAACACAGGACATCTAAACAACAAGCCACAATAACGTAACTATACATCAATAAAGTTTCTTATAATATACAGACAGTATTCATGCCTTAATTGTGAGAGCCAACCATCTCATTATTTATCTATAACAGGAGGAAACAGAGAAGGGAAAAACACTGCTGTCACAGCAGATGTACACATGGCTCCAAGGGGGACTGGGGTGCTTTCACTGACACTTCTTGCCTCAGATTTGGGTATGAGTGGTAGTGGAGCTTCTCAGCCAGGGCCAGTAACCTGTTTCTCCTCAAATGCTTGGACCTCTAGAAGTCAGTGCACTCTGAGCACTGTAGCTACAGAACAGCCTTGCCTGGCTTTTCCAAATATCTCTGCTCTCCAGGAGCATCCTATGTGCACCATCAGTGGTTCTTTTCAGGCAAGTGAAGCAAAAAAGTAACAAATGTGTGACTTTGCCTCATTTTAACAAAACATCTTTATAAAATGCAATATGAAATTTGTGAGAACAACACTTGTGTGGCCACACATGCAGTGAGTTGCAGCTCTTGTGCTGTACATTGGCATCTGATTCTGAAAAGGAAAGAGCATCTCTGCAGGGGCAGGTAGAAAGATACAGCCACACTGCAGTCAGTAGGAGTCTTGGGTCTATAATGAGAAGGAATTGGTGAGGGGGTTGCAGCACTTGTGCTTCGTAAGTCATCAGTTCAGCAAAGTACAGGGACAGGTGGGTTCAGCTGGAGCCAGGCTACTGCTGAACTTACCTCCTTTTTTGATGCTCCCACAGTTCTTCAGTTTGAAATTCTTAATGATTTGATTTATTCTGTTTATTCTTTTGAGTGCTTTAGACATTATGTCTCAATTTATGTTAAGAAGTCTTTCTCTGTTTCCTGGAATCATAAACTGATTTAAATTATTTTAATCTTACAGTGACTTAGGTAGATTTATGTTCACATAGACAAATGAGATTGAGGCTCTTCCCTTTGGAAGGACTGCTGTGATTTAATTTTTGTTTTCTACCATATTTTCTCGAAATACTAGGTCTCCAAGATGACATAATTCTTCATCATATATATGTGCATGTTTGGAGAGGGATATAAAGACAATTTGCATGAAAAGATGTACTAGTACAGATGAGTGACATGCTGTTTGTACTCATAGCAGATCTGGGTTTTCTGCTTTCCTTCTGACTCTGCTATCAAAATTTGCTATAATCACAGATTTTTTATTTTACATTTGTAGGCTGGCAGTGATAGAAAGCCTGTTCTCAGTGACTCTTTATGATTCTGTGGCTAGATAGTATCATAATTAATATCAGAACAGTAGATTTGAAAAGGTGAGACTGTAACCGGAATTCAGAACTTTTCCAAAATGGTGATTTTAAAGGGTGACTCTCTTCTGCTAGATTTGAAATGCACATTGTAGCTTGGCATTATATTAACAGTCTGGATACCTGATGCCTCTTCAGATTCAGTATCATGATATGGATTAAGTCCTTTGTAGCAGTGAGGGTTTAAACCTGTTTTGCAGTAGGTCTCTGTAACACAATACTGAAGCTTTGAGTTCGGTTTTATAGAATCATTTCAGAACACATTCACATATGAGCAAGTGCATTTCCCTACCATGAGGAAAAAACTTAGCCCTTGCCTCAAGTGAGGCAAGGGCTAAGTTTTTTGTCAGAAATGTGTAGAGCAGCCTACTATTTTACAGGTGAAAAAATTTCTGGCACTTAAGTGTAGAATTTGCAAATGTGGTTCTTCTTGTGATTAACCCCATCTCTTTCCTCCCGTCTGTGGTTGGCCACATTTGTAGCTGCTTGGTAATGGAGGGATCCACTTGGAATAATCTAAATGGCCAGGGATTGCTTAGGCTGCTAAGCAGATCTTGCAGCAATGCATCCAAATGCATGAGACAGCTCCTGGCCCTCTCTCATCTTTCACCGTAAATACAAATATGGCTATTTGTCACCAATAAATAATGGAGACCCTGGGCTATTGCATGGCCCTGAGGGCATGTACCAATGTGTACAGCTCACATCTGTACAGCTCTTTTCTTTTTCCTGGAAGCAGGGTGGTAATGCTGGTTGTGGGGAGCAGTACCTATCTTCAAATCATGCCTGGACACTGGTCAGAGTGATGCTCTTTGGAACAGGTCAGAGTTTTAACAGAAGCACCAAGGCTGGTGAATGTGAATGAAATGTGCATGTGAAAGCACTAGCAGAAACAGAAAAACAAGGGTTAGTGAAATGAATAGGTTAATCACTATAGAGCATTGTAGAGGTAAATTCATTCAAAGAATTTGATAACAAAGAGGCAAAGAATAAATTAAAGCCTGAATCTGTAGTAAAGAGATGTAGAGGGGTGCCACAAAGCATGCTGATGAAGAAAACAACAGAACAATGGGAAGCAGGAATTTAGCTTTTAAGTTAAATATCCTGTCACATCTCCCGGGGTTCAAAAGGCAGATACAGAAGAGATTGTTGCCACTAGAAGCAAACCTAAGAGCTGTGCCAGGACTTGGCAGCCAGTGATACTGCACTGCCACCTCACACACAGACTGTTTGGATGGGTGCCTGGGTGCAGATGACCCATGGGACACCAAGGAAAACCACAGCCACTTTATTTTTCCTGGGATGGGGTGAGCTGAAGTGTCCTCACAATCCCACAGTAAGTGAATAAATGTCTTCTACACATTTTGAGTGTAGGAGCCTGGTTCTTCTTCAATCCTCTTCTTTTAAGAAAATATCTTTGTCCAGATTTGAGTTAATATATTTTTAACAGGTCATTAAGAGATTTTAAAAAAACTATTTGCTAGAGAACAACTTAGATGATGTCAAAGGAGAGAAAAACCAAGTGGTTGTGTTAACAGTGTCAGCAGCTGTCTGAGTGGCTTTTACATGTAGTAAGAAATAATATCTAGACACATATTTTTACAGCTTGATCCTGCTCCATGATAGAAATAATCTTCCATTATTCAGGCATGCTGGTGGAGATAGAGCTACTGATTTCTTGACTAGAAGTAGTCTTGTGCATAGTGTTACATGTAAAAAAGGGTATTATTATTATTGTTATTTTAAATATAACTTTTTACATGTTTTTTTAAAACACCTATTATATGGAATGCAAATATGGTCAGATGATTACTTTATCAATTATTCTTCAACCTGTTGTGTAGAAAACTCCTTAAGGTGTGAAGGTTTCTGTCTCAGGTTCAGTTTATTAGTCTTCAGCATGATTCACAAACTTGGAGGTTAAACACTATTTGTGCTCAATGCAGGATTTCCAAGATAAAGTAAAATAAAATGCAGGGTAAAGTATTTTGCCTAATATATTTCTTTTAAAATAGCTTTAAAGCAATGAAAAAATAAAGCAGCAGCAACAACATTGTCATCAATAACAATAATAATAAAGAGAAGAGTAGAAAAGGAGAAGATGAAAGAACAGAAAAATTTGAAAAAAATTTAAACTGAAACAAGAGGAGGGAGATGTTCTTTCTGAATACTACAGATTGTTTTTACCACATGTACCTGGTGTGAACAATGTTTTATATATGCATACAGTCTTTATGGGTTTGCATTCCTTCTCTCAGTAAGAATGCCATCTGTTCATTTTTTCTGCAGATTATTCCTGTAAGTATTCAGGAACAATTCTTTACTTTGTAAAAAAGTTGTAAATGGACCACCTTTCCTCTCCTCTAAATTTAAGAATATGCTATGAAATTGTGTTATAAAATCTGATGTGGGATCAGTATAAATAATTCATCTGGATTAAAGATCTCATTTGTAAAATTGATATTTTAAAAGGTTTGAAAGCCAGTCAAAAATAAGTGACTTATAAAAACTGTTTTCAAAAGATTTAATGCCAGAAGTTGTTGAAAGAATTTCTAGCTAACTTTCTATCACAGCCCTATTGGTATAGTGTTTGAATACCTCACAAGTATACTCACATTTGCAGCCCTTTTGTCACAAAAGGGAAGCTGTTATTCTTGTTTCACTGAGTTTTCACTTAGTACTTTCAAGGAAGCACAAAGATAATGCTTCATGTCTAGAGACATGAAACAAACTGTGGTGACGTAAGGTTTCTCACACTCCAATTCCAACTGCCAGAGAACTTTCCTGGGAGGGATTTTGTTCTAAGTATGGGAGTATATATTTGGCAATATAAGAGCAGATTTGATTCATCTTCATAATGGCTAAAATTTCTACTCTGGTTACTGTTCAATGGTTTTCATGGCCTGGCTCTTTTTTCTGGGCTCCATCAACACTTGCCTGGATTAGCATGAGTGCAGAGTTTGGGTAAACCTAGAGACTGAATGGATGTGTCAGTTTTGCAGGTATGTTAGGGGAAAGTGCTTCAGTGGTAAGGGTATGGTTTACACTACACATTTTTCTAGCTGGGGACTTGTAGCACCTTCTACAACACTAGCTGTGGTACCAAAGTGACTTGGTAACTAGCTATGGGTATTAGAGGACAACTAGAGTCACAAATAAAGGCTGCCTGACTTTTTTCCTACGCATCTAGGTGTAAACTGAAATGCAGACTGAGAACACAGAAGCTATTTTGGAAGGTAAGTTTGTTTCCTGTGTTTCCCCCACTGCCTTTGTCTGCTTCCTGCAGAGGGCATGGGTTTCCAGCTGGCTTGGTGAGGGACTGGGTGCGCAAGAAGAGCTATGCAGGGCAGAGACCTGGTTTTCTGTCCCTGCTGCTGTCGCCTGCTCAACAAAGACTGGGAAAACTGCTGCCTTTGCAGAAGAGAGGCAGATGGTTCCTCTCTTCCTCAGGAGCTCCAGCCAGAGTGGCAGCTGCCAGCTTGGCGTCCATGGGACCTGCGGGGCAGTAGATGCACTGTGCAGGTCACCTACCTCTTCTGCTGCCTCTGTGGCTGTACTGCTGGAACAGCTGGGTCCCTCTTGGGGACTGGTGTGGGGGTCCTGGGAGAGCTCTGGGTGCATGGGCTTGACCCAGATGGCGTGAGCAGTCAGGCACTCCCAGTTCTGTGACAGCTTTCTTACTGTTGTTTACTCTTTGAGAAAATTCTTGGTCATGATGCCTGGGTTACTCCATCTGTGGGCGCTAGGACATGTGACATGCAGCTGCCTTGACGCAGCAGCAAGCCTGGCTCCAGCCCTCAAGTATCTCCGTGTGGTCCTGTCCCACCACTGGCCTCTCTCTCCTACCCCATCCATCCTCTGTCTTGGCTGGGAGTAGGAGTTTGCCTTCTCCTGCATAGACATCTCCAATTTTTTTCTGGAGACAGCAGTGGAAGCCAGATACCAATTCAGCTATAGGCTGCTCAGTGAAACAGCCCTTAGTGTCTCTTATGTTCTGTTTGTGGGTAGAGGCTTTTCTGCTTTGCTGTATTTACTCCTCATTTTCTAACTTTACCCTTTGGAGAACTAAGAAAAGTGCAAACCCAAAATTTGGTGTCTTAGGGGGAATTAAGGTACATGTAAAGCTTTAGAAAGAAGAAAATTTCAAGCTTGGCTACTAATATTTTACAACGGTGAAATGCCTGAAGACCCAGGGGATTTAGGCAGTATACAGGGCAGTATAAAGGGATCCTACTAACTAACTAACAGGTCGAACTAACAGGATCACATTTGGAAAGGCAAAATATCTACCCCTTTAATACCTTAGCTCTGCACCCAAGTGAGCCCATGGGATCACAGTCTATTGTGAGTACATGCAGACTGTCAACTGAGCAAGAAGGCTGTATTGAGAAGTAATTGTTTTCCAGAGCGAACCTATACTTATTATTTAAGGCCTATTTATGCCTCCTTTCAATTTTCTGGAAACATATCCATATTTCTTAAAACAACAGTATTTGTTTTCATAATTTCCTGGGGGAAATTACAGGTTAATTTGCTCTAATTCAGCTGTGCTTAATGTTGGTACCTCTGCAGTGCCCCAGGCTGTAGTATGACACCTTTCTTCATAAACTCCTGGTGGGAGCTTCAATAATTCACAGATATTAACATCATAATTCTCGTCACAGATACGTTTCCTTAGGAGCTTGCTAGTTGCTGAAAGAGAACTGGAGTGATTACATTTCCTGAATCAGTTACTTTTTTCCTGTTCATTCTGGAAATGCATTTCTATTAGGGCCCCTATAGAGCAAAATTCAAGATTGTTGCTGCTTTTGAACTAACCCTGATTTATAACTTGTGATGTTGTCTTCACTCATGAGATAATATGGTTAGCAATGAGTCCTTCCTTTAGCTCTAAGTGTTTATTTAAGGTATTTCCTGAGGGTAGGACATAATGGTAATCCATAACAAGTTAATTTGATTCTTATATGGACCATAAACCAGGTTTTAAATTGATTCAGCAATGAACAGTATGAGGCTTTATCATTTGGGATGCTCATGTGTTGTAACTCTCCCATGCACCAATAACTAACTAATTGTTATTCATGATTGCCACCAAAATTAGGATGGACTAGCTATGGTTCAGGAATGAGAAAAAATTTCCTTTGCTGATTTTAGGTTGTGGATGTTGCTCTGTTTCCCAGCTTGGAATGATGTAATGGCTAAACTGGAGGACGTGGGGATGAAATTAGGTCTGTTTATACTTGGAGCAGAACATATGCTATACATGATGCTACTGAGTGTGGCTGCAAAATCTAAAGAGGGAGATTTTCAGCAGTTGATTCTGTTCTTTCTGTTCATGCTGTTATCAGCTAAGCACTAAGAGGATGTAATGCAGCTGCCTCTTCTCTGTGCTGCAGGGCAAGACACATGATGATGGGGTCTGCTTTTTATTTATGATAGCTAATTTTGTACTTATGTTAGTTTTGCCCCTTCAACTAGGTGTTACAGATCCTGGCCATGAACTAGTTATACTATGGTATTGGGAACAAATATAGAATTTTATTATGGCTTCTGGATTTCATTGGGAAAACATAGGGCACTAGGTTTAACTCAACCTTGCAAGTTCTGTGAGTCTGAAAAGGGTCTGCAAAAGGGTAAAACACTTCAAATTTCCCTTTTGCTTCTTTGTGATTTTTTAGGGTGTGAAGTTTAGTGCAGCAGGATCCAACCCTGTTACTATGCTACTTCATGTTATTGCCTTTATGATACGATGTGGTGGTGTTTTCTGCACCCTGTCTCAGGCAGGGTAGACTGATGCCCCCCCTGGGGAGATGTGAGGTGGGTTACATGGTCTATCTCTGCATTTCCCAGTCCCATCACCTTCCTACTCATCATGCTGCTGTCATGTGGCTGGAAGTGGACCTGTATTGCAGGGCATATCCCAGGCAGTGTTTCCCTGAGAGCAAGGCCATAGGACATTTGTGTAAGAGGTGGTGTAGTTTGGGTGGGTGGCTTTTCCTGCTGACCTGACCTCACCACCCCACCTCTATCACTGTACCTACAAGAGCACATGAACATGCTGAGAGCAGAAATGGGGCTGAAAGCAACCGAGCTTAACCTGGTGTAGATGTATTGTACGGTGGCTTGGTGTCTTAGCTGCAGACCCGAGTACTGCTCCTCTGTAGTGTTAGTGTTATCACTGCTAAAAATGCCACTGTCTTATCTCCAGAAAGCTGTCTTGCATTCCTTTCCCTGATTGTGTGAAGTGTGTATGAGAGTGAAGGTCTCTTTAGCCCAGCGTCCTGTCTCCCATGTTCACCCTTGGTGTGTGCTCAGCTTAATAAGAAGCTGGTCATGTATTGAGTACTGAAGCTCTCCAGCCTCCTTCTGCATTCAGGAGGAATAGACAAGAGTTTGCAAAGATGGAAGTTAGTACTTTTGTTATCCTCTCAGTTGTGTACTTCTTATACAGATTTGTTTCATTAAAATAGCAAAGAAACCTTTACCAGAAGATGCACCTCCACTGGCTAATTTCCCTTCTCATTTTTTTTTTAACCTCTGTTTTATTTGGGCCTCTCAGTTGCAAAGCTGAAGGGCATTATTTCTTATCAATAGATGCCCGGAGGGTATTAGTCAGGGGAGTTCTGTGGGATCAGTTTGTGCTAGCTGAGAGTTTGTCCCTGGGAATTATAAATGTGGTGGAGCTTCAGTGCCCATACAAATTTACAAGAGGAGTTTCTCCTCTCATGAATGATGTGTTAGATTGCTCACTGCTATTACTACAGAGAAAAATTATCAACTTTAATCTGATTAGGACCAGTGTGATGGGCACCTCTATGATTGTATTTTGCTGATGTCTGTGCTCAGTGATTATCAGAGCAGAGTAGACAAAATGAGTACAGATAAGATGCTACTTCTACACTGCTGCTCTCTTGTTGTTGCAAAGGCTTTTGCAATCTGTATCCTCTGAAAGCAGGGTCCCTAATTAATTTAAATGGTACTTACGTGCTATGAACTTTTTTTACTCTAGACAGCCTTGGATATTTTAAAGCTTTGTGCTTTACTGGTTTTTTTACACATTTCTAGCCGTTGTTTTGCATCTCAGTTGCTCACAACTTTTAATAGCATGGCGGAGCAGATCCTCAGGTGACAGAAGTCTGCATGGTTTTTACTAAAGCAGTGAAATTGTATTGACTTATGCAAGCTGAATATCTGACTTTTTTTTTAAACATCTGACAGGAGGAAAATCCTTCTGGTTTATCTGAAGCATGCACTTTATTAAGTTTCTTTTAGAGAGTACAGTGTTACTTTATAGTGTAAAGAACTGAAAAACCCCATAGCTACGTTATAAGGTTATTTAGAGGAATAATCAGAACTCAAAGGTATTTGAGTGTGCAGCCATGCAAGGGAAGGTTGAGAGCTATCACATAAATTTACCTTTCTTCTAGAGCAAGGGGAAGATATAAAGATGTTCTTGCAGGATGCTTGAAGGATACCACATGCCTGAGTGGTCCTGGCTGTCCACAGCCCCTGCTGGTGCAGTGGGTGTGTTTAGATGGAGGCTAGGGGAGATTGCAGCCATGGTGGCTTAAAAAGGGCAGAGAACTCCCATCAGGGAACAACAAGAAAGTGTTTTTTTGTAGAGGCTGTAGATGCTTTCGTGCTGCCTTCCTGCTGGTGGCTGTGCATGCCATTAGAAACCAACAGCAACAGGTCAATAGCCTCAGTAAGACTGGTGTTTTCTATTCCTGTCTTAAGCTTTTTCACTACATCTCCACATACAGCAACCTTCATTTGAAATATTACAAGACTTTCCAAACTTGAGTGAAGATGGCCCTGAGAAATCTGATCTGACTCTGAAGTTGGTTGAGCAGGGCATGGAGATCACAATCTCCAGAGGTCCCTACCAACCACTACCTACACTGCTCCATTTTCAGTGGGACACTGAAAACTACACAGCCAGTGAAGCAGCAGGTGGTTTCTTGCCTCTGCAGAATTTTTTAAAATATGGAGAATATTGGTGTGTTTTCTGTTAGATGACTCTGTTCAGCTGACTTGTAAAGCATATTCAGTGTTAGCATCTTGATGAAATTAGATTTTATAAAGCAGAAGTCTTTAGCTGAAATGTGCAGGGACAGAAGTCTTAATCTGTAATACATAAGAAAGTAATACCCAGAGAAAGTGCTTAGGGGTAGACAGGAATAGTGGATTTCATCCTGTCACTCACTTATAATCTCTAAGACTCAGGAACTGTCTTGTATTACAGATACCTCAGCTGATTAATCAGGGAGAAAGTTTTTATATTATTTTTATAATGTTTTCATTTTATTCTTTCTTAGTATTTTTTAAAACTTCAAAAAGTGAAATTCTACATTCATTCTACAATGAAAAGTTGTCCTGGATCTGCCAGATTTAACTTTATGATACAAATTCGGGTAAAAGGATTTCATAGATCCTATAACACCATAGCCATCACAGATTTCTGCTAGTTGACTTGTTTCAGCTTATTTCAGAACAACTGTAGTGAGCTGTTGGCAGCATGATGTAACCCCATTTACTGTAACCCTTTGTGCCTGACCTGTCAGCCAGTTGTTCACCCATCACAGGATGTATCTATCTAGATGTATTTTTCCCTTAGTTTCTACTAAGCAATTTGGTTTGCATGGGACTGTATGTTATCTCCTCTGTTTGAAATAGTATCGTACTGAAACTTGTCATAAAAGTTGCCAACTTGGAAGCACATTTAAAAAAAAAAAAGGGCAAGGGGCGGAGTTTTGCTTTGATCTCTTTGGCCAAACTTGGTATACTGCCTGAAGGTGAATTAACATTCTTATATTCACATTTGAGATCCCACTACTCCAAAGTCCAATATCTTTGTGGCCTTCTGATAGCGTGAAAGAGAGTTCTGGTATGGAATGAGCAATGTACTATTTGAATGGCATGGTCTCTTCCTATAAATAGTAAATAGTGCCTATCAAAAGCACTAGTTTGTTTTACTGAATGGTTTGCAGAAGCATGCAGCATTTCAGATTAGTCCAAATTACCTTTGAACTTCTTAGGGCTGTAAAATTAGCCTAGGTAATCTTGAAAGAGTAAGTTGCCCTTAATGTTTCCAGTAGTATCTGGTTAGACTTGTTTGACTTCATGTAGTGGTTTTCTTTGAGCACTGTCATGAAACTCCCAAATCAAAGGCATATGAAAATGAGTAACAATTTATTAAAATAATGAAGTTAGGTAACTGCTGACGATACCTGAAAATGTTGCACATCCACAAAGGGTTCTTGTCCTGGAAGATCGCTTAGGTTGTTAGAGGACACGGCTTATGCTTGGGGAGAGGATGGGAGAAGTGCTATCACGCAGTAGAAGGCGGTCAACTCCTACAGCACATGGTGGTAACTCACCAGAAGGGTACATAAGCTTTGTAACAACTTCCTCATACTGATAGTGACATTATTTTGATACATCTGAATTTTGTATCTCTTCCTGAGTGTAGTCTTTGACAAATTGTTTTATATTGTCTTCCGTGAAAATACAGTGTATTTCTACTTATCTACCAGGTTTCAGAGGGGTTGCCTGTGACAGAAAACACATACACTCATTATCTGTCCATGCTCTGAAAGAAAATAAAGACGAGGTCAGGTTTTGATACTGGTTGTGAAATGGAAATAAAAGAACTGGTGATGTGCAGCTGTCTTATTTGAGGACAGGTGCCTGCACCCATATTGACAGTTCAGTAATGAATCACATGATATCTTTATTGATGACCTGGATAAGGAGATCAAGGGCATCCTCAGTCTGTTTGCAGATGACACCAGTTTGGGTGGGTGTGTTGATGTGCTGGAGGGCAGGAAGGCTCTGCAGAGGGATCTGAACAGGATGAGTTGAAGGTGAGTGGTGTGAGGTTCAGTGCCAAGTGGTGTGTCCTAACTGGGAGTCACAACCCCAGGCAGTGCCACAGGCTGGGACAGTGTGGCTGGAAAAGACTTGGAAGTGCATGTGACAGCAGCTAAACATGAGCCAGGTGGCCAGGAAGGCCAGTGGCATAGTGGATCAGCCACAGTGTGGCCAGCAGGGCCAGGGCAGGGATTGTCCCCCTGTACTGGGCACTGGTGAGGCCACACCTCGAGTGCTGTGTCCAGTTCTTGTCCCTCACTGCAAGAAGGACACTGAGATGCTGGAGTGTGTCCAGAGAAAGACCTGGGGTGGGGTCTGGAGCACAAGTTCTATTAGGAGCAGCTGAGGGAGGTGGGGGTGTTTATCCTGGAGAAAAGGAGGCTCAGGAGAGATCATGTCAGTCTCTACAGTTGCCTGAAAGTAGGTTGTGGCCAGATGGGGGTTGGCCTCTTCTCCCAGGTAATAAGTGATAGGACAAGGGGAATTGGCCTTCAGTTGCACCAAGAGAAGTTTCTATTAGATACTCAGAAANGCTCTGCAGAGGGATCTGAACAGGATGAGTTGAAGGTGAGTGGTGTGAGGTTCAGTGCCAAGTGGTGTGTCCTAACTGGGAGTCNAATTTTTTCACTGAAAGAATGGTTGAACATTGGAAGAGACTACTTAGGGAAGTGGATGAGTCTCTATCCCCGGAAGAGTTCAAAACACATTTGTATGTGGTGCTTTCATGATATGGTTTAGTGGAATGGTGGCATTTGGTCAAATCNAGGCAGTGCCACAGGCTGGGACAGTGTGGCTGGAAAAGACTTGGAAGTGCATGTGACAGCAGCTAAACATGAGCCAGGTGGCCAGGAAGGCCAGTGGCATAGTGGATCAGCCACAGTGTGGCCAGCAGGGCCAGGGCAGGGATTGTCCCCCTGTACTGGGCACTGGTGAGGCCACACCTCGAGTGCTGTGTCCAGTTCTTGTCCCTCACTGCAAGAAGGACACTGAGATGCTGGAGTGTGTCCAGAGAAAGACCTGGGGTGGGGTCTGGAGCACAAGTTCTATTAGGAGCAGCTGAGGGAGGTGGGGGTGTTTATCCTGGAGAAAAGGAGGCTCAGGAGAGATCATGTCAGTCTCTACAGTTGCCTGAAAGTAGGTTGTGGCCAGATGGGGGTTGGCCTCTTCTCCCAGGTAATAAGTGATAGGACAAGGGGAATTGGCCTTCAGTTGCACCAAGAGAAGTTTCTATTAGATACTCAGAAAAATTTTTTCACTGAAAGAATGGTTGAACATTGGAAGAGACTACTTAGGGAAGTGGATGAGTCTCTATCCCCGGAAGAGTTCAAAACACATTTGTATGTGGTGCTTTCATGATATGGTTTAGTGGAATGGTGGCATTTGGTCAAATCTGGACTTGATTTTAGAGGTCTTTTCAAACTTTAATGATTCTAAGCTTCTGTGCTCTTTGGCTGTCAACAGGTTAATGCTCTCAGTGATCCCTTGCTACAGCTCCAAAGAGCATTTGCTTGGGCTGCAAGGGAAACAGGCTGTGCTGCATCATGTGTATAACCTCAAAGACTGCAGGTTGGCATTACTAGAAAAATTCAGATTATTCTCTTGTGCAAATAAGAGTCAGATTTGGTGTCTGCAATTAGATTATTGAGGCTGCCAACACAGTGCTTCAAATACTTTCAAAAATATAAATTGCAAAATTTTTCCAGGGTGACTGGGGAATTCTCCATGGATGTCCTCTGTGAGTTTTTTTAGGTGAAGGAAATTTTGCATCTTGGCTTTTGCAAAGTGTTGTCTCTACTGTATGGTTGCACTTTGTCCTGCTCTCAGAACTTAAAACTCTAATGTTGCCAGGCCCTTGTTGAGGTGATAGTAGGAACCATAATTATCAAAATTCGTGTTCTGTCTGAACTTTCTGATGCTTGGCAGTAGCTTCCAGATGTCATTATTTACTCACTTTTTGTGGAGGTCTCAGGAGCTGTTTTCAGCTGGATTTATTTTTGGATGAAGGTAATATTTTTTTAAAGAAGTATCTTTGATGAAATAAATGATGGAAAGGAACTGAAAAGCTGTAATTCGGTCAAGACATTCACTCAACTATGGCAGAGATTGTGATAGTCGCTTGATGGAATTAAGTTTTTTCTGTTCAGCACAGAAGCAGGTATTTTCATGTCAAGCACAAAAATAAATTATTATTATATTTTATTAATAATGAAAAGACTTCTATTTTTATGTTCAAGTAAATACAATGTAGAAAATAATTTGTTTCTAAATACAGGTGACAAAAATAACATACTCTTAATTCAGACATGGAATGCATAGTTTGATTTTGTATGTAATTTTGGTTTTGTGTTAGTGGTTTCGGCAGTACATCTGAAAATGACATGTTATGGAGAAAATTAAAATCAGCAATCCTTTAAAACTTTATTTATAATGGCAGGATACAAATAATTATTATGATTGGAGGAATGAAGTTTCTATATCAGAGATGATCTAGCTGGAAACATCTGACCCATCTTTGTTAAGGAGAGAAGGAATAAAGCTCTGGCTAACTGCTGTTAAGCATTGCTGGGGCATTTTGTGGTGGTTGTGCTCCCCCACGGCTCCAGGGAAGGTTGTGACTTCCAAATTCCTTTCTGCTGTACCACAGATAGCCCCTTTATTTAAAGTACACTGGGGCCAGGGAGGTCTGCAGCTCAGGGAAAATTAAATTTCACAGTCCCAATGTGTGCAGACTGGTCAGCTTCATCTGGCAAGAATCTCCACAGACATGGGTCAGCTGCTGCAGCTGGGGTGCTGGGCTGGGAGTGCAGGAAGCGCTGCTCCTCACCACGGCCCATGCTCCCTCTCAGCTTGCTCTCTAGCTCCTTCCTTAGGTGGCCAGCACTCTGGTGTGGAAAATATTCCTCTTTTCTGCACTTCAGCAAGTTTCTGCCTGTAGGAGTTATCTGCTTTGTGCATGCACTGTTAGTCCAGCTATAAAATCACTTTTGGCATTATTTCTCTGTTGCAGTAGACACTCACTGGCTTGGATCTTTTTATAAGCACTTGGTTGCTCCATCTCCTAACCTTAAATGATCAACCATTGGATTTCGCTTGCAAGTCCCCAGATAAATGTCTTAAAATACAGGGGGGACAAAGCACAGGGTCCCACCCTATAATCAGGAATGGATTGAAGAGGAGATCCAATTCAGTCTTTTAATAAAACTTTTTACTTAATACAGGTTCAGTAGTGCCAACAGATACTGAATTCCTGAGGTGGAGTCTTGTATGAGCAAGTACATTGGTAAACTAGAATAAATCAACAAGTAGTAAAGTAGTCTATGGATTACATTTATTATTACTGCTGGAATGCCAAATTTCTTCAGTTCATCCTTTGGTTTGCCTTTTCATGTCAGCAAGTTTCCATGTTTATTCTGTTGCCTCTTGTTTTGTATCTCATGTCCTAGATAATCCTGACAATGTGGATAATTGCTTTTAATTTTGACAGAGGATAGATTATGTCAATATACTACATATGGAAACAAATTACTTATTTATTTTGCATACTCTCTGACCAAATATATTTAGGGTAGAGTGGTCAGCTAGCTTGTACCCAGCAGGACTACACGATTGATGCTGCTTAGGTATTATATCCACTAAAGAATGGTTACACTCACAGCTGCTCATCAGAATATTGTGAGTAACTGAAGTTCTTTCCCTTTATTACACTGGGACAGATGAGAGAGTTGCTGCTGGAAACTTCCCGAAGTTGTGGTCCAATTAGTTGAATTTTGGCAAGAACATACTTATTCTCAGTTGAATCCAACCAACAGATGGCTAGACAGTCTCTGTGGATTTGGCAGGGAAGGCCCACTCTTGTGGCTGTGTCTGGAGTAGCTCCTATATGAAAAGAGCAGTGCCAAAATTTAGATTTTGTTGATTCTGCAGTTGTTCCAATAGTTAAACTAAGCTGGTTTCAAAACTGAGTTGCTGGCCTGTCAACCTCCACTTTGTGCCTGGGAAGATCATGGAATAGATCCTCCTAGAAGCTGTGCTAAGGCAGATGGAGGACAAGGAGGTGATTTGAGAGACCAGCACAGCTTCAAGGGAAAATCCTACCTGACCAATCCAGTGGCCTTTTGCAGTGGACTGACTGCATCAGTGGACAAGGGAAGGGGTGTGGATGTCCTGGACTTCTGTAAATCCTTTGACATGGTCCCTCACAACATCCTACTCTCTAAACTGGAGAGAGATGGATTTGAGAAGTAGACTGTTAGATGGGTTAGTTGGATGGTGACATCCAGAGGGTCGTGGCCAAAGACTCAGAGTCCCAATGGACATCACTGACAAGTGGTGCCCTCAGAGGTCTATATTGGGACCAGTGTTATTTAATGTCTTCATCAGTGACATAGACAAAGGGATCAAGTGCACCCTCAGCAAATTTGCAGATGACCCCAAGCCAAGAGGTGCTGTTGACACATCTGAAGGATGGGATGCCAGCCAGAGGGACCTGGACAAGCTGTTGAAGTGGGAATCTCAACAGCTGTAACAGGTCAAAGTGCAAGGTGCCTTTACCTGGGTTAGGGAGATCAAGAAATTGAGAGCAACCCTGCCAAGAAGGACTTGGTGATGGCGGGGACATCACCCAACAATGAGGGCTTGAAGCATAGAAAGCCAATAAGTAGTAAAGTAAGATATGGATTACCTTTAATTTTTCCTGGTGGAATGGAAAATTTCTTTCATTAATCCTTTGGTTTTTCTAAATGCAAAATACAGTTAATCCTTGGCTGTATCAAAAACTGTGGCCAGAGGATTATGGGACATGATTCTTCCTCTCTGGTGAGACTTCACCTAGAAGTTCTGTGTCCAGCTCTGGCATTCTCAGCGCAGAAAAGACATGGACATGTTGAAGGGCCACAAAAACGATTAGAGGGCTGGAACACCTTCTGTATGAAGATATGCCGAGATTTGGATTTGTTCTGCTTGAAGAAGAGAAGGCTCCAGGGAGATGTTTTTGCAGCCTTCCAGTACTTGCTGTGGGCTTGTAAGAAAGATGAGGACAGAATTTTTAGCAGGGCTTCTTGTAATGAGACAGGGGGTAATGGTTTTAAACTAAAAGAAGGTAGACGGTAGATATAAGGAAGAGATTTATTACAATGAAGGAAGTAAAACACTGGAACAAGTTGCCCAGAGAGGTCACCCATTTCTGGGATTATTTAAGGTAAAGTTGGGTGGGGCTCTGAGCAACCTGATTTACATTACCAAGATGTCCTTGGTAATTTTTGGGAGATTTGAACTAGATTACCTTTAAAAGTCACTTCCAAATGAAACTCTTCTATGGCTCTGCGGTAGGGGAAAGGGTTCAGAGATGTCCTGTGTTGTGTATGGTGCTAGTCAGATCCATAACCCACATGGAGACCCACTGTGACCCAGATTGTTCCCCTTCCTCGGAATGAGGTGAAAAAGAAGCGCTGGTGTAGAGGGAAGTCCCAGTCCACATAGAAAACTTCCTTATATGACAAACAGAAGACTCTCCAGTGGTGGAATATCAGGATTAAAACTGAGTCATATCATAAATAATTAAAGGAATTTTAGCAGTCTTTGTGTCCATTTGTTGTTGTGTGAGTTTTATAAATTCTAGTTCACTTTTAAGACTGTTTTCTGCAAGAGAAGACATACAAACCATATTGTTGATGGATCATATTTTTGGTGCTGGTTGAATGACATATTGTGTCTTCTCCACAGAATTTTGGTATGTTTAGCTTAAAAATGAGAGCTGAAAAATGTTTTTTTTTTTTTTTTTTAAATTAAAAGCTTGTTTCCAAACAATATACAAGGAATAACTTATGTAAGTAGTTACTTCTACTGCTTGACCAACAAGAAATAAATGAAAAAAGTCAATTTTTTGCATGATGGTATGTAAGACATACCTTACGTAGCACAGCAGAGTCAAAAGGCAAGATGAGTTATATTTGATAATATTGTACCTTTTGGTTAAGTAAATTGAATAAGGCTCCACTCACTTCACATTTCCATGCATTTGGGGGATTTTTCTTATTCAGGTAAGCTTGAGGCAAACAGTGTCATGGTTGCCATTTTCATCTTCATTTTGAACATCTATATTCCCTGTTTTATGCTTACTTTCTGACATCCCTTGATTCCCTTCCAACTCACAGATGGGCACAAAGCACCTTGGCTTTCCACCTCCTGCTATGCTATTGCTTAAGTACTTACCCTCATTGCATCCTAATTAACAAGGATATTGCTTACAGGGTCCTTGATAGCAGAACTGAAGGTAAAGTTTCTTTTGCACCAAACTGTGCATGTTAATAGATGCAAATAAGTTGTTGAATATTCTTAAAACTGTTGTGATAGTGAAGAGCTTACTGCCTCTCTCTTGGAGGAGTTGTTATGTGTCCATCAAATTGATCTAGATAGCTGACACGATTTGATGTGCCTTGGCAGATACAAAGTGAGTTGGGAAGCATTTGCACATGGACCTCTCAGATGGCAGAAACAAGAGAGGAGGAGGAGCCAGTAGCAAAAGGATTAATGGTAATCTGAGAGTTACCACCCTCCAGCATCTCTGATGTGTTGAGTGCTCTAAAAACAAGTTTCACAGAGCACTGAGGTGCTACTGGGGGGAATTAGCAAACTGGTAGTAGTACGACTCGGTTTAAAACCTTGGATCCACTATGAGGCAGTCTTCGCTGTGCTTTTTCAGCCATCTGTCCTCATTTATTAACTCCTGGGAA
Source organism: Irena cyanogastra (assembly GCA_013397155.1). Classification (NCBI taxonomy): domain Eukaryota; kingdom Metazoa; phylum Chordata; class Aves; order Passeriformes; family Irenidae; genus Irena; species Irena cyanogastra. Next base: position 31,359 of record VWZV01008012.1, on the reverse strand, counting down.
GGCTTGTGGCTCCTGTAATTTTTTTTCCCAGTCATCATGAAAAAATTCCAGTTATTAGAAACTGTAGAGGAAGACAGAATATAGAGTCTTATTACTATCAGTTTAATATAATTTTCTATCATGTTTCTATATAAGTTATGGGAATGATAAATTGTCTTTTTTTAAAAAGGAATGGAATTGCAGGAAGTCAAGCCATTCATTTAAAACAGGGGCAGACAAAATGTAGAGAGTATATCTGAAGAGGCTGGAGAATTGCAAAAAATTTACCATGGGAGTATGTTTTTTTCTTTCTCAATCCAGTCATACATTTGCTTTCTCTCCTTCTAATGGCTAAATATTTTCTCTGCCTCTTCCCCAGTCCCTCAGAGCCAGGTCTTTTTTTAGGTGCAGTCTCTGTTTACAACCAGTTGTCATTAACATGCCATAAGAACAAAAATATAGGCTTTGTATGAAGTCTGTCCAGCTTCTTCAATAAAGACCTGGTTGAAAGTAGGTTTCCTGAAGGGGAATCTTGACCTGACTAGGAACAATCCTATTTGCTCTGCCAAGATGATCTACTTTTTCCTTTCTTCACTCCCCAAGTGATTTGGCACCTCTTTTTTTTTTTTTTTTGACTTCTCAGCTGTCTGAGTTTCATGAGCTTGACGCAGCATTAAAAGCATTTATCCTGTGATAAATTGCCATTAAATACAGCTTCACCTTTTTGGATGTGGGAGGGAGGATCACCATTGCTCTTATCTGAGCTAAGTCCACTTGCTTGTGCAGAAGCAAGATGAGGGACGAGATTTGCTCAGCTGTGTTTATCTTCCCACCCACACATGTGCCCATACGAGCATCCCACCAGCTGAATGTCAGGCTAATCAAAACAACATAAAGCTGACTGAATCCCAACCAGCTGCAACCAGGCTTGTCATGCCTCTACCATTATTATTGTTTCAGTTTTTAAAATTAGCCTCTGCTGATGGCTCTGATTGCAGATGGTTTTCCTTCAGCTTCTCTACAGCTCCCATGTCCAGGGGCCATCCTGCATGTGACAGCTCTTCAATCTCACCCCAGTATCCTCTGCAGCCCCATCCTGAGACCCAAGGCTCTGAAGGCAGTGGGTTCCTATCATTCCTCCTGCCACTGGGATCTGCTCTTTGAGCTGCAAATGAACTCAAGAACCTCCCCAGAAACAGAAAAGCTATTGAGCTGATCAAATGGCTCAAAAATAAAACATACCATATGCTGCTGTATGAGCTCTCTGTGACTGCATTGGTCCCTTTACTAAAATTTTGGTGCCTTTTGTAACTATTGTCTGTCTTCAGTTCGGGTGACAGAGGGGTTTTACCCATTTCTCTCAGTCATGCAGAACTTAGCTGTTGTGGGACCCTCCACCTGGCTCATGGGCATTTCTCATGCAGAGTTATCCCAATAACTGGATTCTGGCTGCTGGTGGATTCTCCCACTACTGGAAACAAAATAGTGATGCTTGATACAGTCTGTTGACTTTTTCAGGACCTGTGGAGTTCAGAGGTAATGGTATGATTCTTTCCCTCACTTTGAGAAACTGAGAGCACAGTTTAGGGTTTTGAGTGCAGAGACCAATGCCATACATGCTTCAAAACTCATGCCAGCTTTTTGAAATGTGTCAGTTAATTCACAGTGGAAGAAAAGGGCAAAGTAAGGCAAAAAGTGAAAAAGTAAGGCATACTGAAACTGGAACCAGGTGATACCCAAAGCGCCTAAACCAGAACCTGTGAACGCTCCTCCCTCAGGCAGGGCTGCTCTGAGCATCATGTGGTCTGTCTGTTGGTCTTACAGTGTGGGAAAAAGATGCTAGTCCTGCTTTTAGGACCACCATACCCTGCAGTCCTTGCTCCTCCTTTTGACAGAAGGGAAACCAGTGTGAATGGGAGAAATCTCCCTCTTTTGGTGATTCCAGGATGGGAAGTGCTGCTTCCTCATGCTGTCTCTGCCACTATAGCCAGGCAGTGAGGTCCTGCTGCTTAACTCTGCTGTACACATTGTGTCACACTTGCCCATTCAGTCTGCACAGGCTGGGCTGGAGGGCAATCCAGAGGGACCTGGACAGACTTAGAAAGTAGCCCTGTGTGAACCTGATGAAGTTCAACAAGGCCAAGTGCAAGGTCTTGCACCTGAGCTGGGTAATCCCAAGCACAAATACAGGCTGGGTGAAGAAGGGATTGTGAGCAGTCCTGGGGAGAAGGACTTGTGGTGTTTGTGGGTAGAAGCTCAACACGATCCAGCAAAGTGTGATTGCAGGTCAGAAAGCCAACTGTGTCCTGGGCTTCATCCAAAGCAGCATTGGCCAGCAGATTGAGGGAGGGGATTCTGCCCTTCTACTCTGCTCTGCTGAGAACCCACCTGGAATGCTGCATTCAGCTCTGGGGTTCCCAATGTAAGAATGACATGGACCTGTTTGAGCAGATCCTGAGGAGGCTGGAAGATTATCTGAGGGCTGGAGAACTTTTTCTATGAAGGCAGGCTGAGAGCCTGTACAGCCTGGGGAAGAGAAAGCTCTGTAGTCACCTTATAGCACCTTCCAGTACATGAAGAGAGCTTGTAAGAAAGCTGGAGAGGGGCTTTTTACAAGGGCATATAGTGATATGTCGAAAGTAGTGATAGTTCAAACTAAAAGAGAGTAGGTTTATGTTAGATGTTAGGAAGAAATCCTGTACTGTGAGGGTGGTGAGGCACAGGAACACTTTGCCCAGGGAAGTTGTCAGTGTCCATCCTCAGAACTGTTCAACACCAGGCTGGATGGGGCCAACCCAAACCATATTATGATTCTTAGAGGAAAGGAGAAACACATGTAGTAGAAATAGAAGTTAATGTCTACAGCTGTTGGCACACGTTGCAGCATTTTCCCTCTCATCCACATCTCTCCATAATCCTTTCCCACCCATTTCCCACTGCCAAAATCCTAGCTGGTGTAGTGACCAGACCTCAATCATTAATCCATGAAGGTGACATGAAATTATGCCTAATGCCTCCTTGTCCCCAAAGGCTTAGGCATTAAATATCACTGAAGGGAAGCTCTTTGTACTGCCTTTATGCCCCCCATATAATCCAGTATGGCTCCAGCATCTCGGGCTATTCTGATCAAGGGTCCAGTCTTCTCACTTGTATGAGCAGTGTAAGAAGTGAGATACTATAATAAAGAATAATTTGCTTCTCCCAGTTTGGTCTCATGCTGGTTTTCTACTACAATAACAGTGCTTCCTCAGTGTTAGGGAGGCTTCCTCGTGCAAGGTTAATTGGTGTATATAAAGCAAGCATGAGGATCATTCACTTAAAAGCACACATGGGAACTTGCTAATCTCCCTGGAAGTTTGGCCAAATTTCATCTGTATGCTCTTCATTTGCATCTGATTTTTATTTCAGACACATGCCTCAGAAGTCTCTGGATGCTGCCTAGAAACCTGGTTTTAATGAAAACAGCCATCTATACATCTCATTCTGGAGAGATCCGCTGGAAATTTTTTCTCCTCTTCCCATGATTTTTAAAAAATCTTTACAAATATTCTTTTTAATGCTGTCTTTCAAATTTGTAATTATCATGTGAATGGATCTGTTGAAACTTTTCCTTTTTCCTTCTCCATTTTCTTTTCCATTTTACATGGGTGGTATTAGCACTGTGTGGTGCTGGCCCTGCCACCATGTCCCATCCTCTGAAGGTGCCCTATCTCTGCAGTGTCCCATGGCTCTACTGAGGTTGGTGATGGGCTTTAGCTCGAGCAGCTCTTTAGGAGAAGGCTTAAATTAGCAGATAAGGCAGGACCTCAAAACTGCTTTTGTGACCTGCCTCTGAGACACTTTTGAAGGTAAGCCCTCATCTGTGTCCACACCAGGACTTATTCAAGTCACCATGAAATAAAACTGCTGCTAAAAAACCCACTCTCATTGATGGACTTGGCTTGCTCTTTTGTTTGTAGGTCTGGGTCCTGAGACGCAAATTGTCTCTTCCCTGTCATTGGTCCTGAGGTAGGGTTGGAACTATGCTGTCCTCTTTTTGTCGGCTCTAAGTGATGTGGAGAGCAAGACTCACTCTTGTCTTTTTGCTGATTGTGCAGTCTGCTGTCCTCACAGAAACCTCAGCCCCTGTTGCCTGTAGCAAGCTCTCTGGAGGCTGAAAATCAACAGGGATTTTCTCTACTGGACAGGAGATGGTACCTCCACCATGAGTCCATGGACTCAGCTGCTGAACTTCAAACTTCTATTTCAAATGTATGCTTTGGTGTGCTTAGCTTATTTTTATTCTTCCACTGATCTTTTAAAAATACTTGTTCTTTAGCTAAATATAGCAGAGCACAGTTTCCATAGTCAGATCAGAAAAACTGCAGAGAACATTTGCTCTTGGGTTATTTATAGACCTCTTAGCAGCACTGTCCCCTTGCCCTTCTGGTACAAAGCTAGGGCAAGCTGGGCTGAAAACATGACCTTATCCTCTCAGTATGCAGACTGGCTATTCAGAATCTCTTTTTTAAACAAAATTTATTTCCAAAAGGAAAAATTGTATTTGCAGCGACAAATTTCTCAGTTCCCTGTGCCTGGTTGAGTTGCTGTGATACATGCCTACAGAGTTCAGGGGGTTTTTGATAAATCTTGTGGTAGTTGCACATATTCTCCATCAATATCAATAGGCTTCTGCTTCATGATCTCCTCTGAGCTGTTAGGATTGTCAAACAATCTGGGTCTGTAATCTTTTGGGTTGTGAAACCAATGTGAGTATTCAATATGCAATACATTTATAAAACATGACTACAGGAGTTTTTATCATTCATCCAAACCACATATTTTCATTAAAGATTAATGTTAACATAGATATCTTGTAATTGATTAAAACTAATAGTTTTTCTTCATTAAAATATCCACATACTATGAATTGTCTATAATTTTCCTATGGGTCTTCCTAGATGCATGAAATTTGAAATATTTCCTTCTTGTCGCCTAGCCTTCCTCTTTTTTCACAATTTCTACAGAACACATCCTTAATAATTACTGTTAACAATCTTCTAGGTCCTTAAAATAGCAAAGATGAGTGGACATAGCATGACATCAATTTTTGTATCAAATTAAAAGACCTTAGGTGCACTAAACTTCATTCTGTCATTCACCCTGTATTTTATTTAAAGAGAAATGTCAAAATTTTCATTTACATGAAAAAGCCATCAATACATGGGAGAAAAAGCCTTGCAGAGAAATCTGGTTGCTCCAAATGTTAGGTCAAACTCGATAATTTTTACACAAGTCCTTTATTAAAAAGAGTTTAGTGATCTACTGTGAAAGGGAATGTAGGCTCATTACATACAAAAGGTTGATGTTTCCTTTTCCCAAACATTGGCTCAACAGGATATCATGTATTGTTAGAAGTATCAGGCATATGCATATGGAATGGCATAGCTCTCTCTGAAAATTTAAAATAAATGTTAATTACAATCAGCAGGTAAAGCAAACAAGCCTGTTGGACAAAAAAAATTGCTTTCAAAAACTTTTATCCAGACACAATTAAATCTTCTTAGACAAGATAGTGCAGAGCTCCTCACAACAACTGGTATTTGTCCTAGGAACTGGAGGAGTCATCAATACTCTCAGCAACTGCGAAACATACCTACTTGCATATCAAAAGCATTCTGTAAAATTAATAGACCACATTAATTCTTGATGTGACTCCAACTGGGATCATTGATGTTATACCATTGATGAATATGGACAAATTGTGTTAATAGTTACTGACTAAGTAGCAGAATACTGAAAATTGCTTTCCACAGCAGGAAAATCTAGTCAGTGGCACACGGCTAGGAATTGTTCCTGAAGGAGCTGGGATTTATGGAAAGGTGGAAAGAATGGAAAGAGCAAGAAAATTTCTGGGTTTGCATTGAGAGAATAGTGTTCATGTTCCATTTCTTCAAGGGTGTTCTGTAGGGTTAGTGTAAAGAAAATGCACCCAGAGGCCCTTTTAAGATGGAATTCTCTTCCTGACTGCCAGCTATAAGCTTCCCCTTCTTCAAAACCTGACACTGTAGGCAGTGCATCTGAAGTAGCATGTGTGTGTCAGAAATGTCAGAAAAGAGAATTTTTCTCTAATATCTGCCCACAGCTAAGCCTGTTGGGTTTATACTACTCTTTGGTGTCTGTGGTGCTGGAGCTCTCTGAGGGCCCTAGGACCTCCCTTGGGCAATTACTTCTTGCAGGGATTAATTAATTCAGCCTCTCAGGTACAGGAGTTTCTATCATGGTGGTCCATGTCATGCTGTCAGGTAACCTTCCGCTGACCCTTAGCTTTCCACAATATATCTCCTGCACGCAGCATCCTCCAGGTGGCCTATATGTCCTTGTTATGTCCTCCACCCTCTTGCTGCAGAGACAGCCCACAGCTGGGAATTTAGGATAAAATTCCCTGCAGCATCAAGAAGCTACTTGAAAGAAAATGAAAGCAAAAATTGTTTTTTTAGTGTCAGGCATTATTTACAGTACTGCAACCAGGTAAAATAAAATGTAATAATTTTTATCTAAGCCTAGATAATAAATATCTTCCTACTCCCTTATACTTTCCTCAAAGACACCTTAGAGGTCTCCCAGCTCCTGCAGCCAGGGTCCAGGCTTGCCTGCCGTGGTGCTCCTTTTCTGCCTTTGGAGCAGTCCTGGAAAGCTGTCACCAGGGAAAGAGAAGAGCCTCCTCCAGCTCCTCCTTTCCTCCCCTTGGCCTCCACCTGCTGCTGAAGTGCACCCAAGGAGTGTGTGACTTCTCTGTGCAGCTATCATCCCCATGATTATCATTCAGAGGGCTTTCTGTATTTTCTGCACAGCTCATCTAGTCCCTGTTTTCTCCCAGGAAGTTTCCATGTGCATCTCCAGCCACTCCTCTCTGCCCAGACCAAGCTTCTGTTGAAGCTCATTGGTGCTGAGGATGTCTGTGTCCCACATATGTCACCTCAATGGCACAGGTGGTGGGCTGCCCCTGAGGGTGTATCTAATCTATCTGCATCTCTACTCCATGTACACACTCTCAAAGAATTTTCTGTCACAGAAACTTGCAGGATTTAAAGCTCAGTAAATGTGATCTTTCAGAGAGATTTTCTGTTGTTATATTTTGGGGTTCTTAGACACGGTCACATTATGTTTAAATCAAGCTAGCACAGATGAGGGAACTATGTAATTGTTCATCGTTCTGCCAGCAGTGGCTTTCCTTATGACACACAGACTGCTTCTTTACAGAAGATTAAAGCACATTGTTTCTGGTTAGGACGCCCTTTCCTATTCACTGAATGCCATTGCCAAATCCTGAAATAGTTGTATTTGTAGAGACTTGAAATGTCTAATTTCAGTACAATAAGCAGATCCATACTTCTCACCAGCATGCCTAAAACAACATGCTTTATTTTAGGGAGTGTAGCAAAAGTCAACAGCTTTAGAAAATTAAATTGCTCCTTTGCTGAAAGCCTTCTGTTGCAGACATAGCAATAGCTCACAAGTTAGCTAATGAATTACATATTGCTTTTAGATAGTGCCTTTAGTGAATTTTATAGAAAATGATCAGATTTACGGTAGGTCAGTGCAAAACTGTGAGCAGAATTCCTGTGTTCTCTCCGTCGGTCAGTTTCCCTCTCTTACTTTACCTAACTTTTATCTTGTATCTGTAAGTACAGAAGTTTATTTGTAAAAGTTTTGTAGGCATAACTATATAACTTTTATATTTTGTTTGAACTTTCAAGGTTAAATATAGCAGAGAGCCTTTAAGGAGTATGGAGGGAATCAGAATGTATCTGGCTTCTTGTTGGTTTCAGGGGCTGTGTTGCTTTAAGGCCAGTTTGAAACCACCAGAAAACTCAGTCATTCTCATTCAGTTTTGGTCTACTTTGTACTTTTATTGATAGGTAAATGTAACATGCAGCAAAATGGAGTTACATTAAGATGAGAGAATGCACAAAAATATTACTAAATAATTAACTTAGGTCCTCAAAATTCAACTAGATCTCTTAAAAGGGCAAGCATTCTCTAAAATGTAAATACATTTTTGTTCTAACAATGTGTGAAATGCTGTGAGATTAATTTTACTCATGACATTTTTGTCTTTCTACTTCTAGCAGCAATCAAAATAGAAATGCAGAGACAGAAAAAGTGATTGCTCAGATGAATTCAGTGACATGTGGAAAATACACTGCACTGTAGCTGTTCTGTAGAAAAAGAAAGGAGCACAGAAAACAAAATGCATTAGAAAGGAAAAGATTTTTGTGAGAGAAAGCCCTGCCTAGCAAACCAACTCTATAGTCCCACCATGCAGGTAGCAAACTCCAGCCTTATGAGGACTGGCATGCTTGAGGGCATAGAAGCTGCTGCGCTGCAGTCCAAATAAATTGTCTTAACCTGTGTAAAAGTCATACAGAAGAGCTTGAAAACCACATCGTATTGCTTGGTCAGGAGTCGTTGGTCAGGCATATTGGATTCTCTGGGCAGCAAACCCTCCTGGTTCTGAGGGAATGCACTGACACATGGCAAAGGCTCCAGCATTTCCAGCTCAACTTTTTCTCCCTGGTGCTAGAAAAAATACAAAGATACATACAGAGCAATGCTTAGAATTTCCTGGACCAGCTTGAGAAGTGGGCCCATGGGAATCTCATGCAATTTCATGAGACCAAGTGCCAGGTGCTGCACCTGGTCTGGGTCAGTAGCTGGTATCAGCACAGGCTAGGGATGAACTAAAAGAGAGCAGCCCTGCCCAGAAGGACTTGGGGATGCTGGTGGGTGAAAGGCTGGATATGACCCAGCCATGGCACTCACAGCCCAAAGAGCCAAATGTGTCCTGGGCTGCATCCAGAGCAGTGTGGGCAGCAGGGGAAGGAGGGGATTCTGCCCCTCTGCTCTGCTATAGTGAGACCAAGCTAGAGTGCTGGATCCAGCTCTGGGGTCCTCATGACAAGGAGGGAGATCAGCCTGGTGGAGTGAGCCCAGAGAAATACCATGAAGATAGAGGGATGGAACGCATCTCCTGTGAGGAAATGCTGAGAGAGTTGAGTTTGTACAGCCTGGAAAAGAGAAGGTTTCAGGTGACCTAATTCCCTTCCAGTACCTGAAGGGAATCAACAAGAGAGATGGAGAGTGACTCTTCACAAGCAAATGTAGTGACAGAATAAAGGGAAATGGCTTCAAAATGAAAGAAAGTAGGTTAGGATAAGTATTAGGAAAAAAAATTCTTTACTGTGAGGGTGTTGAGGCACTGGAACAGGTTGCCCAGAGAAGATGTAAGTGCCCTATCCCTAGAAGTGTTTAGCCAGGTTAGATGGAGCTCTGATCAACTGACCTAGTGGAAGATATCCCAGCCCATCACAGAGGGCTAGAACTAGATGATCTTTAAGGTCCCTTCCAACCCTGGCCATTCTATGAACCTATGAATCTATGATGCAATGAATACTTAAGTTGTAAGGAAAGAAAACTGTTTCCAGGCTCTACTTGTCTATGAATAGCCCAGTTTCATGCTTGTTTGTTATTGGGGCTCCTAAGTTTTACCAAGAAATCCAACAAAATTTGTGTGACTACCTGCTTGAGAGACTAGCTGGTGCTAACTGGCGTTAGTTACTAATTTTCACAATGCAAATGCACACTTTAAAGGGAAAACCTTTTAAAATCCTTTTTGATTAGTTAGGACTTGGAGACAGATCAAACACAGTGATTTGTCCAGCAAGATTAATATTGATGCAAGTGAAGGACACTAATCCTGCTTCTGAGAGGGATTTAAAAATTTGTATTCTAAATTTGCCTTCTTTTCCCAGTGTTCTTCTGTCACATACTTTTTATTTTAATTAATATTGGGTGATTCAGAAACAAGGTGAAGGCTGTATTTAAAGGCAAAGAAGAGATGGCTTTTCAATGGCACATTTCTTAGAAAGGAATTAATCAGTTGTGGTATCCATCCTTCTTTTTTGCAAGCAGATTCCAGAATTCTTAATTTAATCTTTCTCACATAGTTTCATTATTTTGTTTTAACCTTCCCATTTCTTGTCCTATCTGTTCATCTACTTGCCTGGCTGTGCTTCAGCTTGTATGCTTGTGCAATCAAAATGATATTTTGTCTGTTTTGTTTTTATTTTTATTTCCTCTGCTCATCAGCAGAGTAGCCTTCTTTCTTCTTTAACTGAAACCTTCAAGTCATAGTCAGTTGTGAAGAGGAGGGGAAAATGGCCACAGCTTCAATTTTTCTTCAGGACAGAGTTTCCAGTGGGACCTGCTGGAAGGAGGGTAGGGGAACAGACACAAATCTTCCTATGGCATTACATGTTTCCTCTTAATACTAACTGCATTTAACATATTGGACATGACTAAAGAAGGAAGTGATGGAACAGCAGTGAGAGGGGCTGAAACAGCTATTTAAATACAGAGAGCAGGTCATGTGCTCCAAAATCTGCTTTTCAGTGTTGTTACAGTAGGAAAGGAGGCTCACATGAGTCGCTCCTGCATCTGAGGACTCTTCCCATCAATGAACCTTGCTGTGGCTCTACATGACTCCTTCTCATCCAGCAGCAGGTATCTGGCATTCCCTAGCACTAAGTTTGTCCCTGCATGCAGCAATAGTTACACCCTTGAACTGCCTATTGCTGCTGCCACAGAGATTGTGTTGATTTGCATGTGGGCTTGTAACTTCACTAAGCCCTTTTTATTTTCTCTTGTTGGCTACCCTCTGCATATCTAGGTAATTGATTTTGGACAACTACCCAAACAATTTTTGAAGTAAAGGCTTTTTGGAAATAGTTTAAAAATATTTTTCTTTAATTACTGCCATACATTTCTTTTGAGACTCTTCAGCTGTGATATCCATGTTTCTGGGGAATGTAATGAACCAGAAGTCCTGTATAAAAGTATTTCTTTCTGTCTTGCAAAAAAACCCAAACCAAACCAAAACAAAACAAAAAATTGTGCTGGTTTCCTTCTCCTCCCTACAAGTCTAGTTCAAATGCTTCGTTTTAGTAAATTCTTGCTAGTTTACACTACAGAAAGACCCCAATAATTAAACAGCTGTGTGTACCAGCAGTCTTATATTGTAGACTCATAGGAGATCTCTTTCTATTATGTACATGAATAATAGCTGGTCTTGGCCATTGATTAATAGTCCAATATTTCCACTAACACACCAATTAAAAATAGTTCCATGAGCAGCAAAAATTTCACAGGTTGCATATATTTAAAGTAATTACAAAATTGAAATCAAAGTAATGTGTTTCTTCTGGGGCCTTCCATAGTCCTGCAATAGCATGCATTATTTAAAGCACAGGAGGGATGTCTTCTTGTTTGCATCAGCTTTATCTAAGCTCCCCAGTGGCTCCACTGTGGCAGTATTTGAGAGATCATCTGCCTGTATGTGTGATCAGGGGAGGGTGGAGAGTGAGTAGTCAGTGTATACAAATAAATGGCAACAGCCAAATGAATAAAAAAGGAGATGTAGGAAAAGAAAGTTTAAGAAAGTCTCCTGGGATCACACCAAAAGTCACTAACAAGAGTTGGGGAATTAAACCACTGCATCACAGATTCTAAGTTATCACCTGAATCAGCAGCATTGAGTCTTTCCCTTGGTCTGAATTTTGTTGTCATACAATTGGCAGTAACAGTGGGACTATGAAACAAACCATACTGTATTATGTGCCTCTTAGGTAGTTTTTAAAGGACTGTAACCTTTGTAGAAGAAGTGTGATTCTTTATGGCACTGTCATCATGGCTAAGCAGGGTCAGTGCAGCACCTGGATAAGGACATCCTGTTACAAGAGAATGGTTGCCAGATTTTAGTGAGAATTTAACCCTCTTTCAGTAGAAGTGTAGTGCCCTTATTCAACACCTGTTGTATTGGGTTTGTGTGGCCAGATTTTGATAGTGGGAGTGCTACAGGGGTGGCTGCTGTAAGAATCTTCCTCTATGGATGACAGAGCCAGTGACAGCTGGCTCCAAGATGAACCTGCTGCTGGCCAAGGCCAGGAAAATCAGTGATAGCGGTAACGCTTCTGTGATGATATATATTAAGAAAAAAAAAGAAAAGAGTTATTGCAAAGATGTAATTGTGGCCAGAAAAGAGAGGAACAATTACGCAAACACCAGGGTCAGTGAATCAAAGGACCAAAGAATCAATTAGGGTGGAAAAGACCTCTGAGGTCACTGAGTCCAACCTGTGATGGAACACTGTGTCAGCTAGACCATGGCACTTAGTGCCACATCCAATCTTTCCTTACAACTCCAGTCACAGTGACTCCATCACCTCTCTGGGCATCCCATTCCAATATCTAATCACTGTTTCTGTGAAGAAACTCCATCTTAAACCTCCTCTGGTGCAGCTTAAGACTGTGTCTCTTGTCTCTTGTCCTGTTGGTGGTTGCCTGGGAGAAGAGGGTGACCTCCACGTTGTTACAACCTTCTTTCTGGCACTTGTAAAGAGTGATAAGGTCTCCCTGAGCCTCCTTTTCTCCTCCTTTCCACCCCAACTCCTTCAGCTGGTCCTCACAGTAAGAGCATATCATGAAATGAAGAGAGAAGAAGGGGGAGGAGGGGGAAGAGGTGCTCCAGGCACTGCAGCTGGGATTCTCCTGCAGCCCATAGTGCAGACCATGGAAGCAGTTGTGCCCCTGAGCCCATTGAGGTCAAAGGGGCTGCAGAGATCCACCTGCAGCCTGTGGAGGAGGCTTGTGTCAGAGCATGCCTTGTTCTACTTGACTGATAGGAGCTTAACCCAAATGTTTTATTCACTAGGGTTCATTATCTAGTAGACCTATCATCTTAGGTGGGAAACCAAGGTGAACTAGATCAAGTGTCCAAGTCCATGTTTATGGTTGAAAATTGCAAGAAGATATGAAAGATAGTTTAGAACTTAAATTTGGCACTTTGATGCTTGCTGGTATATATGAAAGTTGTATTTTTGCAGATCTACTCTTAAGTCCAGTTTTAATTTGGTTTGTAGATGCCTGGGCTCTTGGCTGTAAACACCAGAAGTTTAATCCTAGGGAATGACTAAAGTACTCTGTATCAGGAAGACAGGAAAGATCAGACTCCAGCACGTGATCATCTGGATGCAATTATGAACTTCCAGAATGCTTTCTTAGATGTGGATTTATTTTGCTCAAAGAGTAGAGATACAAACCAGCCACATCCTCCGGAATACAAAGACAGAGTTGCATGTCATTCCATCTTCAGCTGTGCTTCATTTAGAAGAGCAGAGGAAATGGACCCTTATAATACCAACTAACATCAGTTTCCTGTGTAATGACTGCCAGCTAGCTAGGGTTAACACTGAGACTTTGCAGTCTTAAAATCAAGTAAATGTCCTATGTTAATTTTTCAGTATTTGAGATGCTTTCTCCTTTATTCATTGACTTTCACTGTGCACCTCCAAATGCATCACTTCTGAGCTGTATTTTATCTCAAAAGGCAGGGGTACCAACACTGGCTTGAAAAATTTGAGGAAAATTCCACTCTCCTCGTCATGCCCCCAGTCATTCTGTAAACATCCCGGCTAAATGCTTTGCTGAGATCACAAAGCCAGACTAGTTACATATAGTTGGGTTTAAGATGGCCGATGGTAATTTTCTTATAGTTCAGTCAGAGTTTGTAGCTAACACGTATCTTTATGGTGCTGTCATTTAATTATGAACAATGTATGTTCCACATCTAAAAGTAAACAGTAATTCTTGGTGATTTCCTGCTCACTGTAGGTTGTGAAATGTCAGCATGCCAGAAACAAGCAAATGTTGAGACAACATATAACACAGCATTTGATGTAACAAAGCCACAAGAAATACACATTTCTGTCTCTTCCTTTTTGATATTCCAGATACAGAAATGAAAATAGCACCTCATCATAGATTATGTAGAATCAGAAGAAAGCTGTCTGACTTTCCATCTCCTCTACTGAATGCGACCACACCATGGGTTTTGTCCAGAACAGAGAGGGATATCTCCCAGATGCAACTAAATAAAGAGAAAATGAGATTTGGACATTCTTGGCATTAAAAACATGCATTGTTAGGCTCCCGAGATAAACATCACATGCCAAGATTCAGTGCTGTATACACATATTACCAAGCGTCTAACAAAATAAAGTCAGTTTCTGAACAAAGGAGAAGAAAAAATATAAGTCAAAAAAAAGGCAAGGTAGCATCCACACCAGGAGGAAGCCAAAGATGTGTAAGATGAATCATTTCTCCTCATGCCATCAGCAGGATGTGTATATATTTTCTTTAGAGGTTTCACTACCATTCCTGCATTTATGAGGTTATCTTTGGCACAGTGGAATGTACAAGACAGTAAGTATACAAAGCCTCTCAGATGGCCTCAAAACAGTCTTCAAAGACGCTTTGGTGTTCATTTTCACTGGCACATTCAGAAATTATTATGTAATCACTTTCTCTTTTCAGCTTGCAAATCCCACCAAGTAAAGGCTTGTTCACACACAGGTTGTATTTTCATAATTTTAAGAACACAGTTAATGTATTATATATATTTCCTGTCTCAATATCTTGCATGGATTCAGCTATTGTGTTGTGAAGGTACCTAGCTAGCAGTGGCATTCCTAAGGACAAATACAGAAGTAACTGCAGTGTATGACACAAAGCTACTTACCTCTGTGTCCACATGGGGACAGTGCAGTTCTACCAGAGAGACTGCCCAAGAAATTGCTTCATCCTAGAAAGGCTGAAACATCTTCCCTGATTTGTTCCTCCAAGCCTCACTGTAAATTGTACAGACTTAGATCTTTCTGGACACTCTTCCAAACAGTAAATCAACTCATGGAGCAGAAAACCTCTGACAGTTTTTGGACTATTTTATATTTTTGACAGGGTATTTACTTTATCTGGATTATTGAGAGATGCAACAAGATCCCACACTGGAGAAAAGTGCAGCAGCTTGTGTTATTAGTAGTGTTAGGTTAGTATATCCTACCATGTCTTGCCTCCACCTTGAAGAAATGTGATTTTTATTTATCTGGGAGTTGTGCTTGTGCATGTAGGGAGGATTTAAATTCACAAGTTAAAACAATGCCAACAAGAAAATAGCTGTACAAAAGCACGGGGACTGTGAAAAGGCAAATCCCCACAAATATTTTGAAGGTTAAATGGGCCATGTTGAGATCTTAGTGAGACAAATTGGAAACTTGTCTACCCCTTGCTTTCATTTGTTTAGCAGTTTCTTTTGCACTGAGCACATTATCCACTCCCAAACCTTTATGCCCCCCAGCAGGGAGTTGTCAGTCAAGACAAAAAATCCATGAAAAAGCTTTTTGTTAAACTTTTAAGAACCTCTGTAGTCTTGAATAGCATGTGGTTTTCTACAGAAAGGCATTCTGAATTGGACTGTAGGACTAGACCTATGTTAAACAAAAAGAAGTGTTTGCTCCTATTCGAGCAAATATAAGAGACTTTTGTTTTCCGTGATTGTTTTGGAAGGTGATGTGTCTGTGTTGTCTTCCCTTTAAGCTGATAGGCTTGCTCATGAATCAGCATTGGCCATTAGTGCAACAGGTATCAGGGCTAAACATCTGCAAAAAGTGGAAGAGCAGCACTGTAAAATAGTTAAGTGGTTTCTGTTTCTCAGCACTGTAAATAAGTACTGAATTGAGGT
>VWZV01008012.1:0-14562 GCA_013397155.1 Irena cyanogastra | reverse complement strand
TCATGGGTGAGAATCAGAGACTGAGGTAACAAAGGGAACCTTGTGGATGGTGTCTGTTAGAGGCTGCCTGATCAGGGGGAGTGTTGACAACAACTCCTTCTTGCTCCAGCCACAGGAGACACTGAACTCACCGGTCTCATCCTGCTGGGGCACTTCAACCCCCAACATCTGCTGGGAAAGAAGCACAGTGAGCTGCAGGCAATCCAGGGGACTGCTGGAATGCACAGAGCTTCCTGAGCCAGGTAATGGACAGCCCTGACAGAGGGAGTCTGTTACTGGACCTGATGGTCACCAGTGCAGGTGAGCTCATGGGTGACGTCAAGGATGGAGGCAGCCAGGGCTGCATGAACATCACTGATGGAGTCTGCAGTCCTGAGGAATATGGGACAGGTGAATAACACAGTCAGGACCCTGAATTTTAGGAAAGCAGCTGCTTTCTCCAAATACTCCAGCTGCTCAAGGAATTAGTAGGATGACATGGGAAACTGCCTCAGGAACAAGGGAGCAGAACAAAACTGGCAGATCTTTATGGACACTTTCTTCAGAGCACAAAACTCTTGATATGTAAGAAACCAGATAAGGAAGGGAAGAGATGGGCATGAATGGGTCAAGACCTGTTGATCAAACTAATGGGCAAGAATGCACAGACAATAGAAACAGGGACAAGTATCATGGAAAGAATATATGAATGCTGTCTGAATGCTGCCCTCCTCCTAGAGATGGAGTGACAAAGGCCAAGGAGCTGAATTTGACAAGAGACACGAAGAAAAAGAGGAAGGGTTTCTGCAGCCAGAAAAGGAAGGTCAAAGAAGGAGTACTGTCTCCTGTAAAACAAAGCTGGCAAACTGGTAACAACAGATGAGGAGAGGGATGAAGCACTGAACAGTTTTTGCTCAAGTCTTCAATGTCAATCTCTCTTCCCAAACCTCTCAAGTTGGTGGACTGCAAGACAGGGATTGGGGAAGTAATGATCAGGTTCATGACCGCTTGAAGACCCTGAACATACATAAGTCCATGGGATCTGATGAGATCCCAGACTCCTGAGAAAATTTTCTGATGTAGTTGCCAAGCTACTCTCCATGATATTTGAAAAATCATGCAGTCAGGGGATGTCTCCACTAACTGGAAAAAAGGAAATATTGCATCTCTTTTTAAAAAGGACAGGCAGGAGGACCTGAGAACTACTGACCTGTCAGCCTGTCTATGGAACATATGCTCCTAGAAGCTGTACTAAGGAACATGGAGAACAGGGAGGCAGTTCGGGACAGCCAGCACCATTTTGCCAAGAGGAATTCCTGTCTGACTGATCCAGTGGCCTGCTGTGATGAAGTGACTCCATCACTGGACAAGGAAAGTCCAGATGTCATTTATCTGGGCTTCTGTAAAGTACTTGAGTCTATCTCCCATGACATCCTTCTCTTCAAATTGGAAAGAGATGGATTCAATGGTTGGACAGTCCCATCCAGAGGCCTGTGGTCAATGGCTCAGAGTCCCAATGGACATCAGTGACGAGTGGTGCCCTGAGGGTTCTGTGTTGGGACCAGTGTTATTTAATATCTTCATCAATGACATAGACAAAGGGATCAAGTGCACCCTCAGCAAGTTTGGACATGACCCCAAGCTGAGAGGTGCTGTTGACACACCTGAACAATGGGATGTCANACAGGGATTGGGGAAGTAATGATCAGGTTCATGACCGCTTGAAGACCCTGAACATACATAAGTCCATGGGATCTGATGAGATCCCAGACTCCTGAGAAAATTTTCTGATGTAGTTGCCAAGCTACTCTCCATGATATTTGAAAAATCATGCAGTCAGGGGATGTCTCCACTAACTGGAAAAAAGGAAATATTGCATCTCTTTTTAAAAAGGACAGGCAGGAGGACCTGAGAACTACTGACCTGTCAGCCTGTCTATGGAACATATGCTCCTAGAAGCTGTACTAAGGAACATGGAGAACAGGGAGGCAGTTCGGGACAGCCAGCACCATTTTGCCAAGAGGAATTCCTGTCTGACTGATCCAGTGGCCTGCTGTGATGAAGTGACTCCATCACTGGACAAGGAAAGTCCAGATGTCATTTATCTGGGCTTCTGTAAAGTACTTGAGTCTATCTCCCATGACATCCTTCTCTTCAAATTGGAAAGAGATGGATTCAATGGTTGGACAGTCCCATCCAGAGGCCTGTGGTCAATGGCTCAGAGTCCCAATGGACATCAGTGACGAGTGGTGCCCTGAGGGTTCTGTGTTGGGACCAGTGTTATTTAATATCTTCATCAATGACATAGACAAAGGGATCAAGTGCACCCTCAGCAAGTTTGGACATGACCCCAAGCTGAGAGGTGCTGTTGACACACCTGAACAATGGGATGTCATCCACAGGGACCTGAACAAGCTGGAGAAGTGGGCCCATGGGAACTCCATGAAATTCAACAAGGCCAATGCAAGGGGCCGCATCTGGATCATCAATTTGTCAGCTGGCCTCTGTAACCAGTGCAGTCCATGCAATACCCAAAGTTACTGGGGCAGTAACTGAGAATACATCAGATACAAATGGCTCTGATGGGCAGCATCTGCGTTAGCTATGCTGTTGGCTTTGGGTATTGTAGGCAGGACCTGGGAGGGCAGACCTGAAGTTATTTTCATCGTTAGGGTCTTAGTGAACCTCACCCTAACAAACACCTCAGAGTTTAGTGTTTTTATAGAACAGGAATGCACACTTGATCCTTCAATGCCCAAGTAGACTTCCTGGAGCAAGTGTAGTGTCTAAGTGCATTATTTTTTTGCATAAGTGGATTATGATCAGTAAAGCTAATTATACAAACAGCTAATCACAGTCACCTGCCTTTCAGATTTTTAAGTGCTTGTTGAAGCGTTTTCTTGTAGATTGCAGAAAAAGATTTGTTTCAGATGTGCTGCACCAGATCTGTGTGTAAGAAGTGCTGTTTCTGTATGTGAAATACAGAAAATTCTGGTCCTCCCTCACATAAGTGGGACAGGCACTTGTGTTTAATAGGAGTGGATTGTTTTCTGCTTATTTGCAGAGTTTAATTTCAGGCCAAACAGGATTTCATGTGGTGGGCAGCTAGCCCAGGCTATTTTATGTTACCATAAAGCAGTAGTCTGATGGACTGTTTTCCATTACATGACTAACTTTGAGACTGACTGCTTTAAAAGGAGTCCTGATTTAAAAGATTTACTCCTGTAAGAAAGAATATGCTATTCTTTAAGTAGATCAAAACTTTATGATTGGAGAGGTTAATGCTATTCTTAAATAAATTTGAGAAATATCTTAGTATCTTTTATTAAGCTTACAGTTACACATTTATGTAGTAGCTGGTTAATGAGTACTACATGATGAAGGATATTAACATTAGATTAAAATTATTTAATTAACTGATTTTTTTTCACTTTATAGGAAGGATGAACAGAAACTCACTGCAAATTGCTCATTTTCAGTAAAGTACAACTTACCAAGACGAAAGGACCTTTATAGCATTAACAGCTGCAGTGTTCAAAATTAAAAAGCATACTTTTAAAACTTTTGACTACTATACTAATATTAGTTGAATCTGGCCTATTTGTATGGTAATGAACAGAATTTCATAGGGAGCAAACCTATAATGGCATTTCTACTGGATATTCAGGGTAGAAAGAAGTTTAGTGTACTTTCACCCTTCTTTAACAAGCAGCGTTGTTTCAGTTAACGAAGTAAAATCTCAGATTTTATTGCAAAATAAATGTAACTGTGGGAAAACAAAACCCCACAGAATTTACAGAGAGCTGAAAGTGTTTCTGAAAGATGTGTCTTTAAACTATGTGTATAGGTTGTAGACCCTGCCCTACTTTTTCAGGAAGAGATTTTGATTATCACTGATCAGAACATTGCATGAAGAGGAAAACAAGAGACACGACTTATGTGAGTAGCCACTTTTTTTCTACCAGAAAGGATATTATTCTTGACAAGGTAAATGTAGTTTGATATGCTATGTACTTCAATCATACAATAGTTAGCACAAAGGTTCTTTTGGAACTGTTTTTATGGGCAACATAGAGCCAGATTTATCATACATACTGTAATCTGCTAAACCAGTCCTCTGAAAAGTGGAAGAAGTGAAAGTATGGAGATGTCAGAACTAGATCAAGTTCTTGTGCTGCACTTTATGGTGAAATTGTAGTCTCACAGATGCTACGGGGCTCCATGGTGAGAGCAAGCCTGGGTCAGAAGACCCTGCTCCTTTCTGCAAGGAAGCTTGTACTTTTCCTGCACGGAGCCAGTGGCAGCCATGGCATTTTCTTGCTCAGAATCCAGCACAATACAGACATACAACCAGTATGTGTTGCATACTGGTCTCTACCAGATATGTTTTGGCATAGCATAATTAGCAAGTTTTAACCATGACTTTTATAAGATAGTGAGAGAATAACATGGGGAAGCCCAAAGGACTGTGAAGTTGAGTCTGCCACCAGAAAGCATCATACGAAGTGATTACTGTGATTATTATGTCCAAAATGATACTTCAGGCTCAGGACACCTCTCCTGTTTTTGGATTTTTGACCTACCCTAGCTGCATCTTCACTGTATCTATTGTGCTGCAGAACAGAGGGGAAGAACAGCAGCTGGGAGTGGGTCTTGCACTAGTCCAAGCTGCTGTATGCAACTGGAGTTTTTTTGCTTCTTCCTTAGTCTCTGATATTAGGAGATGGAATACTAAGTCATGTGTCCCCAGAATTCTAAAGATTTGACTCTGATTTCTGCTGTTTGATGAATTAATAGCACAATCTTGGTGAGCTCAAGCTACTGAATAACAATATATGTTTCCAATCTATGTAGTCCCACTAGCAACTGTTTTGAGAAACCATCCCTTTCGGTTTTCATCCCTTTGGCCTTCTGCATGTGCTGCCTCTCCACTGTCAGCCACAGTCATAGCAGAGCCATTGACATCTTCTTCTGAGCTACAACTAGATCCTTCCAGTGGCAGATGGAAGAGCTTTGGAAGGGCACCGAAAAGGGACAAAACTATTGTCTGCAGTATGTGAATAAAGATAGATAATTAAGCACTTCTGCAGCAGTACAGAGGGTAAGTGTATCCAAATATCCTGTTCTCAGGGGCAATATAAACCTATACACTAAATGCACTAGCCATTGAAACACCTTTGATAGAAGCCATCAGGGACAACCAAACACCCACAGGCCCCACTTCTCTCCTGCAGCACATTTTTTTGCTTCCAGCTGTGCACAGTGGTTAGCTGACAAGAAGAGGCAGATAACCCTGCACCTGCTGAAATGGTGACCCTAAAACTGAATTTGGAAGACCCTTTTATTCACACTCTTGGAAGCCTGATTACTTGGAAAAGTGGGGACTATTCATGTTCTGTAGTCTTAGAAAATAAAAGATTGTGAGGGGATAAACAGCAAATCAACTCATTTATTTACTTCTGTCCTATGAAAATTATGCTGAAAATTATCTCCCACATTGGCCATTTTATGATATTTAGCTGTTATCCACATTTGGATGTAGTTTTATTTTTTTACACAGTGCTCAGGCACTCTTATATTTTATTTATATATTACAAATAGAGGGGGACTAGGAGCTCTTTCTTGGTTGTGTTCCCACTTCTTGTTGTTTTCTTGCTGTAGTTGTGCATTTGAAAGATGCATGGAAATCAAAGTTTCATGTAATTTCCCTCTTAAGTGATACTTAAGAATGTGCCTGTGTTGGCACTGCAGTGATATGGACAATATGTACTCTAACATAAAAGGAGAAAATGGTACATTCTTCTCTAAATTCAGTTCAAGTGAATTTAGCTCATGTCCAACTAATTAACAGTCTTACGCTTGTCTTTTCTGTTGTTGTTTTGGGTCACAAGCGTGACTGAAATACAGAAGCGGAGTGATTTTTTTTGTTTTCTCATTAAGTAAAATGTGTTACAGGTAAATTTTAAACTAGGCTGTAAAAAAGTTGCATTAAAATCTGTTTTTTTGTTGTGAAAAATATTTTTTTCTGTAAACCAAAGCTTACTGTGCTATCACATGGATTGCAGCACATCTACTTTTCCACACACTGATATGCTACTTTGCTGACAGTTGTCATGACAGCATGAGTTTTAACTCTTTGAGCTGAAATGCTAACCATTGTATGTCTGTCTCAATCTGTCTTTTTGGCCAAGGATTAGCACGGGAAAGGTTTTGAAATGAAATAATAATGTATTTCAAATTATGAATCAGAGGAAAAAGCTAGCATAGTATCCTTGATACTATGGCTATTTAAGAAACCCTCAAACACTTCAATGTTTCCATGATTCAGAAAATAAGCTTTTTTTATGTGGTAGGAAACAGTTGGTTTCTTTTTTAATGTAGGATTTGTGTTTCTACTGTTTTCAGGACAATTTGTCTTACCTAGGTCAAGCTTATTATATGATCTTTTTACTAAAATCCTGTGTCCAAAATGGGGTACAGCAAAACCCCTAGACCTCATTCTTAATGAGCACCTAAACCTGAGGGTAAGAGCACTGTGGATAAAATCTAATGTCAAATAGCATCAAACAGTATCAAATCCAGAACTGCAAAGCATAATCTTGGTGTATATTAGTGTTGGAGCACTTGACAGCAGTTTCCATTGTATGAAGACTACATTTTGAAAGCTTTTTTTTAAAGCAAAAAAGCTAACCAGAACTAAAGCCTTATTCCTGGTGGAAAATTACCATTATATTTCAAGCCCTTTATCCATTCTTCCATTCTACCTCTGAAGTGAGTTTAAAGAAATATGTGAGCAGGAAGAAAAAGAGAGATTTAAAGTAACTTGCTGAAGGCTGTGCAATAATTAAGTGGCAAACTGGAATGAAATTCACAATACTGTAACTGCATCTCAGTGATTTGTGTGGAAGCCTGTGCCACTTCCTACTGAAATCTACTGCAATGGCTTGTCCTATTTGGTGAGTTGTTNTTCCCTGTGCCCTGGGTTCCAACATTTTGAAACTCACAGAATGGCTTCCCTAAGCAGATGCAGTATTCATGAGGCAACATTTGCTATACACCCCTAAAACATAAATCCTAGGGCAGATAGTTGTTCAAATATTACTTTCAGCTGCCTGGAAGTTCTTTTTACTTTTGCTGGTGTAGGAAGCTGGCAAAAGTTGCATTGGAAGGGATTTTCATCTTCTGCTAATAAGACAAAACAGAATAAGGGTGTCTGATGTCATCTTGAGAAGTTAATTTACATAAACCACTTCTCCCTTGCCAATAAATACAAACAGATGGCACCTTGTTGTTCTATCTACTCAGTTTCCAGCATCTGAGGAATTTCAGGATCTAGCATCTGAGAATTCTAGCACTAGTGCCTGTCTTGTTCAATTATTTGTGTTATGGATATTTTAACAGGAACTTTGTTCTCATTTTATTAACAATTGCATATTAAACAGGAAATTGTAGCATGCATTCAGTTCTCATTTAAAGTAACAGAGTTTTATACTGGAAATTATTATTCATGTCAAATAAAATGGATATAAAGTTCATATATTGTTGAGACAAAAGGTAAATTACACAGGATATAAATGCAAGGTCCTGGTGGCTTTGTAGTAAACAGAAACATCCCAATTAACACCACATATAAGCTTTGCCTTTCAAAATCTTGATTTTGACAGGGTTGGTTAGTCAACACAAGTTTTTAAGTGAGAATGGCTAGCGAGAAAATGTTTGAAATCTGATAGTAAAGTGGGTTATTCTTATGTAACCTCTCCTGAGCAATTAAGCGGTATTTTAGCTTAAAGTGTAACACTTGCAGAAACTACATCTCATATATTTTCCTGGTCTTCTGTTTGTTTTGACATATCTTTCAAAATAGGTGTATGAAAATAAACAAGCTGGGTCAATGTAGGCTGTATCTGTTCACTGTTTCCCCTTGTAGAGTTTGCAAGATTTAACCTGCTTTTGTTATGTCTTCACGGTTTCATTCCATGTAGCAAAATTTTATCCCGGCCAGAGGCAGCTTTGAGTAATGGGAGGTTGTTTCTGTGAGATATATTATGTCAGAAAACTGGTGTAACATCACAACTGGGAAGGGCTGCCTCTCTTCCTGGGGATGGGATCTTCCTGTCTGACTAGTGCCTGGCCAATGGTCCTCACAGAGCACGCTGTTTCAACAGCTTGTAAGCTATATACCATGATAAGACCTGCACATAAGCACATTTTTTAAAGCAATTTTGAGATAAAAAGAGTGAGAATAGTCCCAAGTTAGTTTGGCAGGGCTTGGCAGGGTGTGAGCTTGAACACCCTCTGTTTCACCTGGATTGTAGCATTCGTTCTGCTCTAAGATATTTACATTTCTATGCATGCAATGTAGGAGTGGCCCTGGTTGCCTTTTCTTGGCAGTGTTCTCACTGCAGTTTGGACCATGCACTCCCCTGTGCTTGGTTGCAGTCCCCATCTGGGAGGCTGCAGGATGCCTCTGGGGATTCATGTATAAACCTGTGCTGGATACCCTTTCTATGTCCAAAATGGGAATTACAAAGGCCAGTCTGTTTTTCAACTTTTTTCTGCTGCTTGGATCCAGACACCTGGGGACTGGCAGTCCCAGGCGGCAAGTGGCTGCCAGTGGCACCAGTTTGTCCCTACCTGCCTGGCAGCAGCATGAGAAAATGCCTGAAACCAATGGGTATTTGGTAGTGTGCTTGCATGCAAGTTTACAGCTATTGTGCAGCACGATGTACACAGCTGCTGTGATGTGCATTTGGTGTCTTCCCTGCATCCAGGAATGTTAGATTTCTCAGCTCATAAAGCTTCTTCCCCTTGGGCTTTACAATGTGGTAACTCTGCAAGTGGTGTGCTCGGTAGCAGAGCAGGGTGCCCACATCTAGACCTACCCATGCAGAACAAATGCATCTGAGGGCCTCATCAAAACAAAATTGGAAAAAGTTATGAAAGTAGCAGATGGGTTTGTAGCCAGTCCAGGAGATTTTTGTCATTGTATTTCCCCAGCTGTGTTCCCCCACTTCTGTTAGAGTGTAGCTCAGCACTTCCATGTGGGAGCTTGGGTGCCTCAGCTGTGCCACTATATTTGCAAAGCTTCTTATTCAACCAGGTTGTTAAATTAGTTTGGATTAACTTTTTTTACCTCTTTCTTTTTTGGGAAAGGAATGGGTGTGTATGTGATTTTTTTTCCCTTTTTACTTTAAATTTAACCTAGATACTTTCACTGGATGTACTTACACCACACATCTCAGATTGGTTGCATAAATCTGACTTGGGGATCAGCGACAAGTAGGCAGAAGAAATTGGTTTAGTTGCCAGAGACAGTGACATTGAAAGATCCTTCTTTTGTTGTTGATTAATTAAAATAGATACTACACTTTAACCCTTTTAACTGTCTACCCGCAGCAGCTGAACTCAGACTGCATTTCTCTATATCTGTTTTAAACTAATAAATAAGCTTTAAAATCTACAGAAGCACACAAAAATAATGCATAAATGTGATAACATGATAACGATTCTGTGTGCACTTTTACCTGCTCTTCATATTTAATAAGCACCTATGTAGAAATTTTCATCTCTGAAGTGCTGCTTAGATGTGTGCTTCTTCCGAGTAGATATATCAATTTTACAGGTGGGAAAACTGAGACACAAGAGAGATTTAATAATTTGCCTGAATAAAATAATGCTGTAAGAAATTTTTCTGAGTCAAACAGTAGCTCATACCCCTCTCCCAAGAAGAAGAACTGCATTCTTGTGCCAGGACCCTCTTCAGCCCCAGATGGAAAATGTGTGCAGTGTTAATCTGCATCACCCTCGGGAGTGGTGGGTGGCTCCAGCACTGAGGAAAAACCGCTATTCAGAAACAGAGAACACTGGAGGCTCTGCCTGTGCCAGTGGGTTTGCGCTGCTCTGCTGTGCTGTGCTGGAGTGCAGTGCTCATGCAGTGTGTCCTCACGTAGTGTGTGGCCAGGCCTTGGCCATCCTCCAGGTACATACTGAAGCCAGTTGTTCTTGTCTGTGCAGGCAGGCGTGCCCATAAAAACCTTTGTGTTTGTTGCTAAGTCTGCTTTTAAGCCATTTGTGATATTTTCTGTCTTGTGATTGAAAGCGTGATAGCAGCACGTATGGTTGTACATGAGCTAGCTTTAATTTAGCTAACTTGGATATTAATAGCTACAAAATTGTACTCTAGGCTACAGATATCCTCCAGGGAACCTGGCAGATTACACAGTAAGTAGCTGTATGTCTTTGTTGCTAACTCCACTCATGACACCTTGAGTACAGCTACAGGTGCTGCAGATATATCTCCAGTGTGTGAAAAAACATTGCCTTAGCCTGAGCAGCAGTTTTGAGCTGTAGTAGTTATGCTTAGACTATCCTGACTTCTGAAGTACGGTATATATTTGTTCTGTATAAGGATTTATCCAGCAGTAGGGAGCATAGGATCTCAAGCCTCTTCTGGTTGTGTCTATAATAATCACCTCCCCAAGGGTGAAGTGTGCCATGGAGAGCTCCTGAAATATGCACTGTCCTGGGCTGAGACTGTAAAACGAAACATCTGGGGAATGGAGCAGAGATCACAATGTTGTGATGGTTAAACACCTGGAAAGCTCATGCCATTGCCTTTGACTAACTCCTGGGAAGGTTTATCCTTGTCCTGTGTTTAGCATTTGTGCTGGAAAAGCTGTGTGTCCTTGAAAAAAAACCTATCAGCTATGGGCTTTTAGATATTACCTAGGCCTTCTCCATCATGATAAGTAAGGTTTCAAGTCTGATAGACTTAGGAAAGGAGTGGAGGCCAGCCTTGATATGCTAATGACGGCCAGTGATACCAAGGGGAAAATGGTATAGAAAAATTTTTGTCATTAGCATTTTCTTTCATGACCTGGGCATGTGATGCTGCAGCTTTGAAGAGGGATCTGGAGGTACATACAAACAGTGTCTCTCATTTGCCAGGATGGAAAAGGATGATACCTTCTGCAGGCAAGCAGTCATTACTTGCAATAGGTAATAAGAGGGAACATAGTATTTCAAGTAGTACAAAAGCACTCTAAATTATAAACTGCATCAACCTTTGTTGGACATGTTCTTTTAGTAAGAGAAGACTGATCCCTCAGTTTAAAAACAGTCTGTAATCCTTTTTTGTGTTTGAAAAGTTTGAACTTAAATTTGCTCATGCCAGTCCTCTGTTTTTGCCTTTTGTAAATTAAATGTCCTAGCCAAATAGTGAAAAGCAATGGTCCAGATATCCTAAACCATCTCTTTTTATTGTTGACATAGCTGGTGCTTTTCCCCCCAGATTTCAGAATTATTACATATGGTACTGTTGCTCCAAATTTCTAGTATGCAGAAAGAAGAAATACAAATATAAAATTTGAAGTTACAGGTGTCATGCCTATGGAAGCATTTATGGGCCTATATGAACATGTGTCCTTTTTCAAGTGAAGTGAATTGATAAAAACGATAATAATTTCAGAGTAAAAGCGAAACGCTTAAGGCATTTCTGTGGCAAACTGGCAGAATCTAGTCATATAGTAAGGCATATAGTCCTTTTTAGTAAATATGACACATTGCTTCAGAGATCAGGCAGAAAGTCAGCAGAAATGTGATTATATCCATGCTCTCTGTGCTAGGAGAAGGCCTTCCCTTCTAAAAAGGATCCACCAACAGCCTGATTTATTTTCTAGATGTCTAAGGTAAATGGAAGGGGATACTTTTGACTGATCTTTAGACTGTGCTATGCACCATACTCTGCTTCCCATGGGATCAAGCAGGAGGAAGGGAGCTGAGGCAGAGCAATGGTCACATCTATGAGGATCTTACTGAGAATGTAATCCAAATTTCTGTTTAGGGCGTATGAATATGGAAATGGGACACAAGAAATGAAGCCAACTGCTTTCAGGGTATATAAAACATTGCAGCAGAAGGACCTTTTCTTACTGGTATGGAGTAAGTCTACTGGTAAAATTTAGGGCCAAGAGTTCAAGCTTAGAGCTCAAGGAAGTTAACCT
The DNA here is from genome assembly GCA_013397155.1 of Irena cyanogastra. Taxonomy (NCBI): domain Eukaryota; kingdom Metazoa; phylum Chordata; class Aves; order Passeriformes; family Irenidae; genus Irena; species Irena cyanogastra. The sequence goes on along the minus strand of VWZV01008012.1, from coordinate 2,581 downwards.
AAATGAGAACCTAAGATACAGCTAATAGAATAATTAAATACATACATACATATATGTAGATATAAAAATGTCTTTTTTCTTTAACATTTACAGAGCCAGTTGTTTTCGTAATGTGCTCTCATGTGTCATCTTAATCTGATGCCATCTGTTTTCTGTGTTTGTGTGTGAAGTTGTTTCCTTAACCACTTCAAGTAGTCATATATACGCAGAATAACAGAGCAAAATAAAGTTCATGCCTTTTGTTGTTGGTAAAATTGTGTCCAGTCAGTATTTTATTTGCTCAATAAAATTTAGTCCTTCCATTGTAGTGAAGAGGATTGTGGGGGAGGATGCTTCACTAAAATTTGGAATCTCAGTAAAGGCTATCACTTCAGATAATTCTATGTCTCCTTTTATGCTGCATCAGTAACTGTTTCTAAATAAGCGAAGAGAAGCCCATGGGCTGGGATAAACTGAACATTTAAAATATATCTGCTATTGATGGGGCAAAACCAAAAGGCGATGAGATTTTTCTTTCATCAACTGCAAGTCATTGAAGCACCAGAACTCCCTCTTTCATATGGCCTTGACTCCATTTTAATGCAATCCCATATTGTCATGAAAAACATTGTTGTCCAGAGCTGGCACTTAAGCTGCTTTGAGGGTAAATGACACTGGGGCCAAAGCATTGTCCGTAGTGTTTGCTGAAAATTAATTTAATTTTCTCTCTGTGCTTGTCTTCTTAACCTTATTTGTTTTTTTCCCCTTCTGTTACGGAATAGGGACTAGAAGTGGAAGTCAGGTAGCACTATGTCATTAGTCAGCTTTGATGTTCTGCTTTTGGATACAGGCAAATCTTGTCAAGCGTACTTTAAAAATTCTTCATGGATGTTTAAACACTCCTTTTTTTACTCAATTATTTTCCTTAGCTGCCTGACAGAGTGAAATATTTTGTTTGTATCCTAGCAGTCCAACTTTTGCTGCTGTTTTGTCATGTAAAATTATGCACATCCTAAATTAATAAATTAACGTGATATTTTTCATGAGGAAAATAGGTTAGTTTCAAGTTCTTTGGAAGAAAACCAATGACTACCACATTTACCAGTGCGTCAACATTACATTTTGGAGACCATGAAGTGAACAACTGCTCTTAAGTTTATTGCCAATATTTACCATCTTCCTTGCATAAGACTTAGCTTGAGGTGAATTTTAGAATTCAGTTTCAGGCCTTCTCTTATTTTTGCCTGGGTTGGATTTCTTTGTTTTTGTTTTTTCTTTTTCTAGGTCATCTCCTCCTCATACTGCTTGAGTAATTACTGCCATTTTATGTGTACTTCTCCTTGGACTCTTGATCTTCGTTACAAATATTACTGTCTCACTGAAATTGTCAGCCTGTGACTCGGTATCCTTAATGAACAGCAAATTCTACTGAAGGCCTTTCCGTTTCCTTCCTTGGAGCTGATGAAGACTCTTATCTTTCATCCTTCTCAGCTGGTGCAAATTCTCCATTGATGCTTTAGGAAACATAAAAACTCACAAACCCTTAACCCTCAGCTCTCACAGCCTACTTGTGTGTTTGCCATCATTGATGTCCTTCATGCTCATGCTCCTGCAGTGAGGGCAGGCTTGTAGGAGGTTGAAGTGGCTGAAAGAAATACCCAACATTCAGCTTGCAGACTCAAGTTTAGCACAATTAAGCAACTGTGTCTGGAAAACGTGGTCATGCCCAGGCATCATTATTGAAAGGTCTGGGTAGCCTCACTTTTGATTGATTCAGAGAGCCATCAGTCTCTATGTAGCTGTGTCCTCATTTGTGGATGTCTAGCCAGTCGTTTTCTTGCCACGGTCCAGGGAAATCTGACACTGGTGCTGCTGCATTACTGGTGCAAAACTAGGCAAGTTAGATGAAAATGCCTTCCAAAAGGTTTAAGCTGTGGTCACGTGGATTTCAGTGTGGTGTCTCATGAACTGTGATTATTTCTCCAACATGCCAATGTGTTATATCTGAAAAAAAGCAAACCTCAAAATGCTTAGATTTTTGAAATTATTTTATGGGGTAATGGTGAAATCAAAAGCCAACTGAGATGTTTCTCCTTGTCAGACTGACTGAAGAGGCCAGTTGTCACATTCACCCTTAGCATACTGTGGGTGTTACTGGGGGTAGGATTGAATGTGAGTGAGTTGCTGATGTTAGAATATCACAGGGCCTCAAGGAGGGGGCTAGAACTAGACTTAACACGTCAGACCACTATGATCAAGCAGCGTGAAGTCCGTTTATTAACTCAAAATGGTGGGTTATATAGACATTAGAATATTTTACAGTAACAGGTGCTTTCTGATTGGCATGCAGAGTGAAAAGAATGCAAACAATTCTAGTGTTAAGGCAGCCACCGTGCTAATCCTACAATTATTCTATCTATAATGAAAGCAGACCTTAATAAGAAATTTCTTGCTGCGACACACGGCCTAGCTAACTACACACAGGCCTAAAATCAAGGCCTACAATCCAGATAACTCAGAAGTCACTCCACAACTCAATCATGGCCAAGGTCTTTAAGAAATTGAGTAACAATCTCCCTCGGTTCTTTTTGGACAGACCAAA
>VWZV01008011.1:157029-219394 GCA_013397155.1 Irena cyanogastra | reverse complement strand
TTAAGAGGTGGTGGGCCACTGGCTCCTATGCTGGATGCAGGCCACACGACATGAATGCCAGCCCTTTCCCATGGGAAACAAAACTCACCGCCCCGGTTTCCTGATGTCAGTTTGCAGGAGGCGCTTGGCACTATCAGGGCAACCCTAGTTGTAGTTGGTGCCAGGTTGCCTGTGGGATACATCAGCGCCATTCAGAATATCAGGACATGGCAGCTAGTCGGGACCAAAAGTTCCAAGAAAAGTACTCCTTCCCCTTTCCATGGGACAGAGAGTTCACCACCGCAGGTCCTCTGATGTCAGTTTGCAAAAGGCACTTGGCACTGCAGGGTAGCCCGATTTGGAGTAATGGCAGGTTGGGTATAGGAGACATCCTGCGTTGTTCAAAATGTTAGGAGGTGGAAGGCCACGGGGGACAAAGGCCCTTGGACTCGAATACCGGCCCTTTTCATGGGAAAAAAACCTCACATCTCCAACTTCCTTATGTCAGTTTGCAGGTGGTGGTTGGAATTGCCAGAACAGCCTGAGTTGGAGGTTCTGGTAGGTTGCATCTGGTAGGTATTCTGGTGTGCCATTCAGAATTTTAGGAGGCATCAGCCTAGTCACAGCCACAGTCCCCTGGAAACGAACACTGTCCTTTTTTAATAGAAAACAAAACTCACCACCCCAGTTTCCTGATGTCAGTTTGCAGGAGATGCTTAGCACTGCCAGGGCAGTCCGAGTTGAGGGTCTGGGAGATATCCTGCATTGTTTGGAATTTTAGGAGGAGGCAGGCCACTGTAGGTCAGAGGCCCTTGGACAGGAATACTGTCCCTTTTTCATGGGAAACAAAACTCACACCCCCTACTTCGTGTTGTCAGCTTGCAGGTGGTGGTTGGCACTGCCAGCACAGCCTAAGTTGGAGGTTGTGGGAATTTGCATCTGAGAGGTATCCTGTGCCCTTCTAAATTTTAGGAAGTGTCAGCCCACTGAGTGCCATGGGCCCCTGGACATAAATGTTGGCACTTTTTCATAGGAAACCAAACTCACCACCCCAGTTTCCTGATTTCCCAGTTTTCAGAAGGCACTTGACATGGATAGGGCAGCCTGAGTTAGAGGTGTGGCAGGTTGCATCTGGGAGATATCCTGCACCATTCAGAATTTTAGGAGGCGGTAGGCCACTGTGGGCAACAGGGCCCTGACATGAACGCCAGCTCTTTTTTACATGAAACAAAACTCACCAACCTAGTTTCCTGATGTGAGTTTGCAGGAGGCGCTTGGAACTTCCAGGGCAGCCCGAGTTTGAGGTGGTGGCAGGTGGTGTCAGAGAGATATCCTGCGCCGTTTGGAATTTTTGGGGGCGTCAGTCAACTGGGGTCACAAACCTCTGGGCTGGTCACAGGCCTCTGTAAACGAACACCTGGACTTTTTGACGAGAAACAAAACTCACTACCTGATACCAGTTTGCAGGAGAGGCTAGGCACTGTCGGGGAATCCCGAGCTGCATGTGGTACCATGTTGCCTGTGGGAGATATCCTGTACTGTTTGGAATTTTAGGCGGTGGTAAAGCAGTCGCGTCCATGGGCTCGTGCACACAAACGGTGGCCCTTTTCCATAGGAAACAAAACTCAACACCCCAGTTTCATGACATCAGTTTGCAGGAGGCGCTTGGCACTGACAGGGCATCTTGAGTTGTAGCTGGTAGCAGGTTGCATCTGGAAGAAATCCTGTCCCATTTGTAATTTTAGGAGGTGGCAGCCTAGTCGGATCCACAGGCCCGTTGACAGGAACGCCAGACGTTTTTCATGAGAAACAAAACTTACTGCCCCAGGTTCCTGATGTCAGTTTGCTGGAGGCAATTAGCACTGACAGGGAAGCGCGATTCGGAGATGTTACAGGTTGGGTCTGGGACATGTCCTACGTTGTTCGGAATTTTAGGAGATGGCAGGCCACTGGGGGCCACTGGCCCATGGACATGAATACTAGCCCTTTTTCATGGGAAACAAAACTCACACCCCCAGCTTCCTGATGTCAGTTTGCTGGTGGTGGTTGGAACCGCCAGCGCAGCCTGAATTGGAGGTGGTGGCAAGTTGAATCTGGGCGATATCCTGTGCCATTTGTAATTTTAGGAGGCATCAGCCCAGTCAGGGCCTCAGGCCTCTGCAGACGAACACTAGCATTTTTTCACAGGAAACAAAAACTACCACCACGGTTTCCAGATGTCAGTATGTAGGAGGCGCTTGGCAGTGCCAGAGGAGCCCAAGTTTGAGGTGGTACCAGGTATCCTCTCAGAGACATCCTGCAGCATTTGGAATTTCAGGCGGCGGTAGCCCAGTAGAGGCCACAGGCTTGTGCACACAAACACAGGCCCTTTTCCATTGGAAGCAAAGCTGACCACCCCAGGTTCCTGATGTCAGTTTTCAGGAGGCGCTTGGTACTGACAGGACATTTTGAGTAGCGGGTNCAGAGGAGCCCAAGTTTGAGGTGGTACCAGGTATCCTCTCAGAGACATCCTGCAGCATTTGGAATTTCAGGCGGCGGTAGCCCAGTAGAGGCCACAGGCTTGTGCACACAAACACAGGCCCTTTTCCATTGGAAGCAAAGCTGACCACCCCAGGTTCCTGATGTCAGTTTTCAGGAGGCGCTTGGTACTGACAGGACATTTTGAGTAGCGGGTGGTAGCAGGTTGCCTCTCAGAGACATCCTGCATTGTTTGGAATTTTAGGAGGCGGCAGCCCATTTGGAGTCACAGGCTCCCACACAAATGCACTGCTCCTTTTCCGTTGGAAGGAAGACTTACCACCCCAGGTTCCTGATGTCAGCATCTAGAATGTGCTTGGCACTGCCAGGGTAGCTCAAGTGTGAGGTGATGGCAGGTGGGGTCTGGGAGATATCCTGTGTCATTCGGAATTTTAGGAGACTGCAGACCACACGGGGCCAGAGGCCCTTGGACAAGAATACTTGCTCTTTTTCATGGGAAACAAAACTCACACCCCCAGTTTCCTGATGTAATTTTCTAGGTGGCGGTTGGAACNTGGCACTGCCAGGGTAGCTCAAGTGTGAGGTGATGGCAGGTGGGGTCTGGGAGATATCCTGTGTCATTCGGAATTTTAGGAGACTGCAGACCACACGGGGCCAGAGGCCCTTGGACAAGAATACTTGCTCTTTTTCATGGGAAACAAAACTCACACCTCCAGTTTCCTGATGTCAGTTTGTAGGTGGCGTTTGGACCTGCCAGCGCAGACTGAGCTGGAGGTAGTTGCGAATCTGCCATTTTCTCTCTGGGGAGGGGAGTTCCAGCCGTCCCCCACCTCACAGTGACCCCCTTTCTTGGGGGCTGGGATGGACGGTGGGGAGCCCAAGCACCTCCAACACCGAATACCTGCCAAGGAGGGGACATTCTCAGCAAAACAGAGGTGCCACTTCCCAGAGGACCCCCAGAAATGTGAGAGGCAGCATAAAACCCCTTAATCTGTCATATTTTATAGCAAAAAAAAGCCTAGAAAACGGATTCCTCATCAGTTTTTAATATATATTATTGATTAATTTTTATTTTTATGTGTTTATTTCGGTTATTAGCAATGATTTTCCCTAGGAAGGCATTCCAGCTCAGCAGCAGTGACACTTCTTGACACTTAATAACAAGGTGGGCCAGGACAGGCTCTTGCTTCCACAACCCCCCTCCCCCATCTCCAAGGTGCCATCTTTCTGCTGACATCACAATGCACCTCCCCAGGCTGCCAGTGACATCACAAGGTGGCACCCCCCATCACTGGGACACCCCATAGTGACAACTGGGGGCTGCTGGGCACTGCCTGTAGCCTCGAGCAGAGTTGGGGAGTTGTTCTGGTGGATGTGGGAGCTTTTATGGGGGGGCCCTCATGGACAGGCAGGACAGGGGCTGATCAGAGATGAATTTGGGGAGCAAGATGGAGGGGTGCGGCACCATCAGCATCAGCAAGAAGCAGAGTTGCTTGTTCCCCACACTCCTGCAGCTCTCCACCAAAGGTAAGTGTTTTGGGGGCTCCCAGGGCCAGAAGGAGGATTGGACAGGGCTGGAGCTGCTTGGAGGGTCCCATGGGCACAGCATGTCCCCTTACCAGGGCTAGTGGGAGCTGTGACCTCTCGAGGTTCTGGCTCTTACGGGAGGTCTGATAGCTCCTACTGGGCTCTCAGGAACCAGCTGGATTTTGGGCTGTCATCTCCTTTTGGGGGTTGGATGACCACAGCCCTCGTTCTGAGGCCTTTTCACACCCCCAGTTCTGCCCCAGCCCTGCTTGGGGAGTAGAAGGAACCCAACTCCCTTGGGGAGTAGAACCAGGAGCACAGTCCAGTCCAGGCTCTTTGTTAGCCCCATCTAATACTCCACAGAGCTCCCTGAAATGCCACGAGTACAAACTTACACCTCTTTCTGGTACTTTCCAGAGGTGGTGGCCATCTGGGATATTGTGTCTGCCTACATCCTAGGACAGATGAAGCTGGACAAGGTTGGCTGGTGTTCTGGACCCCTGTGGTCCCACTCCCTCGAGCATCATGGCACCACCTGAGAGAACTCAGTGTGCCCTGATCTGCCAGGATTGGAGAGATCTAGCAGAGAGATTCAGGATCCTGCTGGGTTGATGCCAAGGATCATCTCTGGGAATCTTTCCCTGGGTTGGAATGGGTTCTTCTTTAGCCAAGGAATTTTTGTGAATATTTTGGAGAGAGAAAGTAAAAAAATTGAGAACATGGATTTTTCCCACAGTTTTCACATTTCCTTTTGTCAGAGACTGGATTAGAACAACGTCTCGAGACGTCTTGCACTTGTAATGCCAGTGTCTGTGTCTGGTGAGAGGGGCAGGGCAGGCTTTGCGTAGGTGAAGCAGTGCTCTGTCCTACCCCCAGCCCCCATCTGGGCCGTCAATCATAGCACCTAGGGGGCGGTGCTAACCTGCCCTCTTATTGGTCAAGTGGCTAGCAGTCCCACCTGGGGCACAGGCCCAAAAGGCCCAAGGACTTAAAACAGGCTGACTGCAAGGTAGTCAGCTTGTAGACTCTGCCTTATCTGGGACTCTTGGGGTGGAACCCAGGAGCTGGTAGCTATATGTGTGTTTTGCTGTACCTTTTCTGTCTCTGTCTCTCCTTCTAATCCTCTTTTCATGGAACCTTTTGGATAAATGCTAAATAAATGCTAAGTAATGGGATGATAAGTGGTTTTATGTTGAATTTGTTAGTGTATTTATCCTTTGTCAAAGTTTCCTGTGTTTTCTATATTTTTGCCTTTTGTGTAATTTTTCACCTCTTGGGAATAGCTGGTGGGGATTTCTCCTTTGCACCAGCTATAGTAAAGGAGCCTTGAGTTTAATCCCTGGATTCAAGGATGTGACAGCTATCTCAACTGTTTTGTTTTCTTCCTGGGCAGGGTGTTCTTATCCCAGGTCTTGGGACCTTTGCTGTGGTCCATGAGCGAATCAACAGCACAGAAGAGACATATGTGGTTCGAATACCTGTGTTCCAGCTGGACATGGACATGTCCTGTCTACAGGAGCTGGTGTTCCCAACTGTGATGATCCCTGGTGAGAAGGGATCTAGCTCCACATTTGGGGGTACTGTGTGCCCTCTGCTCTTTGGGGGAGGGGGGAATCACCTCCAGAGTTGGAGGATAGCTTGAGTTGCCCCCAGACCAAACCTGTCTTTCTGGCATTTTGCCATGAATCTCACGTGAAAATTTGCTCAGCTGTGGTAGTGAGAATGCTCTCCTTTTTGCAGGTGACATCGTGATCATGCCACTGGATTACTGGTGGCTGTCCCAGACCAATTCCCTCCTGCCTGATGTGGTGAGGGGCTGTGTGGAGGAGACCATTCTCTTGTACTCCTTTCAGCTGAGGGATAGGCAGCGCCCTGCCTTCGCCTTTGAGAATATTGGCATCCTGTCCTGCCGGGACAATGTCCTGTGCATGCAGTTCCACTCCAGCTGCATTGCAGGACTAGAGAGTCGGGACACCTGGGTGGCTCTGCTGCTTACGGTGAGCTGGAATCTGGGGACTTTGGAGTGCTGGAGAGTGCCCAGAGAAGGGCAGAGACGCTGGGAAAGTGTCTGAAGCACAAGTCTCATGAGGGACAGCTATGGGGGCTGAGCCTGAAGAAAAGGAGGCTCAGGGGGAACCTTCTTGCTTGCTGCATCTGCATGAAAGGAGGGTGAAGCCAGGTGGGGGTCAGCCTGTTCTCCCAGAGAACAAAAGACAAATTGCACCAGGAGAGGTTTAGGTGGGATTTTAGGGAAAATTTCTTCATGTAAGAGGCTGTCCACCCCTGGCACAGGCTGCCTAGGGCAGTGGTGGACTTATCATCCCTGGAGGGATTCAAGAGACATGTGGATGTGGCCATTGCTGGACTTGTTGGCCTCCAAGGGTTCTTCCAACCTTCTTGGTTCTTCGATTCCATGATGTTCATGAATGAGATTTGGGAAGAGGAGTTTGGAGAAGTGACTCCTACAGGAGTAGGAGACTGGTCTGCATTCTCCATGGAAATCTCCTGACAGCTCCCCATCACTCTGTAGAGGCTGAGTATGCAGGGTTATGGTGTCAACAATGGAGTGATCACTTCTCAGGGAATGCAGGTTGCATGGGCCCATATGTTCCCCAGGTGAGTGTTTTTTCTTGTTGATTTTCTGGTTCCTTCATTGCCTGCAGAGTGTGGGGTCTGCCATTCCTCAAGCCTGTGGCATCATTTGCTTCTAGAGTTGGTGTCACTTATAATTCTTGTCATTCTGTGATTCTAGGTTTCAACTCATTGTGTCCAAATATTTTTCCACCCAACATACAAAGGCTGCAGAGAAACATGGGGTCAGAACAGGTATGGAATGGGTTCCTGCTGCTCTGTCACATGTGGGGTGATCACACCTTGTGACCACACAACCTCACAGACTGCTCCCAAGAGCTTTCTCCTTTCCCAGGGGAACAAGAGCATCCTGGAAAGTTTTCCCTCCCTGTGCTGCCATACCAGAGGCCAGGCATGAGGCAGCAAGAGCCAAGGTCAAAGCCACCTTCCAGGTGAAACTCTCGTGGGAATGGATTGGAGGGATCCTTGCAACCTGGGTGAAATCCCCCTCAGACACTTGGACTATGTATCAACTCAGGAAGGTCCATGGCAACAGCCTTAGCTCTTGACTTCTCCTGAACACCTGTGGAGTTTTGGCCCCAAGGAAAATATGTTCTTTATCTGCCCCACACTCCTGCTGATGACTGGTGGTATTTCTGAAGTGTGATCACCCCATACACAGACAGCTCTCCGAGGATGAGGGAGGCAAATGGGCAGGAGTTAGCTCCTTCAGCCAGGCCTGACACCACACTCCTGGCTTCTGAGAACTGCCAGAGAGCACTGCAGGTATGTGGCAGATGGATCAGACCTGAAGGAAGTCCCTCCAATGCTGAGCCTAATCATGCCTGACATCTCCAGGAGGTCTGGCACCTGTCTGCAGAATGGGAGCATGAGAATTCCCACTGGAGAGAACAGAAGGTGGAATGGGTGGCATGGGAAGCCTGGGCTGCTGGGGAGGACCAACAGATGCAACAGGTAGGGGCAGAGACCCTCTGTGTCAGGTCACCCTGGCTGCCCATAGAACCTCCCTGGGACAGGGGCACAGAGGGTAGAACTGGAGGTCAGTGAGGATCACAAAGGACTAATGAGGCATGGGACAGGTCCCTTGGAGTGGGGCTGGATGTTTCTGGAGGGCTTAGGATGTCCCAGAGGGCTTTCGGGCACCCTGGGCTAGTTTGGGGGTAGTCCTTGGGGACTGGGGGGACTCTTAGAACCCCAGGAGATAGGAGTCTCTGGGGACCCAGATTTAGAGAGGGGTCTCAGATGGCGTTATGGTGTTCTGAGGCTTCAAGGGAACTCTTAGGACTCAAAGAGATGGACATCCCTGGGGTGTAGTTGGGGTCACGCAGGGCAGAGATTTGCCTATATGTCCTGCAAGGGAGAACTCTGGGAGGCAAGAGCAGCGGTCAGCCATGGTAGGGTGCCAAATCTCCAAGCTTCCACATTTCCAGGGGTCCTCTGGGAAGTGGCACCTCTGTTTTGCTGAGAATGTCCCCTCCTTGGCAGGTATTCGGTGTTGGAGGTGCTTGGGCTCCTCACCGTCCATCCCAGCCCCCAAGAAAGGGGGTCACTGTGAGGTGGGGGACGGCTGGAACTCCCCTCCCCAGAGAGAAAATGGCAGAGAGATTCCAGCCTGGGACCAGGTGGGTGAATGTGGGACCAGGTGGGTGGATGTGGGACAGTGTGGGCACAGGGTGGGGTGAGGGAAGAGGCAGCTGGCAGCTCTGGGATGATGATTCCCTGTTGTTGTAGATACCTTTCCCCACGAGCCATCCAGGTGCTCCATGGGCTGGAGCCACATCAGACACGGAGGAACATCTTCATGTTTTTGGCTGAGAACAACCGGCGGCGGCAGGAGCAGCAGAGGCAGTTCTGCAGGTAACTCCACAGGAATGGAATTTCCCACGTTCCTCTGCTGAGGGAGCCCCGAAGACAGAAGTGGGATCTGGAGACTGCCTTTGGGCTGGACTCCCCTGACACCCACCCGGACACCCAGCATCGGCTTCCCATGAGGGACAGAAAAGTCCTGGCTGAAGACAGAGGGACCTCGATGGCAGGCCATCCCCTTCCCAAACCTGAGAGTATGACCTTCCCTGGCAGAGTCCTACCCCACAGCACCTTGTCCTGAGTGGGGACACCTGTATGGAGCACCCAAGATCTCAGCCCAACCTGGCTTTTTCTCAGCTGCACCAAGGACCTTCTCTTGGGCTGGGAAATCACCAGAGGCATCTCCAAGCTCCCCAGACACCTCTCCCTCTTGGTTCTATATCACCTTGATGTGATCTGAGCCAAATCCTGCAGAAGTTCTCTGCCTTCTGCCTGCCTGTTTGATCGGATGCCCCTCTCTCTCTCTCTCCCTCTCTCTCTCTCTCTCCCTCTCACCTCAGCTCCAGGTGCTTGTCCCATGCAGGAAGGGTTGGGGCAGGAGCTGTGGCTGCAAGAGAGGCTGCTGGTGATGGGGCTGGGAGGCTGCTCACCTGCTGAGGTCCACCAGTGGATACAAAATAAATACCTCTGTTCCCACCTGGACTGAGTGGCCTAGGCCTGGTGATGAAGCTGTCTAACAGCTTGGGACCGTGCTGGGGCCATGGGAGGTGGGACAGAGATGGAGGCCTTGTAGGGGGACACGGGCTCTTCAGGAAGGTGAAGAGGTGAGTTTGCCTCTTTGCCTACTGCTCAGGGTAGGACTGAGCAGCAGATAGCCCAAGGTGGGTGCCATGGTTGCAGGTACCTGCTCTTCAGGAGGAACAGGTAGGTGAGGCTCCTTCACAAGCCCTGATCCTCATGGGGAACCTGTGCCAGCCCCCAAGCCCCCCAGGTACCTGACAGGAGGAGAATCTAGACATCTGGGAGATCTCTAGAGTGCGTTTCCTGGCACAGGTGATACGGAACCAAGAGGGACAGGTGCCTGGGGAGCAATGATCACCCATGGGACCATTGATGCCTGTTGGGATGTCACTGCCCAGCAAGGTGCCACCATCCAAGTGGAGAAACTGGGGAACACTGGAAGGGGAAGCACTGGAGAGCAGTGAGGCACACTTGGGAGCACTGGAGGGGGCACTGGGAACAGTGTAGGAGACAGCAATGGAAGGGGCACTAGGAGCCCTGAGGAGGACCCTGAGAGCACTGGGGAGATTGTAGAGCACTGCAGAAAGCTGTCAGTGGCCTTTACATCCCCTGGACAGCCCAACATCTGCCCCACCAACCTTGGGCCTGGGTATTTTCCTCCTCCAGAAAGGGAAGGCACGGTCCTCCTCCCTTGTGATCCCACCTCCCAAATTTGGATACCACCTCCAAAATTTGAACACGTCCAGGTATTGCTCCCACGCAAAAGATGTGGGGGCAGAAAGGTCCTGGCCTTTACCTCCCCTGGGCAGAAAAGGCACCAACACATCTCTGTGCACCCCAGTCTGGTGTGCCGGTGCCTTTGTAAGAATGAACACCTATCATTGCAGCAAGGCTTATTGCATCCCAGAACTAGAATCACAGCCAAAAAACTCAAGGGTTTTGTTGTAATAGATACAGACAAGACACCTCTTTCTTCGTGAAAAATAGCTGAATTTTTATTGCACACAGCTCATTTTTATATGGTATTAGAAGGCATCATGTTTGACTTTAATTGGCCAGTAACCCAGTGAAATTCAGTTCATTGGTTGGTAATAGCTAGTGTACATGTCCATCAAACTTTTTTCTTTCTAGATGTGTTTACATTCTTTCTTCATGGATTCTCATAGGATAGACTTCCTATTTTTGCAGTACAAACTGTTTTCTTGCAAGAATAGATTGTTATGCAAACTGATTCTCGTTCTTGTAATTATTTTCTTATGGGAACTTAACAGGCTAGCTTAAGTTACAATAGCAAGGCCTGAACTATTTTTTACAAGGCCTTTCTTTTATAAGGTTTTACCTGTATGTAACAGGGCTTGGCAAACAAGGAATGATTTTTTTTTTTCCTCTATAAAATTCCAGTTTTTAATAGAATCTCACAGCAGTTTCTGATTGATTTTGTATGGTGCCACCTGATGTGTCTTTTCAGGGGTGGTTTGGTTCAGGCTTTTCCCCCCTCCTCATCACTCACCGGTGACTAACCATGTCACTAAGCACAGTGGCAGGGAACTACAGAAATGAGGTGCGAAGCAATGCTGAGGATCCAGGATGCCCATGTCCTCCATTTTAGCATCTTTCTGGCAGCTGCAGGAAATCCAAATGACATCCTTTCAAATGCACTTCATCAGTCACAGGAAGCTAGGAATGACCTTCTCTGAAACTTTGAGCATGGCATGTTTATGCATGGAAGTTACTCCTGGGGAGGTTCCAATTGTAGGCAGAGAAAAATTTTCCACAATGAGAACAGCCACTGGAATAATCACCCCAGGGAAGCAGTGGATTCCTTAACACTGGACGCTTTTGAGATTCAGCTGGACTGGATGCTGGGTGCTGGGCCAGTCTTGATTGTCTAGATTGTGTTTTGCCAGGAAAGGCTGGTGCTGGATCCTTGAGGTCCCTTCCAAACTGGGATTCCATGATTTTATGAAATCAAACAATGTGCTCCCTGTGCTCTGCCAAACTTTTTCTGAGCACAACATCCAAAGGCAGCTTCTAGAGAAAAATTGAGGCCTATCTTCCTAGAGTCACTGCTGTTTTTCCATTCCTCAGAGCTGACTGAGCAAGGACTCATAGGACCAGCTCTGCCCCTAGAAGAGCAAGTGGCACCGGCCAGTGACCCAGTGTATATCAAATGCTGCAAGACAAAGCTTATGAGGCAGGTGTTGTCCAAGTTGTGGAGCTTCCCCAAACCCAACACCAGCTGGTTGTCGCCAGGCCACACAAAGCTTCTGCAGGGGAAACAGGGCCCTTTGTGGTTCCAGTTACTCTCTCACTAAGGCTGCAAAGAAATCAGATGCCAATGGACAAGAAAAGCTTCTTATGGCTGAAGAAAGGCTTTTCACAAAGTACTCTTCTGCACCCAGAAGACCCAGCTCTCACCTATACCCCAAGCACCCAGTAGAGGTGGCCATTCTCCTTCGCCCCTCCACACACAGCTCTGGAAAAGGGCTGTTTCCTTTTGCTCACGTGCAAGAAGCTGCTTTTCTCTAGCTCTGGCCAACTTTCTTTCCACCCAGAGCCTTGTATCTGACTAGTCTGATTAGTCACCATGCGTTTCTACAGGGAATCACCTGATAAGGACTGTTCAGAGGAAAGACAGAAAACGGCAAGTGACTAGCACACAAGGCAACCCCACTCATTGCGCCTTCCTCCAATGTGTCTTGTGTGGCTGTTTACCATAGAATGAGGGGAAAGACTCCGAATTCCAAAGAATCAGAAGGCTTTTATTTTAACAATCCATTCCCTTTTTATAGGGTCTTTTGCTAACAGCTACTTGATTGGTCAAATGACACAACGCCTCTCTACCACCATTGGATGAGATAGAGAGGGCATGTTTTGAAAACACACACAATAACAAAAGAAAGTGAAAACCAGCACCTGTTATTTTGAGAACAAGAGATGCTTACAAAACCTCAATCAGTCCTTTCCTGAGAACATGAAATGCCTCCAGAAATGTTCTTTAGGAAGGCAAACTGTTTTTCCTTGGGAAAATTCAGGCTTGGTGCTGGATCTCGCTTAGATTCACTAAATGTCAGCCCCACAGTCTTGTCTTTTGGGGAATTTGGTAGTATCTTGGGGTGATTTTATGATGATGCTTTATTCCCTAATTGTCTGCTTTATGCCCAGAAAATGAGTGCTGCAGCTTTAATACGTACCCGGGGGTGGGGCGGGGGAGCCTTGGGTTCCTGCGCGGGCTCTAGTCAAGCGCTCTCTCTCTCCGGGTGCTCCGGACGGTGTGTACCGGGACCGGGATGCTACATTGTTCCTTTTGTTGGATTGTTGTTACCCCCACCCCGCCAGCGTGAAGCAAAAACTTTCTTCTCTTCTCCTAGCCTGGAGGCTGTACCGGGAATCCTCTCAGCGATTTGTTTCTTTTTATCTTTTTATGTGAACCGTTTTGGCTTAGCTTTTTCCGTTTTGTTTTTTTTTTTTTTTTTTTCCTTCCTTTGGCCGTCCAGGGAGCCGGCGGGACCGCCCCGAACCTGAGACCTCGGAGGAGCTGAACC
The DNA here is from genome assembly GCA_013397155.1 of Irena cyanogastra. Classification (NCBI taxonomy): domain Eukaryota; kingdom Metazoa; phylum Chordata; class Aves; order Passeriformes; family Irenidae; genus Irena; species Irena cyanogastra. Next base: position 206,726 of record VWZV01008011.1, on the reverse strand, counting down.
AACACGACAAAGGACATTTAAATCCACCAACTTCAGCTGCTGCAAGGAGAAGACCCATGCCAGAAACTGCACAGGTTCCCAGCTGCTGTGAACTCTTTTCTCCTCCCGTCCCCATAGACAAAGAAGGCCGGTCACCATCCTTGCCTCTCGGCCACGCAGTGAGGGTGTGGTGTAAGGTTCAAAAATAAAGAATATTTTTTCTTTTCCTTTTTTTTCCCCCCGTTCTTTGTGGGCACCGTTATTTTTTTTTTTCTTTTGTTAATAAAAAAATTATTTTTTTTTCGCTTTCATTCCCTGGTATCCATTTCTCTCACTGACAGAAGAAAGGGGAGTTATTGAAGCCCTCTCTCTTTTGAGAAAAACACTAATTTTAGAGCATTTTTCTACTAGAATTTGTCTTCAAACTGGGACAGGTACTCACAGAAGCTGCTCTGTGTGATGGCAATTGCTTGCATCTTTAATGAGGGAGTATTTGGGTTTAGTATTTTTTCCTTTTGTTTCTTTCTCTCATGGTATTTTGTTGCATCTGTCACTAAGAAAATATAATGTTTGGTACTTAAGAGAGACAAAAGAAATTGCCAAGCTCAGGGGAGGAGGGCACCTGGCTGCACTTCTCTTACCCTCTGCTCCGAGAGGTTCTCTATCAGAGGGCCAGAGATACGGAGAATGGGGCTGGGCAAAACGGGGCTGGGCACAGCTCCTAGCTCTCTTGTTTCTCGGCTTTTGGAGGGGAAAGAGGCTGCGGTCGCCATGGGAAGAATTTGCCACCACTGTGGGGTTGCGTCTCCTGCTGCCTCCTACCGTGAGTGGAGCTCCACTCGTAAGAGCAGCTGTTGCACTGGGACCTTATTAGCACCCTTCCTTCAGCAACCAAAGGACCCTTCACCATCTTCTGGGGTGTCTCAGGGGAATCCCCGAGTTTCCCAAGCCCCTTCCCCCTCCAAGGGAGCCTCTCCTGGCCCAGTTTGCGAGCTGGGTCTGCTGCTGCTCAGCCCTCACTGTGCCTCTGCTCCTGCTCGAAGACTTTTTTGCAAGACTGTAACCCCACACCCCTGCCTGCCAGGAGACCCCGCAGCTCCTGCTACAGCTGTCGAGTTTCTACTGCCTCTTGCTTGCTATCCTGAATGAACTTGTTCCTGCTGTTTCAGCTTGCCACTTCCAAGGTTCCTGCTGGGGCACTGGGATTCACAGCCCCTGGAAGTTTGTGGATCAAGTTCTTTTTCCATCCCTTCCGCCAGCATGTCCGCCATTAAAACGTGAGAGAGACGAGCAAATCATGGCACCCGCCCTGCCCGGAGCCAGCAGCGCCCCTGCCGGCTGCGCCCAGAACCGCACCAAAGGGGAAATGGCCTGCGGCGCAGAGAAGGCTGGAACTGGGTCTCTGGGACTGTTTGTTGTTAATGCCGGAGTTGGTGTTTGTTTGCCTTGCTATACGTACTAGTAAAGAACTGCTATTCCTTTCCCCATATCTTTGCCTGAAAGCCCCTTAATTTCAAAGTTAAAATAATTCAGAGGGAAGGGGGTGATAGTCTCCATTCCAAGGGATGTTCCTGCCTTCCTTGGCAGACACCTCTCTTTCAAACCAAGACAAGGTGAAAGCTCTGGTTGACAAAAAGTGTTTTAAGAAGTGCTCCAAAAGTACAGGAACCACACAATCCTCCTCATTTCCTTGCTAAGAAGCAACTTTGGGCACTGAGGAACTCTTAGGGACAATGAACACTTCCAGAACTGCATGCACACACCCCTCAGCATTATCCATCCAAACCACATCAGTGTTACTTTACAGCTCTGCAGAGCTGTGCACGCGGGACATCCTCTCCATTTCCACAGCATTTTAGTCCACAACAATTATCAAGAATTAGCAAATTTCCCAGACTCACTTGTTTTCTCCCAGAGTGACCCTTGCTGCCACACTCTCTTTACTTTCCTGCAGGCATGAACATCAGTCATCTGCTATTCCTGCTGCTCTCAGAAGCAGATGCAAAGGGATTATGGCAGAGAGCTTGAAGGAAAAATGCAGCCTCACCAAAAGAAGTGAGCTGGCATGAAGTACTGTCCTGGGTTGAGTATACGATGCCTTTATCCCCAATTGTCTGTTCTGTTTAGGCTGGATAATAAGTGTTGCACCTTTAAGATTTGTTCCGAGAGTGAAGCGGGGAGAGAAGAAGCACGGAGTTTGTTATCAGAAACTGCACTCGCTCCCCCGCATCCTGCTGCTGGAGTGTGTTGTCTGCAGATAGACAGACAGCAGGACAGAGCTCTCCTTTGCTTTTAGTTAGTTTTGAGCTAGCTGAGGCAGAGAAGTTCCCTGGACTGTGGGTTTTCTTTCTCTTTGGACCTTTTTAAACCTGCTCTTTTTAAACCTCCCAAAATTTCCCTAAACCAGGACAAGTACCCAGCTGACAGCTCTGGGAGAAATTTCAAATACAGAATACATAAAGAAGGGATTCAGCTGGCCATGGAGAGGGGGAGGTGAATGTTGTGCAAAATGAAACTCATGTCCTTAGTATTTCTGCTCTAAGAAACAGCTGAAAGTGAAGAGGAAGACTTAGGGGAACACCTGAGGCATCAAGCGGCTTAACTGCAGGACAGAGGTCTCAGGACAGGCAGGGGACGGGTTCTTGATGGCAGCTGGAACGATCTTCAGGATGTGACAGGGCCATCCCTGTGTGATACCAGGGAAGAACACCCATGGGAGAAGTGTGTGGTGCAGAGCTGTGGGGCAATCTCCACCCCTGATTTTAAGAGCTCAACAGGAAAATGCCCTGAACCACTTGGTACAGCTTTGCAGTATACCCCACTTGGAGCCAGCAGGTTGGATCCCCTCTGGAGGCATTCTGAGCCTACGGGTTTTAGAGGTGTTACTAAAACTTGATGTTACACACAAACTTGGATAACAAATTTACAGAAACAAAATCAAGAAAAAGAAAAAAGCAGCTGTAGAGGATTGCCCGAAGGGGTTTGAGAATAAAAAAATTTGTTTTACTGGCACTTAAAAGTTATTGGCTTGCTCTTCCTAGCAAAAACCTTACTAGAAGATCAAAAAATTAAATGCATTAAAAAACAAGAGTTAAAACTGGAAATGAGAAGTTCCACAGAACAGAGGGAAAAACCACCAAACCTCAAAACAATTTGCACTTTCCTAACATGAGAGAAGTAGGGAATCAAACTGTGCCAGCAAGCTATGAACTACGTAAGAGCTGTTAGCCCCATACTGTGCCCTCTGGGTGTCAGAAATTAAAGCCTGTGTGCAGCAGCAGCTCTGAACTGCAATATAACAAAACCTCCTTCTGTAGAATGTCTGCTGTCTCCTGGAAAGGACAAAGACCTCTTTCACCTTAATAAAAAATGCATCTTCTCCAGATTATTTTCATCAGAAACTGCAGTGTATCATCACAACTGATAAACCTCCAGTATGTGTGAGGAAATGGAGACTGGTGGATCCTGTTCCTTTGCTTAAGGAACGCTGCATCTCTGTGCAGGAAGGTGTATGAGCATAGGGAAATACTCCTTACCTTTATTTATTGTGGGATGTCAGGCCCAGATTCTGGATGGAAGCAGTCTCACCGTGTGCTGTGACAAACAACTAGAATTCAGGTAATAAGCAAAAGCCTTCCCCCTCTTCTGCGGTGTGTAGAAACTTAGGAGTTCTTCAGGACTATAAACAATTAGTGCCAAAGATTTTCAGTGCAAGAGATATTTAATTTGGGAGGGTTTGCTGCCAAACATCTATTACATATCCAGGTGTCAACCCCAAGGGTCCCTTCCACCTGACCTCCCTGATAGTGGGTACCTCTGGCTCACACCATGTTTCTCCAACCATCTGGCTTTGCAGGGGACTCCAGTTTCTGAACATGAGTCCACAGACACTTTGTCCTAGCAAGCCTGGAAAGCTGCTGGCCAGCTGACAAACTGACCAAGTCCCCTTGGCCACAAGTGGCCTACCAGGAGCTGGCTGCAGTTGAAGGGTAAGAGACAGGTGTTTTCCTTGCTGCAGGCACAGGGCCAGATGCCAATCAGCAGTGTAGGGGGCTCTGAAGGCTTCAAATAGCCTCTCTGAAATAATCAGAAATCTCTAATAATAAAAGTACCTGGTAGAGCAAATTGATCAAAGCAACACAAACCTGAGGGGGTGACAATAGAACAGAGGTCACTTTATTGTCAGGTGGTTGAGGAGTTCTTCTGATGCTGTTACTACGTCTCAAAGAAACAGCAGCAGAAGTGAGTAATAAAGTGACTGCAAGCAGAGAACCCGAACACCAGCGTTCTTCCTCTGATGCTCACAGCCCACTGTGAGCAGTCTAGGAGGTGATCCTCTTCTCACCCTCAGCCTCTTAGCTATTACCATGGTGGCAGTTTCACCCATTTGCAGCAACCTTCTGTTCAGGAAAAGCACTGCAAGGTGCCATTGCCAAATTTCCGAGTTTCACCGAGGTTCCATCCCCTCTACTCACACTCATACAAGGACATCTTTCTATAGCTCCAATTCATGGTCTGGCTTTCTCTAGCCCAAGTTCAGTATCTTCCACCAAAAAATCCTGACCCCCTCTGCCACAACGCAAGGCTTATTTTTTAATTACTGCCAGGTTCTTGCTGGAGAACCAGTAAGCTAAGCAGGGTGCTCCGAGCTCCCAGGTTTAGCATATGAATATACTTGAGTTGCAAAAGGGGTACTCACACTTCTACATCACTAAAAACACCCACTGTATCAGGCACAGTTCCCATTTCTTTTAAAAATAAATATTTATAAACAAAAAGAAGAGATTCAGAGAACTACAAAGTTAAAAATTTTCTTGCCAACAGCACAAATGTTTCTCACGTACAGTCACAGGAACAAGCTGTATACAAGCTGTATATATGAGCACTGTCTAAAAAACTCTCTCCTCATCAGCTGCCCCAGTCCACCCACACAGAGATTCACATCTCCCTTTGCAGCAGCCAGCTCTTCTGCACTTCTCCAGGACTTGTGCTGTAGCTGCTCAGTCTCCTTTCATGATCAAGTCCTCAATATATGCATCCAGTTCATCATCTGTATTAATATCTATGTCCTGAAACCAAAGCAACAAGGAATACCAGTGAGAAGTGAATCCGGACGAAAAGCGCAAGAAAAGAGGAGCCAGAGCAGCTTAGCACCCTCTGTTACATCTGGCCTGCCCAACCTCTATGCCCCAGCTCCACCACCCCCCAGCTGCTGACAGCTGCAGTGACAGCACCCCCAGCTTTCCCTGTCAGCATCCGAAAGACAATAGAGGAAACCCATCAGCACCTGATGCTCAAACAACACACTCAAGTGATGGATTTACTGAACTGATTTTGGTCGAGGCAGGTTTGGTGGGGGTTCTTTTAGATTTAACACATTTTCCTAACAGGGAGAAACTGCTTCCAGATGCTTTCAGTACCCTTTCCAGGTTGATGCTAATTTTATTAAAGTAGTTTTTTAGTTTAAAGTTAGTTTATTTATTTAAATGTTTTAATTATATATTTTCTATTTTAATTTAATAGTATAACTAATATATCAATTTCACCACAATACTTTTTTATATTGTTTGTTTAAAGGTTTGCATTTCTATATGTGGAGTTCAGAATCTGCCCAAGAATGGGGCAAAAATTCCCCGCTGAGCACTGCCTATGCCGGGGGAAATTCTCAAGCAGGCTCATGGCAGCAAACAAACAGAACCTGTGCATTACATACACACTGTGAGAAATCATTCTGTGAGAATTAACACACATCAGACTCCCAGGGCCTGGATCCCAAGTGTGGGCAGTGACAGCCCAAGCTGTTCCCAACTGAGGAAGCTGGAGCCCAGTGAGACGCTAGACTGAAACACTTGTAATGCCTGGAGGGGATAAGCCAGGTGGCTACTCTCAGACAGCTCAGAGTTTGCTACTCCTCCTCACCCACCTCCTGCACTTTCTGCAGAAGGGCCATGATATTAGTCCTCAACTTCTGCAGTTTCTCCTCTGTTTCCCTCAGCTTCCTTTCTAAGTTCCGGAGGTTATCTTCACAGGCTTTGGCCCGGGCATCGGCTCGTGTCTGATATGAATTGCACAGGTTCTGCAGACCCACCTCATATTGCTTAAAATATTCTTTCTGTAGTAGACAGAACAGATGTCATGTTAAGAGAAAGCATCAAGCATCACAAGAACATCAGGACTCACAGGCTGTAGAAGATCCAAACTCCTGGCCCCCATGATCAAATCCTGCCTGCAGTGTGCCCCTGCACGCCCTGCCCACACCCGTATTTACATCTGATTTGCCTACACCAGCAAGCATGGAATTCACACAGCTTTTCACATTCTTCCAATACCAGAACTGACTCCAAAACTGCTTGAATTTACGTTAAGGGTGCAGTGTACTTTAAAAAGCATGAACCAGCAGGTATGCTGCAGGCCTGACATCCCCTGTAAACTGTGAGTATCCTTGGTACAGATCACCCAGACGACACAGCCTCTCACTGCACGGTAGGGACAGCTACAGTCACCAAAAACCCCAGACACAACCAAAGTGTCCTGTGGAAGAAGTAGGAATGGTAACTCCAGCAAATGCCAGCAGATGCCTGAGTTAACAGAAGGGGAGGAGACAAGAGAAAGACTGCCAATACACACACTGCGAGTCTGGGAGTGCAAAACAGAACTGGCTTTGGTCATGTGGTCATCTGCAGGAGGCTTTTTACATGTGGCTCCTTGAAAAGGTCTCTCTTGGTAGTATGTTGGAGAAGGAAAAAGTCAGAGAAGCCAGTTCCTTTGCCCTGGATTCCAGCCAGCACTGGTCCTCCCAGTACTAGGCTGCTGGTGGAAGCTCAGTCCCACCTCTCCTTTGCTCAAATAAACAGAAATCAAAAGTCTTAAGGTGTGCAGCTGACTTGCTGGCAGCCAACCTGCTCTCCTGGGGAAGTGGGAAGGGGTTGGCTTCCATGTTCTCCCACACTAAAGTAAATGGCCTATAAAGGGATTGAATCCACACTAACGTTGTGGGTTCAATCCCTGTATGGGCCACTTACCTAAGAGTTGGACTCAATGATCCTTGTGGGTTCCTTCCAACTCAGAATATTCTGTGAGTCTGGGGATAATTCTTTGTTATTATTTATAATTTTTAAGATTGTCTCCAGGTAAGTTATAAGGCTGGGAGCAAAACAAGCAGGTATGTCTACCTCCTGCTTTTACAAACCCCTAACCTGGTCTTCTTTTTTAGAAGTTTAACAGAAGTGGTTAAGAATTTAAGATTGTAGCAGCCAACAGCATTCCCACACAGATGCATGGTAATTAGAAAAATCCTCAGATAACTCTTACAAGACTCAAGGCATCTTTCAGAGCTCTCATTCTTTTCCTCAGCTATGTTAGTCCGCCAAGGATCCAAATTATCTTTTCAAGAGTGCACTCTTGCATTAGCAAGACACACATTTGCCATAAGAATGGAATATGTGTGGGGAAAACACATAAACTTATTTTTCTAGAAGCAGTGAACTCACCAAAGGAAATGACAACAACCCTTCTGAGCTCATGGAACTCAGCTCATTCTTGGAGACTGGAAAACTCGGAGGCAGGAAGTATCGCAAACAATTCCTGTGCAGGAAAACAAAACACTCAGCCAGAGTCAGGAGTTTAACAGACTGAAGCAATCAGACTGCAGAGCTCACAAGATCTGCAGTGAACCCACCGAAGGATCTGGACTAGCAAGTCAACTGTTTCTTGGCTGCTGCTGGGACCAGTGGTGTCAGGCTCAATTCTGACGCAATCCGAGGTAGAAGGTTCAGCCATGACCACTTCCTCTTCCTGCTGTGTGTCTGGAGCCTGATACTCAGGAGAGGGAGGCTTCATAAGCCTTACATCCTCACTGCCCTTCTCTACCCTGAGAAAAAGTATTAAGGGATATCAGGAATCTTTTCCTACATTGAACATACCTGAAACATGGTTAACAATTTTGTCAGAACCTGTACCCAAGTGTCACACAGACCTTCAGACACACAACAGCTGCCTCCAGGGCAGGCATCAGAGTGACAGACTGACGGGTGTCTGCCATGCCCATTCCTTATGAAGCCCTGGACAGTACTGATCTCATGTTTCCTGACATGACAGCAGTGTATTTGTTTTCAGCATCTATGGCAATAAAACAGGCCCTTCCTCCCAAAACCAAAACAAGCCTCCAAAATTCAGTAGCTTGAGATAGTTACCAGCGATCCCTTGGTGTGGTGTCTGTAGGGACATAATCAAATTTCACCTTCCACCGGATTGCGTGCCTGACCCTTTCCACAGCCGTGACACGGCCTGTGAACCATTCCTTGTTCACACGCACTTCCACGTGCAGCCCCTTATCTGTGAGGGGGAAGCAAAGGTGTTTGCAAACATTCAGCTGCTGGAAAGCACATTCAAAAGGAGCTCTAGAGATTCAGGCACCTCAGCAGAGAGCACACCTGAACCTGTGACGATGCCCTCAAATAGTAGGAACGCTATCAAAACGCAATGGCCACACAGGTCAGCTCCTGCTGAGAAACATGAAGATGCATGGAAATGAGCTGGCAATTCCAGATGGAAGGTTTCTCCTGTACTCCAAGCTGTTTGACATTGGCTTTATAGTGTCATGATGGGCTCTAGGACAATTTGCCACATGTCCCTAGGGGGCCACTTTCCAGACAGCTCCCTGGTAATACGCTGAAAAGATGCCCTGCTCCGGCAGATGGTGCAGTACCACCCCAGCTATCACCTTTCCTGGGGTCTCCCAGACCCTCTTCTCTCACAGCAGTGCAGCAGATCTGGATACAGTCCTGAGCGTTTTCCAGCTGGCATGGCTGCATAATCCACTCAAGAAGGGTGAACATGCCTCAGCTACACCCTGCAGCCCGGCCCCACTCCTGACAACATGACACAACCATCAATCACAGACCTTTCCATGCCAGAGTAGCCACTGGTCTAATCAAAGGGTTCTCAGCCAAAATGCTTCATGTAAGTTAGAGTTATCTTTGGGTTTGGAATTCAAATTTACACTACTTCTTATTTTAAAATCTCATTAATGAAATCACACATTTAACTGGTGCAACAGTTCTTTTCTATGTCAGATATTGGTGGCAGCCCAAGGGCTCAATTTCTCACCCTTCTGTGCTTTCTTCAGTTCCAACAACTCTTCCTCTTCAGCACTGTCTGTGAGCTGGGAGCAGAGAGAGCTCACATTAGTTGCCTCCCATCAAGACTATAAACACCTGACAAATATCCTCTGCTGGGGAAACCAGCACACTCTCACCTCCACCACCACCTCATTGGAATCCTTCTCTTCTTTCACTGCCAAAAATTTTCCTCGTTTTGTCCTCTCCTTTTTGGGCTCCCCCTCCTCCTCAGACCCATCCTCTGGGATGTTCAAAGCCCTCTTTCGAGTGCTGGAGGCCTGAAGGAAGCAAACAAGCTCTAGCTATTAATTCCAGCCTGCTTCCAACCAAAACCTTCTTGCAGCCAAGTTAACAAAAAAAAAAAAAACAAAAAACCAAAAACAACAGAACAAAAAAACCTCAACCCTAACAACTACTATTTAATTTCGTAGTTAATGAGGTTTTCATTAGAAAAGAAGGTTTTAGAGGTGCTACATCATCATACAAACACTCACCCCACCACTCCAGGCACTTTTTTTTTCCCTGGGGAAATCTGGTCTAACAGGAAAGAGATGAGACCAGTCTTCTCAAGGGGTGTAAATGGCACCCCCAACCCAAGAGTAAACTAGAAGTTCTCTTGTCCTTTGCAGTGCCACAGTGCACATACCACAAGACAGAAAAGACAGGCTTAGTGGGACAGTGGATGAGGAGCTGAGGGGTTTCATCCCCTTGATTCTTACCTGTAAACATCTGCCAGAGGCAGATTTCCTTACTGCTGGCACCTTGGCAGCTTTTGGATTGGGTGTCTCACGTGAGCTTTTGGGGCTCTGCAGTCCAGAGAGCGACTTCATGCTTGTACCTGGTTTGGCAAGAGTTTTTAAAGTGCTGTTAGACTTCCCAGCTGTAACAGCGTGATGGTGTGTCCTGGAAGTGCTGGCCTCCTCCTTGAAGAGCATGCTGGCTAGCTTGGGAGAGCTGGTATGTGGATGATCTGAAGAGCTCTTTTTCAGCTGACTGCAGGACTTGTGAGGAGGTGAAGATCCTGGTGGTCTGCTGGGAGCATTCTTGATTACATCAGGCAAAGGAGGAGATCGTGGGCGCTGAGTTCGGGTGTGCTGAAACAAAGGAGGGTAGAGAGAGAGAAGGGTAGAAGAGTGGGGAATTGCTGTTCAGAACAGCTAAGGAAGCCTAAAAGAGTAAAAGCCTACAGTAGGATCTCATTTACCTCCCTTGAAGGCCGTGTGGTCACTTCCAGAGGCAGTTTCTTTAAATCAGCCTGAGATAGAATTGGAGTGGTTTTCTATTAAAAATAAATAAATAAATAAATAAATAATCAGAAAGTTAATGTTTACAAGCTCCCAGGGGCATCCCTGGGATGGCCTGAACCCATCCCAGAAGTTTTCCAGGCTAAAACCAACAATTATATGGTGTATTTTGCATCCTTCAAGAGACATCCCTTCAGCTGTTATTCCCATTTTCCCAAGAGAAAATTAAATGCAAGCTGAGATGGTGAGACGGGTCAATTTCTGTTATTAGAACAGCCCAGCCCCATGAAGGAGTATAGGTGGTTTCAGACTCAGCAGCAGCCCTTTGCATAAGGAAGTCCATCACATCTGCTCTGCTTAGCTACAGACCTCCAGACTCACCTGCAGAGCTTCCAGTTTTTTCTGCTGCTGGCGGATTTTCTCTGTCAGTTGTTTCTGCTTTTCCTCGTTTGATTTCAAGTCTTTTTTTAGAGTTCCCAGTGGTACCTTCTGCTTCTGCTCTGCAGCCTCACATCTAGCATGGAGGGAATGCAAGACAACCTCAGCAAGGACAGCAGAACCTGAATCATCTCACACAGGATTATCCCAACATCCCATCCCAAATGCAGCAGGAAAGCCACTTGCCTTTCTGCAGTAACTACAATGTCAGAAGCAGTGGTTTTCTTCTTGGAAAACAGATATGAATTAAGGATCAGAAGCATAGTTGTCAATAAAAAGGCATTTATGCTGGGAAATCACCAGTTCAGAGTCCAGGAACTGTGACAGGTGTGACAGCTTCTGTACTGCGTCTGTACTCCAGACTTTTTCAGCAATTTTCCTTCCTATCAGCTTATTTTTTCATAGCAGTTCTTCTTTCTGTAGGCTTCTTTCCCTTCATAAAGGAAAGCACAGTACCAGAAACCCATGGGTAAGACCTTACCACAAGTCTTCTAGCTTCAGATGCCTTCTGCCTTGCTATTCAAGGCCAGGCAGTGTCTTTTGCCACACCCTGCAGCTATTTGCTTTTTCCATCCTGTTCAGCCTATGGCCTACAAGAGTGGTGAGTATCCTACTCTCCCAGGTCTTCTCAGGTGCAGAATCCTGGGAGAGTCCTTGAGAGAGAAGGAAAACAGGTAGGAAGTACTCTCTCAAATGGACTGGCATCGCCTTTGAAGTGCTGGCTGAGCAGCTGGCCAGAGGAGGAAGAGAGGACTGAGCCCAGGCTCATCTCCTATCACCAGACGGAGTCATGAAAAAACAGACGAGGATCAGCGCTGCTGGGGTAAAGTCATGGAAGAATGATTTGAGCCAGGAAAGCAGCAGACAGCCCTTTTACTACACAAGAGATCCAGCAGATCTCACTCTGCACTGGAGCCAAGCTGGTAACCTGCAGATATGAGTCTTACCAGTAAAGGGAGAACCCTGCTGTCACTGTAGAACACTCAAAGCTCCAAGAAGCTGGGGAGAGATAATTTTACGAAGATCTCTATCTACCAGAAACACACTGATCAGCTTTATGAGTGAGAAGGAGCACAAGCAGCAGTTCCTCCATCAGCCTCTTCCCTGCTGAAGCACTTTCCACAGAGTGGTTACTTCCTTGGCTAAGGAAGTGTGTGTCATCACTGCAAAATGACTGCCTGACACGAAACATGCAGTTTCCAAAGATAAAGCTGAACAAGTGGCACCATAAACAGGTTTCCCAGCACAGAAATACATCTTCCAGCTCATGGCAAGGCTAGAAGCATTGCCAAGCTGTGTCTTACAACACAGTAAAGAACGAAAGCACCTTGAGTTCTGTGACAAGAAAAATTCAACTACTCATGGCATCCAAACCCAGAGATTGCATCACTGGAGGCAGCAAATCAGAACAGATGTCTTATCTTGGTAGTCAGAATGGACTAAAACCAAGACTCTGGTAGTGCTCAAGGAGTTTTGAGACACACAATCATCTTCAGCTGGTGCTTCAGCCACTCATTCAAACAACATTTAGGATTCCACTGGATAACAGATAGGAGAATAGAGGCATACAAGCCTGACATTATTTCACAGTGTGAAACAGGGACACTTGCCTTCTCGGTAGAAAGAGTGAGTGATGGTGGCACCTGGTGCTGACCTCAACACAGACAGTGCCACTGGAGGGAATGACTGCTTCCCATGACACAGACTGAGAAGGGCATTCCATGAACCCAGATTCCATTCCAGATCCCATGATTTGGAACACCATGCCATGAGCAGCCACTGAAGTGTAGGTGGACAAACCAGAAGGGTGAGGAACAGCTCAGTGCAAACAGTGGACACTGTGCCAAGGCAGCCAAAACTACCATAAGATCTCTGATGCCAGAAGAATCTCAACATCTGACATTGCTCTGACATTGTTTCATTTCCAATTTGGCTTGATGATACCCTGCACAGACCCTCACAGTACCCAAGCCTAAGGATGCCACCCATGTACTTCTCAAACCCTGTCATCCTTCAGACACTACAAATACATTTCATGGTCAGGACACAGATGTGAAGGTGTCCAAACTCTGCACAAGGACCCAACAGTGCAGCACTTGGAATATGCCACAGCCAGAGGAGTGCCGGAGAAACTTCTGCTTCATGTAAAAGACATAACTGCACTCACTGCTGGAAATCACATGAAAGCCTACTTAATCAAAAAATGTCCTGGAGTTATTTATTCTCCCAGAGTAAGACTCCTGAGATCCCTTTTGAGGCTAAAATGACCAGAATTTTGGCTCACCAGTGCCAAGCGCCCCACCTGCCCTTTCCCAGCTTCCTGCATGGGGGATGTAGGATAGTACAGCATGCGCTGCGGAGGTACTCGGACTCACTCCAAACAACATCTTAACATGTTCTCACATGAAAAACAGCCACCCACCCCCACCTACCCCCAATTTTCAAGGTATTGCAAATAAAAAATCTAAATTCTTTCATCAGTAAATCAAGTTCCTGGTAGATGATACAATAAAGACTCCATCTGCAGACAGAAGTCCACAAATATAATGGCAGGTGAGGGGACCTGAATAACACCCTTCCATGGCTACCCTCAAGCCATCCCAGGAGCTGCCATCCCAGAAGCTGCCAGCCCATTTAGGATCCATTTCCACAAGCCCAGAGGCCCAAAGACAGCTCAGGGGATGTGAACTGGGCTTTTTGGGAATTGGGGAATGCAAATCTATTCAGAGGAACAGAAATCCCGTTTGGGGTCCTGCTAAGACTGTCCTATCGCCACCTCAGCCCCAGTGTCTGGTCAATGGGGCAGCCCTCTGAAACATCTTTTGGACCAACAGGAGGAACCAAAAGCAACTAACGGAAAGGACTGAGATTATTTGGGAAGAACAAACATGGGAAAAATAGACTGTAATAAGGGCCAGTTGTACATAGACCTTTGGCTGGTTACTACACCTCTGTGTACTAACATGTCTTCCCCTTTCCTAGGCGAGGGCCTGTTCCGCATGCGGACCTATGTAGTGGGGTGCAAGTGCCAGCAGCTGGAGCGGAACCACCAGTCACACTGACCCATGTGCCTGAGTGCCACCAGCTGCTGTGACTACAGGCAAGTGATGAACATGAGCCACAGGAACATCAGAATGTCTAAGAGTAACCCGCAGGAGCTGATTGCTGGAGGCACAGGTGAGTCCCAGGCAGCTGATGGAGATGGGTATAGGGGTGTAGGCAGAGCTGTGGGTATCTCTAGGCAGAAAGCACCTGGGAAGAGCAAGGACCCCAATCCAATCAAGACAGAGAGATGCCCAGTGAGAGACACTGGGAGGTTTGTAGTGTGTGTGTACTACGTGTAACCACAGAAGGAGGTCTGTACACCTCCCCCCGGGACTGCAGGCCTCAGGGCCCATCTATCCCAGTGGAAGTAACCAGAGGCACGGGATCTGGAGGCCAGGTATGGACATGAGTATTTCCACTAGTGGTCCTTCATCCCGATGAACCAAGAGGGAAAAAGATGAAGCTGCTGGTGCGGTCTGTGGGAGCACTGCACATGCCCATCTGTGCTATCTGTGGGGCTGGATGTGTGTACATACACAGTCTGTCTGTGTTTGTGTGTGTCTACAAGCAACATCTTCCAAACCTTGCTACTCCTTCCACCTGAAGGGCTGGGGATGTGCCAGCCTCTTAGGTTCCAGGCTCAGCCCTGCCCCAGCACTTTGTCCAGGAACATCCTCAGCACTGCCACACTCCTCAGAGCTCTACATACACATGGAGCAAACAGGGAAGTCAGCACAGGTATTCTTCCACTGGGAGGTACCAAAAGGAAGTAGCCAGAAAGTCAATACTTCTAAATAGCATCAATATTCTATAAAATTTTTGGCCACAGATGTTAATTTTTTTATTCCAATCAAAAGTTCCTGCCTGGATTCATCCCCTTTGTCTCTAAGCCCTGAGCCAAGGGAACTGAGTTACAGTGGAGCTTCCCTTCTTTATACATACAGACAAGAACTGGCTTCCAGCAGTGTTGCTTTCCACAGAGAAGCAGCCTAGAGCAATCATTTTCCTCACTCAAATAAATGAATAGATTCTACCTACATTTTGTAACTGTAACAGACATCACTGGAAAGTGAACCATTGTGCTGCTTCCTCAAGCATGCAAAATGTCCTTTCTGGGCTCACCCCAACCAAATGGAATTGCTGCAGTTTGGTGTCTGATGGGTGGGAGCAGTAGGAGCAATAAAGACAACTGCAAAGCCCCCCTGAACTCACCTAACTCCCAGCCTGCACCATGACAGTTTTCCAACTGCCATCTGTTCTGCCCATGGTAAAATTAATATAATCTAAACGTACAATAGTATTTCCGGTGCCAGTGCAGAAAAACAACCAAGGATTCAAATTTCGCCATATCACTGGTTGATAGGCTAGAGGCAGCTCTGGGGTCTATCTGGTTCCACCCTGCTCAGGCAGGGCCACCCAGCACCAGGAGCCCAGGACCACATCCTGGAATATCTCCAAGGATGGAGACTGCACAATCTCCCTGAGCAACCTGGGCCAGGATTTGGTCACCCTCAGACCAAAGGGAAGAAAGTGTTTCTGATGTGCAGAGGGACCCTCCAGCATTCCAGTTTGTGCCCGTGGTGTCTGGTCCTGCCACTGGGCACCACTGGGAAGAGACAGGTTCCGTCCTCCTTGCAGCCTGCCTTTATATGTTTGTATACATTGATGAGAACACCCTGAATCTGATCAGCTCTGGGATGGACAGCACACACCCTCCCCAAGGACAGGACTTTGCATTTTCCTGGTTGAATATCAGAACAGGTTTCTGCTGACCCATTTCTCCAACCTGCAGATCCCTCTGGAGGGATCTGTGACTGCCCGGTTTCTCAGCTGCTCCTCCCTGTTTGGCGTCACCTGTCACTTGCTGAGGATGTCCTCTGCAATTTGCACATTGCAAATGCCTACCCAGCATTCAGCTCCCTATACAATTGCCATTGCTGCCTTTTCATAGACTGTGAGCACAACAAAGGTACAGAATCCCTCCAATTGTTTTCAAAGAACAACCAACCAGAAAAAAGCTCCAAATGTGCAGATAAGGCACCCTGCAGAAAAGTCTTAATTCTTACCTGTCTTGTTCAGGATCAGGGTTCATGGAGCACACCCAGCTGTCAGGGTAGTTCTTCTCCACTGAGCTCAGCTGGAATGGGAGAGTCCGCCACTTCAGACAGACATCTGTCAGACAGACACTTTGCAAGTCAGAAATACACAGCCTAGGACACAGTTTTTTCCTATAGCCCATTTAACACCCAAGGACCACACCAAAGTGTATCCCACAACAGTAAGGCAAGTGGCCAAAAAAAAGGTGAGACAATCACAGAATATATTGAGTCATTTTTTATTTTGTGCTCACAAAACACTTGAATAAAACCCTCAAAGACAACCCTAACAAGAATGCAATGAAGACTGGCATCAACCAACACCAGACGACCTCACATTCCTGCTGCAACTATGACACATACAAACTGAATTGAACAGCCAGTCTGGACATCACAGCTCAGCCCAGCAGGCAGGCTTGTCTCTTAATGATACCAAAGTAACACAAATCACAGACTTACTCACTTAAAAAAAAAAAAAAAACTCTATTAAATTTTTGATGAACCAGGAACACAAATTTGTCTTCCAGAGTATTGCTGGCCTACCAGGAAACCAACACCTTCACAAAATCAAGTTCTGCCAAGAAAATCCAAACGTCCTTAAATCAGGCTCTGGAAGGATATCAACAAGGGAAGACGAAGAAGGAGAGTAAAGCCCCTCCTCCTTCAGAAGAACCTTGAAAAGACTGAGACAACCATCAAGGCAGAAGAGCCTAACTCCAACTGCCACCTATTCTTCCACAAGAATGGCCTTACATTCCTTTCCTACAAACACATCCTCAAGTCCCGAGGAGAAAATAACGGGGTTTGGTGTCTCTCTACCAGGTGACAAAGTGATGGTGTGGAGCTTCCCATTACTAACAAGGGCTTAGCCAGAGCTGTTTAGAGGTGCACAGAAGGGAACTTGCATTAAATTCCAAGGTAACTGTAAAAGGCTCCCTGTGTGCTGACACAGTGCAGGCCAGTGCATCAGGGTACAAACTACTTGGCCACTTCCATTGCCTGTGAGGATGTTTCAGATCTTATTCTGGTGCTGGGATGGGTGTGTTCGGTGAGTTCCAACACTGCTACCGGCCATACCTGCCCTGCTCTGTCAGGGCACCTGAAGATCAGTTAGTGAACTGTGCAGGAAAGGAGCCTTAGGCCAGGATGTCACAGAGTACCACTGAGTGCAGACAAAGGCAAACTGCAGAGGAGACAGGCCCTGGGAAGGGATAATGATAGTCCATCCCAAAACTCCTATGCATTTAACCGTCCCCATCTGCAGCCAGGAGTGTCCCTTCCCTTCCCCAGAGAGAAACAGCTGGATCAGACGCACCGCACTGAATCGTGGTGGGGATCTCCATGGCTCTCCTGCGCTTGTAGCGCAGTTCACTAGACGGAGGCTGGTTCCAGTTTGCTGATAAATAACCAAATTCATCCCAGAACTTGATGATACCTCTCTGGGCTGGAAAACAAACCACATCCTGCTCAATACGGAGCCATTGCCACAAAATCACCATCTGCACTCTTGGCGTTCCTCCAGCCACCCAAATTTCTCCTTCCAGACCCTGCTAATCGCGAAGCTTCATTACCTATTGCAACATCCTTCCAATACTGAGCCAAATGCTCTCCCATGGCCTTCAGCAAGTGTCGATACTCCTTGGCATCAGCAAAGTCTTGTTTATTATGGGTTGGCTCCAGAACCAAATAGGGCACATCCACCACACCTACCACTCCTCCACATGCCCTGGAAGAGGGACACAGAGGGACACAGATTAAACTGACAGGCTGGAAACCTGAACTGTCATGCAAAATGTAGGATGGGCTCAAATATTTGTACTTGCTGTCAAGACCTATTTTGCCTGTCCCTAGAATGAGGCACTAGTACTATCAGCACTCATCAGCACCAAATGCCAAGCACCTCATACTGTTGCAGGGATGACTAAAATTTCTGTAAAGAACTCTCTATCAAGAAACCACGGAAATATTAGGCAGTATTAAATATAATTTATTTGTCAGAACACAAACTGAAGGCTGACAAAATGAGCAAGCCTCAGGCTCATGCAAGAATGGTTAATGCACAGCCTAAGTCAGATGTAGAAATGTGCCAGGCTTAAGCAAAAAGATTGCAGAAAAATCTGCAGGACTCACATGCCACCCTCCAGCTGTGGGCCCACCTTCTCATACATCTTGATCAGCCGACTACAGTTATAAATGAACATGCCGTCCAGTTCGCGTTGCTCAATGTTCACCCCAAAGACAAAATTCAGCTCCTTGGGTTCCTTCAGCGCCCTGTAGGGGACGAAACAGAGCCTCTACAGATGCTGAAAATAAAGCGTACTATTTGCTGGTGTTAGAGAGAGGGTATGGAAATCCAGCACCCTTGAGCATTAAATTAATCCTGTAAACTGCTACTTCTGAAAAATATGAAACATTAGCTGAAAGAGCATTACAACCAAATATGAAAAAATACAAAAACTTTGCAATATAGATACTAATTTAGGCTGGACAAATAATTTTTCATTTGAATATGTTTTCTCCTTCAGAACAGATTCTGGTTTTTACTTCAGATGTTTTTATACAGTGAACTAGTTTTATGAGAGCACTGTTGTATCCAGACTGGTCCCCTCCCATGCTGTTTTGATTTGTATTTTCCAGCTATATATCCCTTTCTAGATAAAGCATGGAAATTCAGATTTCAATACAAAACTACAGTCATGATATTCCAGTTCTAGAAAGTTCTCCTAATTCCAAATTTCACAAGGCTGCTCCTTAAGTTGGAAAGCTGGAGGATACAAGATACAGCCCAAGCAGAGCTTTGTTTTCTGGAATGTCAGGATATAAATTTGCAAGATTTCTCCCTTATCTATGCAGCCGATGACTCCAACAAAAGTTGGCCCCGAGTACATTTGTGAGCCCACAGGGATTTCTCAATCTGAATCTTTGGTTACCAGGAATTCTAATCTCCATTAAGGCAAAAAACCTTTAGATTTTGATTTCTTTGTGCTAGAAATCAAACAAAATCCCTATGTCTCACAAACAGAAGTTCTGCTCTTCAACATACCAAATTAATCAGGTTCCACAGTTTCCCTGATACCCATGCTACGGATTTTTCCTAAGAAGAATCCTCAGCCTCAGGATGAAGGTATCCTCAAATGTGAGGTCCAAACCAGTAACTACTGCAAGGCAGAGCCTATACCACAGTCCAGTCCATCCCTCTCAGTTTTGACCTGCTTTATATTCCCTACCTGCCCCCATCAAGTCCTTTGCAGTGATGTACTTTATCTTAATGAGGAATTTGACTTTTGCTTAAATGGTTAGCTGAAGATAATGGAATTCTTTAAAATGTTCTGTTGACTATCTCCTAATATCAAATATTAGGAAGACGTGAAGCATGCATGCATGAAGCCTACACAATGATCACATGCAGATATGAGATCTGAGTCTGTCTTAATGGTGAAACTTTGCAAAATAAATCCCCAAAATAAATAAAAATTCATATTCATTTTTTGTTTAAGGCCATCCTCCCTCACACAGATGCAATGGCACCCTGGTACACACCTTCATTTAAAACAGGTGACTGTAGTACATTCCTATGAAGACACCTGAAATAGCAGTTTTCAGTAATTTTAAATCTAAACCTTTGCCAAGAGGGGTTTTGAATACTGCCAACTGCTCGGCTGGCATGTGACCCTTTGGTCTTAGCTCACTGAGGTAGACAACCATTATTCAAGAGCATGAGCAAGTGTGGCAAAACACCCATCTCAGTGATTAATTTTATTTTTCTAACTTCTGCAAAAGAATGTAGAGCCTTAGACTTCAAGTAATAGCATGTACTCACCTACAAAACAAAAAGGCCATCTCCTCATTTTTATCAGAGAGGACAGGAAATAAAATTATCATCCAAACCATGGAAAATGAAATGGTGGGCCACAAGCCAGGGATTTCATTGCTAGAAATTTAGTACCTGTCCTATTGTCTGGATTCAGATCCAACCTGATCTTACACAGCCTTTGGAAACCAGAAAGCACTTCTTTCATTGATGCACCCAGCATCAGGGAAACAGTAGAAAACCGTCCTAGGACATCCTCTGTAACTCAAGAATTTTCCAAAAAACACCAGGGGTTGCTTAGTACAGAAGCTATCCTATTATACACATCTTTCAGGTATTTTTTTGGTTTTCTGAATGAAGTTCAATGCTGTGGAAAATCATGATCCTCTGAACTGCTTCTGATCACCAGTGATGAATGCAGGGACACAGGGAAAGCCAAGTACCTGCCCAGAGTTTTTTTGCTGGTCAGTTTAGTAACAGGAAGAAGTATTTTGTCCATGGGCAGGAAGGACAGAAGACTATTCACAAAATTTTTCGTTGCACACTAACGTCACCAAACCAAAAAACTAAAGAACAAAACTGTAGATGGAAAAGTATGTGGAAGCTAGAGGAAACACGTTCTCTCACAGGTTCTGTATCATTCAAATCCCAGCCCTAGCACTTTTAAATTAAAGCTGTATTTATTTATTTCTTTTCAGCATCTTAAGATGCATTATATCTATCTCTGGCAGCAAGTCTGGGATGGTTCTGACCTAGGCAGCCATGTAAAGGGCATGCATACACATAGGTGGGAATGGAGACGTGCTGTATCCAAATCCCCAACTTCTTCAGACTCAGCATTTGTTTTAAGCGCATTTGAGAAATGCAAAACAAATGTATATGAAGAGTAAAATATTCCTGTGAGTACATCAAAATCCAAAGTTAATTGCCACCAGAGCTAAGCTAGAAGAATGCCTTGGGAATTCACAGCACTGACTACACCAAAACTCAGCCTGTTTTTAGAAAACACCACTAAAATTCCTAAAGCTGTTTCATTGTAACTTGCGAACATTTGCTCATCAGCCTGAATCTTATCTGCAGGTGAAAAAGCAAGAGTGAAAAATACTGATGTGAAAACCCAATAAAACATTTACAGCAAACAACCCAGTCCAGAGACTCATATGTCTTTCATCAGGTAAGAGGGGAATGGCAGAGGTAAATAGCCTTCTCTTCTGGGACAAAGATGCTGTCATCCAGAATAGTGCCCCAGCTGCTCAGTTTAACAGCCCAGGCATATAAGATGCCCACAGATATTTAAGCCTTGAGCTGAACGGAAAACACATGCAAAACAGGAGAGATATATGAGCACCTGGAGAAAACAGCGTAGGTACTACAGAGTTTGGAAGCCCTGCACTCACCGCTGCTTTGCATCCTTAATCCTTTTCTTGACGTCAGCCTCCCGCCGCATGGTGATGGCGGAGTTCTGGACCTGACGCAATGTCACCTGCAAACAGGCACTGCATAGTCAAGCTGGCAAATTCATAAAATTCACTCAATTTATGATTTTCTGCTCTTTCAGGAAGAGCTGAGAAATGTTTTAAATGTAAAGAAGTCACAACTGGTAGACAGTGACAATCAGTGTGATTCCACATGTAGGGCACACTTATGCTAGGTTGTTTAAGGAGCTACACAGTTGCTCAAAAGAAAATGTCTACTGTGGGGCTGACTTTCAGTGGGACTTAGAGAAATTCAGCAGCAAGCCCTGGCTTTCCCAAGGCAAAGCCATTTTCCTTTCCAAGGACGGCTCTGTGAAGAATTTCATGTTCTCAGGAAAGGACTGATTGAGGTTTTGTAAGCATCTTGTGTTCTCAAAATAACAGGTGCTGTTGTTTCACTGTAGTTTACTTTATCTTTGTGTGTGTTCTCAAAACATGCTCTCTCTACCTCATCCAATGGTGGTAGAGAGGTGTTGTGCCATTTAGCCAATCACGTAGTTGTTAGCGAAAGACCCTATAAAAGGGTATGGATTTTACAATAAAGTTGCCTTCTGATTCTTTGGAATTCGGAGTCTTCTCTCCTCATTCTATGCCTTACAGCGACAGTCTACATGTAAAAAAAAGATTAAGGAAATTGAAAACAGTGGCAATGGAGCACAAGGAAACATCCAGGGCACTTGGATACTATTGTTTCCATGACATACCAATAGGAAGCTCAGTGATTTTAAACTGGTGTTACTTGCTGACCTTCCTGGTGTCTCTGCCAGCCCTCCTCCCAACTCCTGGCACCAGGGCTCAGCCTTGCCCCTCTCAAAGCCACAGTCCCACTGGAAGGAATCAAAGAGGCCCTCTCCAAAAGCTCCTGCCCAAATGCTGCAGAGACAGCTGCACAGGCAGCAGGAACAGCCAAAAAGCCCGTAACTCTAGTTCTGTTCCCTGGGCCACTTCCACAAAGGCTGTCAGCAAACAGCACCTGGAGTCTGGAGGTCACCTTCCAACGCAGGATATATCGGGGATGTAGGCAGGGGAATGCCAGCACACTTCTCACTCGGGCTGGACACCATATGAAGATGGTGAAACACATACAGTGGTGATGAGGCCATGGAGATGCCTAAATGTTGCTGGAAGTTCACTGCTGACTGGAGCCACCACCTGCTTAACCAGCACACGGCATGTTGCCATGAGGTGCTGCCCAGTCAGCATCACTCCACCGCCAGTGCTCTAAACATCCCTTGGTCCCCAAAACATGACATGCTGCCAAAAGCACAAGGCTCACCCTGGACTCCCGCGTGAGATCCCCTCCAAGGCGTAGCTCGAGGGCACGGGCTTTGCTCTCTGCCTCACGAGCCTTCTCTTCCGCTGAAAGAAACACGGACAAGGATGCTGTCAGCCATTTGGTACAGACAGACATCGTCAGGAATTCACCCAAAGAGAGCAACTCCAGAGAGCCTTTGCTGCACAGATGTGTACAAGGGTAAAAAGGGAACAGAAAAATGTACAAAAATCAAACCTTACATGAGAGGGTCCCACTGACACGGCATCTTAAACAAGCTCAGAGGTCACAGTCAACACTGGCAAAATAGCAGGGATAAACTGTGCAAAAGCACAGCTGAAGGAAGGATCCGTGACGAAGTCAACAAAGAACTGGAAAGTCCAAGGATGGCCATGGCTCTGCCTGCTCTGCTTGGTCATGTGATTCAGAGAAAGGTTCTCACAAAACCAGGACTAAGTTCAGGCTTGAAAAGGAGCTCCAAAGAGGTCATTTTCTTGCAAAGATTAAGGGAAAGGACTACTCTCTAAAAGAATGCTTTTATCTCTGATGATTGCTAAATTTTGCCTGGAAAAAAGACAAATCTGTGCTACACATTACATAGGACCCAGCATTCAGAAAACCTACCCTGCATGTGATCCTTGTATGCAAGAAACTTACCACATAAAAGGAACTCCCTCTTTAGCCTCTCTCCTAGACAAACAGGAATGCTGATGATACGCATGTATCACCCTTGTATTTATTCATTCAATAAATCTCATTTTCTGCAAGGAGAATGAACTGAGAGCAGTCCTGAGTAAGAAGGACTTGGGAGTGCCGGTGGGTGAGAGCTGGACTTGTCCCAGCTGTTTGCACTGGCCCCATGCCCTGGGCCAATCCCACAGCATAGGCAGCAGAGGAGGAGGAGATTCTGCCCCAGTGCCCCACCCAGGTGAGATCCCACTTGCAGAGCTGCCTCTAGCCCTGGGGCCCAGCACAGCAAGGACCTGGAGGTGCTG
This sequence comes from Irena cyanogastra, assembly GCA_013397155.1. Taxonomy (NCBI): domain Eukaryota; kingdom Metazoa; phylum Chordata; class Aves; order Passeriformes; family Irenidae; genus Irena; species Irena cyanogastra. Next base: position 183,251 of record VWZV01008011.1, on the reverse strand, counting down.
GAGAGCATCTAGAAGAGGCCATGGAGATGCTCCAAGGCTGGAGCACCTCTGCTCTAGAGACAGACTGGGAGAGCTGGGGATGTTCAGCCTGGAGAAGACTTCAGGGAGACTTTAGACAAAATGAACTTTAAGATCCCTTCCAATACAAGTCAGCCTGTGATCCTGTAATTTGGCAATACAAGAGGTGCATGCTGAGGGATGGCGCAGCTTACGCCACGGCAAACAATGCCTGGTTACAGCACACCCAGAAGCCATCTGCCTCCCCACTCTCCTCACAGGGAGATAAACTGTGGCTGAGACACTCACAACAAGGAAACACACCAGTGGAGGAGCGACCTTGCCTAAGACTTACACAGGATGACATAAGCAAGATGATGACAGGCTAGCAATTGGCTCCTAAGGATTACCAGTATCTCTCCAAAAAGCAGTACTCAGATGCCAGCCAGAAGGAAACTGGAGTCTGTACCCAGTCAGTTCACTTAGACGACTACAACAGAAACCCCTTTTCCTTTCTATGCATTGTCCCACTGGAATTTAGTTCATCTCATTCCCACAGCAGCATGCTCTGAGGTTCACAGCTGCTTATCAAGGACTGTGCTGTGTGACTAGCAGGATGACAGGGTTCAGCCAGGCTTCTGCTGGAGTCGGGGCAAACTGCTGGGACTCCAAGGGTTATCCTGTACATCTGCTACTCAGAAGAAATGGTCTCTGGGAACAACGTACATTCCTTCAATTGCATGAACCCAAGTCTGTCTCACCTGTAGTTGCTATGATAATTCAGTTCCTGAGAAATCCCAGTGATCCCACATGCAGGAAACCCCAGGTCACAGCAATCAAGGGTTTGGTCCTCCCCTTAGCAACAGATGAATGCATAACCTGACGACTCACCTATCCTCGCCATGTGTTCTGCTTTCTTCACCTCTTGCTCTGCACGGGTCTTGAAACGGTTTGAAGTGTATTTGTACATCCTGTGAGGATCAAAATTTATTAATCAGCAAACTCAGTAGTAAGGTCAAATCGAAATTTCATCACTGCATGAGCAAACAAGGTCCCCACATGCTACTCTACTCCTCCCAACAGATTCAATAAATGGAGGAGGTTTACATATCATGAACTGGACATTTTTGGATGAAGCTAAGAAAAATCTTTTTAAGTCACAGATGTTTTAGTAGTAGCTGCAACCACAATATCCTCTCCTCTCTTCTTCTGCATTAACCAGTGGGGGTGAAACATATAATTCCTGTAGCAAATCTCAAGACTTAGAGAAATAATTTCTTCAGAAGTAGAAAGGAGGAGTGAATACAAATGGAAAGCTTCTCAAAACCCTCCTACCACAGCTAAATAACCTTTCCTGTGAACAACTGTCCACAGCTGCAATCTGACAGGTCCATCTCACACAGGGCTATCTCAAAGGAGAGCAACAATTTGACCAGAACATATCTGACTCACAACCTTGTAAATTGTGCTGGAGATGGAGCAGCTTGTTTTACCTTCCCTGTATGCTAACATGCCAAATACAGATCCAAATTCACTGACTGCTGCAGAGTGAGAGATGGGTGTTTGTGAGGCAGAAGCTCATGAATATGTATCATCTCCAAACACATCACAAGGAAAGATGACACCTAGCACAAGCAGACCCTGTAGGAACTCAGATCACCTTAAGACACAAGGTTTTGGATATACCAAGAGGAAAATCCCATCCCAAATGGATGGGATTAACTTTTCCAGTACTTAATGAAAGCAACAGCCACTAGAAATGCTGGAAAAACATGTGGGGATGTAACATTTGACTGACCAACTGACTGAAATCACACTTAGATCATAATGAGAGACAAAATTCCCCCAAATGGCAGATAAACTGTCAGGATTTGTGAGAAACAATCTTGTACTCACAAAAAGTTTTGTTTAGGTTTGTTTCTGTGGGTGAGCACACATGGATCTTGGTACTGACATCAGACATTGTCTCACCAACAGGAATCCCTTGCTCCCAAATCTAGAAAATTAATACCACCAGCACAGTTCTTGGAAATACATTTTGCTAAACTCATCTTCTGCTATTCATAAGGATTTCCTCCCTGAGGAAAAAGCAGGCAGGTGCTAAGACTTCCAGAAATCACAGTTGGTGATTTCATCATGTCAGGAACTTCAGAGTCAGGATTTTGGTGGCGTCATCTCTAACCTATATAAGGTTGATGAAAGCTATCTGGGGCCAGGAGACAGCACACTCTGAAAGCCAGGCTGCTTTCAACATGTTGGCCTAACTACATTATTTCACCCAGATCTGCCTGACTTCTAAGGGGAAAATAAAAAGACAGAGAAGCAGAGTGAAGCTGAATTATCCCCCCATGTCCAGCTCAGCAGGCAAGGCCAGAACTTGAGCGGACTCTCAGGACAGCACTCCATTGCTGTAGGGAGCACTGCAAGCAACTGTGGGGTGTCCTAGATGATGGCACTGTGAGCCATCAAGAGCTTCAAGACGCCCGTTCCAACCGCCTTGGAGTGTCCTTGTGGAGGCACATGCCTTGCATGTGGCCTGGCTATTTCTATCTGCACAGCCCATATTGGTAAACAAGCTCCAACAGGTACCGGGGAAGAGAAGAGATGGAAGCAATCCTTCAGGAGACACAGGCCACTCCCAGGGAAGCTGGGAATGTGGTAACACAACCACAGAGGCTGGTGAAGGATCCGCACAAAACCAGCCAGCCCCTGCCACCAGGATGTTATCAGCTCCAGAAAGTTGAGGAGAAGCCTCTCCCACAGAAACATGGGTGGTGACGAACAGAAAACAAGTGTCCTGCTCAGGAGATTCACTGTTATTCCTGAAAAACAGTGCAAAGGCTGCAAAAACTTTTTTTCAGTAAAGGCACTTACATACCCTAAATCCACAGTGGGTTTCCATTCATTGTCCACTAACACCAGCACTGGAACCTGCAGGCAAGCCACTGTACACGCTTTTCCTTCAGAGATAAAGGCAACCTGACTGACAGCAGGAAGGAACTCTCTCTGAAAGAAAAGAGCCCTTCAGATGTCCCAGACAAGCACACCAGCTACTCAGGCTGTAAGGCAGCACCACCTCCACTGTCTGTTCCCCATTCCTTTGCTTGACCAGGAAAGTTCAACATTTACCTGGCCCAGGCTACTGGGCCAGAAACACAGCCATGCTAAAGAGCTGAGCATCACTGCTGTATCAGTTGACCCCAAAGGAGCACCACAATGGAGGTCCCTTCCCCCGTGCACTCACACACGAAGCAGTGCCAGCGCAAATGCAAGGGATTAACCCAGTATTAACCTGCAGAGCACTCAAAGCAGATAAATGGGGATGATGAGCTCTGGCTCCAGCTCTAAAGGGAAAGTGAGGGCGTAAGTAACCGTTTTCAGCAGATTCAGGGGGAAAAATGTAAAACAACCCACACCTATGGCAGTAAAAGCAGAGTAACCACTTTCAGAATGGACTGATTTACTGGTTTTCCCTCTGGAAAGAGCCACCCAAGGCAGATTTGAACTCTCCTCAGGAAAAGACAGTTTTCTTGACCTGCCCAGGGCACAGAGTGGCATCTACCCCAAGAGCTGTGCTTGCTCTTAGAACCCACAGTGAAGGCTTTGATGGCTTGTCCTGATGGTCACCTGGCACCTTCTGGAGCCCAAAGCTGGCATCGGGAAGTCCAGCCAGAAGGGAGCAGTCTGGACACTCTCCAGAGAGGCCCAGTAAAGTAACAGTAATTGCCACAAGTCTGAGAAGATTTACACTGTGCTCTGCAGGAAGGCCTTGCACAGTCTTTACTGCTCTGTTGCAGGAATGAGGATTTCAAATGTAAATGTCTTTACAGTGTTCAGGAATTTGTACTGGCCTATCACTATAAGCAGATCTACAGGAGTCTGCTCAGATGTGGCACAAACAGATCTGCGAGACACACCTTCCACCAGCACTAATACATCCTTAGAACAGACTACTGACCACTTGAAAAAGAAGACACTGAGGTAGATGAACATCTGGGCTGACCAGGAACACCTAATATTGTCATGAAGATGGCAGCATCACCCACAAAGATGGCATTCTGTCTATCAGTCTTGCAAGAAGCTCCTCTCTGATGAGATAAAAACCTATGTTCTCCTCTGGTTTCTCTCCCTAGTACTTCTGATGAACTGCAGCACAAGCAAAAGCAGCACAAGGCCTTCATATGTAGGTAAAACACGGTCAAAAATCCAAAAATCCAGAGATTCTCTACCCAGTAAATCAAGATTTACAGTGGCAAGTTCCCTGCCTTCCGCAGGGAAACAACTGTAGCTGGCCAGTATGAGAAGCAGTGGGTGTAACATTCTTTTATTTTAGTCAGGTTTCTGATACCATTTCACACAGCCTCATGTAAGGAGCTGACGAAGCCTAAGTTAAAAACCAGCTAGGCTCTTCAGGCACTGCCAGTGGCATGACACTGACCTGTGGTTGCTAACAGCACCTAGTAGGCTGAAAGTGAGCCCAAAATGCTATACTACAAAAATCCATAAAGACTCTACAAAATTACTACTGTTTTATTCAAATAAATTATCCCAGGGTATCTAGAATGCAGACTGTGTGCTCCCAGAGAGAGTCTGCCTCAAGCAGACTGAAATACAGGTTTCCCTTTCCCCTCCCATCCCAGTAACCTTTTCCAGTCTCTGTTCAGCCAACTGACAGCACACTCTAGCTCAGTGTCACATTTTTTGTTCAAGGAAATTTAAAAGGAATATAGGGAAAGCTTTTACTCAATCTCTATTCAAACCTAGATTAGCTACATATAAAAGCAACTGTTTCTAAGTGCTCGGTCTAGTTTCTTTTTAGAAATAATTCTAACACCCACCATATGTATTTCCTTCTTCTGCTCAAAAACAACAACACAGTTACCCAACAGTTTTGTGTGAATATGGCATTTCATACAACCAGGATCTTAATTCTTTCTTTGCTCTGAAAGGGAGCCAAATTGCACCGATGACTCATGCAATTTTCAAAGGCATTAGATTTTCCACTATGTATCCCTCTTCCCATGATGTCAACAGCACATGCCATTCTCTTATGGTTTGATTCTGTGGCATTAGGGTTAGGAATGGAATTATGCAGGATATACCAGGAGAGCAAAAAACACTACACCTTTTCTCTAACTCCAAATGGTCCCACACCTCCACAGATCTTGGATCCAACACTTACCTTGGCTTGTAGAGGCAGCATGAGAGTCGTTTCGTTTGTACTTTGTGTCCATTGATGAAGATCCTCATCCTTGGATCAATATAAAGCACAGCAGCATAGGCACGAAAGGAGCGACGCTCCGGCTTGCTGCAAGAGAGCCATCTACTTCAGAATATGCCCAAGAGATACCCTTAGTAAAACAGACAGGTGAAAAAAAAGGTCTTTCTATTTTAATTACCATGAAGCCACATTAAATAAAGCTTTTCTTTAAATTTTTTTCTACCTATGTCTTCTCCAGCCTCTTTGTTGAGCTGTACATCATAACTACTGCTACAAGACACTGATACTCATGTTACTGCAACCTGAAGAGGGAGTTTGAATACATCTGGATAATAATGATAAATGTTATAAACTGGACTATTTAACACTAGACGTGTTCCCACCTACCAGAGCTTTTCCACCCTTCAGTGAGTCAGTGGTATGCTGCCACAGAACTTGCACTACTCACTGACACATATGGGATGACAACATCAGAAGGAAGAGGCGGTGATCAGAGGCAATCACGCCTGCCTTACAAACAGGCATTGAAGATGCTGAGATCCCTTGGAGGGCCCTAAGGAATTTGCTCAGTAACATCACTCTAATACATAGACAGATGCTTTACAGAGTCTGAAACTTCCTACAGAAAATTCAAGCACTTCAGGGAAGAAGCATGTAATGTCATCAAAAAGGTAAAGCTTGCTAGGTGTGCCATGGAGCTCTGAGACCTAATCAAGCATTTGGCTCATTTCAGCTCAGTTTTTCGTTTTCAGGCTACAGTGATCAACTCAGCAAACACTCAGCTCTCTCTAAACAGGGCCCTGTGCTCTTCCAGCTGCCCTCTGAGCACATCCTTCTCACTCCTCTGCAGGGAGAAGCGCTCCCTGCTCCCTGACAGATGTGATGATACACCACACCTGCATTCTGTACTATCTGCCCATAGAGAGGCTGACCTGCACAGCACCTCATGTTTTGCCACAAAACTGAACAGCAGTTTTGGAGGAGCACTGACTCGCAACCAGCTCTCATTCTGATGAAAACATCTTTGATAAGTGTAGAAAATGAAACATATCGCTTAGGGCTCCTTTTTTTTATGGTGCCTAAAGGACACTGAGTCTTCTGCTTTGGCTAAGCTGAGATCAGCCAGTGCAGGTGCTCACCTCAAACACAGCCACAACACCCATGGGCTGACACACTCATGAACCCCAAACTGCTTAAGAACAAACTACAGATCTCCTAAATTCTCTAATTCACTACAAAAAGAGAAGCTTAAAAAAACTCCATGCACACAGTATATAGCTAAACCTAACATCAAATCTGATCAGGGCCTGTTAACACTAGTCACACTTACGTTCCCTCTGGGGGTGTTTCTGCCATCTGAATATCTTGAGGGTCAGAAGTCACATCCAGCTCTGGCTCTCCATTATCCATAAGTTTGAGGTTAAAGATGATCACCAGGGTGCCTGAGCAAGTTAACAAGTCAACCAGGTGAATCCCAACCAAACCCCAAATACCTCACTTGTGACCTGCACCATCCACACGTACCTTTCTCACCACGTATCTTAGAGAATTGCTCCATCACTTCTTGTTCTGATTTGAAAGGGGAATACTTGTAAATGAGCTCTGTCTCAATAGCAAATTTCTCCATGTTGTCTGTCACGGGTTCATGGCTCCGTGCGTTCCAGGTAGGTAGGGGAACGATGACCTGCAAATCCCATTGTATTGAGAATGACTCAGGCTCTCCCACTCCAGTCAGCCCCTCCTGCAGATCATGGTCCAGTGACCTGCCCCTCCTGACAGCCCCCTAAGTCACCATGAAAGCCCTTTCCAGCTCTTCAGTAGTTTGCATGTCTGTCAAATGCTCACAGACCCTCTTTGCCAGCCTCTGAGTTGCCTTCTTAAATACCAGTCTCAGAGTGAACCATTCCCAAGTCACATGTACAGTACCGGTTACTCACACACTCAATGGCTTTTTTTCTTCTCCCATGTAGCAACTTTCATAATACTAAAAAAAAACTACTCTGGCTTAATTCTTCTCTTGAACTCAGATATCCTTCACTCATATTTATCCTGATCTCAGTCTCTGATTTTTTAAAGGATGCTAGCAAGGTGGTTTCTGCCATTTAGACTGAAAATACAGATATAATTATGAACTGCAGCTGCACATCAAGGACACAAATCCCATTCCAGAACCGTGGTCAAGCCAAAAAAGTAGCCAGAGCTGCTGTGGGAATTAGACTTACTTTACTGCTCCCAACCTGCTTCAGTCTTGGGCTGGCTACCAGCATGCACTGCCCCTCCCCAGCTCCTCTGCTCAGGTCCCTTCAATCCCTCCCTCATAACAGAAGATGCTTTCTGAGATACCACCCCTGTGCAAATTTAAAACTTTTCATTATCAACCTCGCCTGGAACAGCAATGCCTGAGTTATCTATTAAAATATAGAAGCTTTTCATAGGTAGAACTACACTGACTTTTTATAAAAAATCAGAAATATTTGTAAGAAGACACACCTGCAGTTAATGACCTGTGGGTAGCAACTCCAAATACCTTTAATTCTCTACACAAAATCAAATCAGAGCAGTAAAATTAAATACATCTCAAACTCAAATTTTGTGGGAAAAGGAAGATGCAAGATGTCTGGGCATGTCCTAAACTTAGCATAAGCACACCTTTAAGTGACTGAAACAAGCCTTTCAAATTTGCTCTACTCTAGAGAGACTTCTCAACTAGAATTAAAACTGAAAGGAAAAAAATTTGTTGACTTTGCAGAAGCCCTACAGCATGATGCCAAAACAAAACCACACACTGATCCCACCAGAGTCACAACCAGCCCTGACACACAGACTCTTCTGTGAGAGCTGGGCAAGTTCAGATGAGGCAGCACTCACTATATTAGCTCATTACAAGAAGCACATGCAAACCTCATCGATGCCTTCTTCCTCATGGAACGTCCGTGATAAGAGGAGGCAAGTCATGGTGTTATCTTTCTTTGTGAACAGGATAAAATCCTTCCCAATCCGCATGGAGCCCCTGTAGACAGAGGTCAAACTGTGTGTTACACCTGATGTACCACACTGTTTCTTCCCATTATATTCAGTTACGAGATGCCAACACCAGGTTAGGCAGAAGGACTGAAACAGCAACTACTATTTCTCTCTAAACATCTCATTCCTTTCAGAAGGCATATCAATCTGGGCATTTTCACAATGTTTCAAAATATTGAACACCAGTCACAATTAAAAGGTGCACAGCATTGCAGACTCATACTATGTAGAAAGTTTAAACAAAAATTAAAAAAAAAATTAAAAGACAACTGAGGTGAGATGTGACAATAACCTTCCAAACTATGAGCAGAAATGTCAGTAAAAAAAGCAAGCACATTCCTCATTTCACTGTACCCAGAATCAAGTGCAGCAGTCTGGAGACAGAAAATTCATTTCCTAACCTAAGTAAAGCCTTACTGGCACTTCAGCTAAGGTAGCTTGTTGTCACAAAAAGGGACAGTCCCCTCTTGCTCCCCACTCTTCTATCCCAAACAGTGTCTTTGCATCCTCTCTATCTTCTCTACCAAGTTATCCTGTTACCAAGCTCATCCAAAACACCTTAACAGGTAACAATTAACAGTGCATTGAAAGAAATATTGGTGTTATGTCAGTGCATTTCTCTTCGGACTGGCTTAAGTTCATACCATAGCAATACCACAATCTACCTTTTGCATGCTGGGGCTTCAGAAAGCATTTCTCAGATGTAATAAAGTACACCTCTTGCTCAAGGTTAAGAAAGGACAGAGATCTGTCCTGGAAGCACACAGTCAGGACCTGGTATCTGTCCTGCACTCCAGCTGAATTGACAGTGTCTCAAGATCCCCTAATTTTTCACCCAGGTTATAGAGTCCCACTGATTTCCCAATATGATGCATCTAATCAAGCCACATGGGTGAGCACAAAGCAGAACAGCTGGAGTAAGTCACAAAGCCCTGTAACTTTTCCAAAGACACAGCAAACTTCTTCCTCTTTCCTAGCAAAATCCATTCCAACTGGTAGGATTCCTTTCCCACATGTGGTCCTCTGCACTTAATCCTACCCCTCCTCTCATTGCTTTCATCATTCCCCTTCTCCCTGCATTTGTTTGGTTTAAGAACAAAAAGAAAAGGTTTAAGTCCATCTGTCTTGCACCAGACAATTTTCCTGTTGGGAGGCTGCAGCACTATTTTGCTCAAATTTTACTACCTGATTTTAACATGGAGATGACCATTTTGTTTCCAGCTCTTCCATTATATTCCCCAAGCTCTTACCTGTACCCTTTGCCTTATGCAAAAATAGTGCCAAACCACTGTCGTCACCGGTAGTAGCCTTCTAGGCAACTGGAAAACTACAGTAGATGTTGACAGACCTCCTGTCCACCAAACCAGTGGATCTTAAGAGTTTATCTGTTTGGTTTGTTTTTTTCCTGGGGAAAAAGCTATACACCTCTGAGCAAAAAGTACATTGATCACCTGGATTATAACCTCCCCAACCTCAGGAGGCTGGCTCTTGTTGTACCTACGATTTCAAGCCGTTCCCATACTGCCCAATTTGAGTGGACTCAGGTGATCGCTTGGCTGATTTACCAAACTGGATAACACTGGCAGCTTCATCTGCAACAAGAGACAGGGAACAAAAAAGGCTTATTTCAGTGTACAGACACACACAGACACATCTTTTAGATAAAGAAGGAAGATAACTCCTTCACCACTGGAAATAGGCCAGAAAAGAGGCCAGAAGCCCAAGCTGAAGTTCATCCTGAAGCTGTACCACAGAGCCCTGTGAGATACATGCTGCTTGAGGGCACTGATGTTACCAGAAGCTTTGTACAGGTGCCATGATGCTGACAGAAAGAGTTTTAAGTTTCAGTCTAGTCCACCGTCCCATCTGAACTGCATGAAGACATTTCTTTTTGCAAAAAAAAAAAAAAAATCTACAAAAATTATCTATTGTGTCCACCACAGCTGTCAATTCTCATAAATTAAGACCCTAAGATGCAGTGGGTCTGTTGTATCCCATGTCCCACTGACACCACACACTTGAGACCATTGGCACTAGAGCATAAGTCAGGACTACTGAAAAGGACAGGAATCCAGAATAAACAATGCTATTTCTTCACAGTGCTGAACGGAACACTCTGGTTAATTAAAGCACTAGTAGGACACAAGCTAACTTTGGCAGCAGATTGCTGGAGCCTTGGCAGCAGGACAGCTGGGGAGAAAGTCAACACAAGCAGGTCCTACAGCAATTAGCAGGGGATTTCATTAGCACAGGACAAAATGAAAGGACACAATGGCTTTACAGCTGAGAGGGTCTGTCATTTTTAGTTCCAGTCTTTCTATTGTCAAAGGGATAAAGTGTTTTAACATCATCCTTAGGACTGAATGATTCCTTTTCCTTCCCCCAAGAGATAGTAATCATTTCACCAGAGAGTTTACTGGGAGAAACAAAGTTTCATTCCAGAGACAAGGAACACAAAGTGCCTTACTGGGAGGGCTAAAAACAAATGCATACACAAGCTATAAGGGAGCACAAGACATCACTCACCCCACCAGGCAACTATGGGGAGGCTGAGCCCATGGACAAGCTAGATTCCACAATGCAGGAGACTCACATAGGCCTATCAGCATTGACCTGTTTTACAGTAAAATATTCAGTACTAACACCATTGGTCTGACACATGACATCACTGAGTTGGTGTCAGAATGCCATTTTCAGTTGAAATTATATTTAAAGACACAAATACAGGAGATTTAAAGACAGATTTAAAGACACAAATACAGGAGAACAACTGTGCAAACAGCTCATTGTCTCAACTGCAGTTGGTCTCAATGGAGCTCAACAGCTATTCCAGAAACAGCTTTGGACTGGATAAGGGTACCTCTGCTTTCCCTTCGGCCTATTGTAGTATTTTCTAGCCAAAGAAAGAAAACACCGGAATGTCTTGTATTTGAGATCTGGGTAAGGGTGTCGGTGATGATGATCATCCAATTATTATTACTCTAACTACTATTACTGTGTTATTTTTAAAGCTTGGTAAGGAAAGTAGATAGAGGATATTCTAAAAAGAGAAGGACTATTGGAACCTTTTTGTTCTACAAACATCTTTCAGTAACTATTTCTAAGAAACTTTTAGAAAGCCTAAAAAGGGTAAAGAACAATTATCCAAAGCACTGCCCCTCTCAGAAAAGGTGATCAGATGGTTTATCACTCAACGCAGGATATCTGAAACCACCCTATTACGACTCTTCTTTCAGGTCAGAGGGAGGAAGGTGATGCTGAGCAGAGGGGAATGTGAGGTAGCACCTCTCTCCAGGCTGTCTTTAGGAGAGATTTAACACTTACATCCACCCAAGAATCAAGAAAAATTTTTTTTTCCAGCTCTTTATAGGCTCTGGAGGGTGTTTCACTTAAGGCTATTTTAGTTGCGCTCTTTTTATTTTGTTGTGTCTCAGAGTTACTGGATTAAAAAAAAGCCAAACTCCCCAGCAGGAAAAATGGGGGAGGGAGATCTATGCGAAACAAAGAAGAGAAAAAACAAGCTGAAGAAATCCACTCAAAATAATCAAGATGGCAGGATTTAATTCATTACCTGGGGGAAATAAGCCTAAAGCCAAGTTGAACTTTCCCAAGGATAGGGGAACAAGGCAAAAGCTGTGAGGTCCTTTCTCATTGCACCAAACACAGGACACCAACCCCACATGGGGCAATGATTGGAAACAGACAGTCAAACTGACCAATAAATCTATATATGATATATATTCCTGATTTTTATTTTAAAAATCTCTTAACTTTAGAGGAAATATCAATGTTTAGGTTAAAGATTTAACCTTAAACAAGGTTTAATATATTTTTTCCTTAGAATTGTGTAGACTGCTCCCCTGAAAGTGGCCCCCAAGAGTCATTGTCCACACACAAAAGTGTGTACACACTCTAAAGCGGGAGTTGGAGCTCCAGTTAAAGTGTTCCTCGCTATTGTGAGCCTTGGATAAACAGTATTTTTTAAAATACAAGATCTAATAAAGCAACCAAGACATTACTACTTAATTAACTGCTTCCATTAAAACAAAAACTGTTTTGAGCTTCCCAATTTCAAAAATACAGTTGAAAAAAAGCAAGATCTGATATATTTGCTTCAATCTCACAAAAAGCAATGGAACAAGCCCTCTTAAAAAGTATTAGAAGCCACACAAGGCAGGCGACTGGGCTAAGTCTGCAGAGATTTACAAAGGCAACTCCCACCTGACTGATTTGGTCACCTTCTACAAGGCAGCACTTTCTGTCCATATGGAGAGAGCAGTGGGTGTTGTTTGGCTGGACTTCAACAAAGTGTTGGACACAGTTTAACACAGCCTGTTCCTGGACAAACTGGGGTGACAGAGACCGGGCAAGTGGTATACAAAACAAGTAGGGAACTGGCTCATGGGTCATGCTCAGAAGTGATCATCAATGGTTTTCACTCTGGCTGGCAGTGTGTCACAAGCAGAGACCCCAGAGACTGATACCGCGCCCACATTGCTCAACATCTCCATACAGGATCTGGACAGTGGGGTGCTTTTGAACCTCATCAGCTTTGTTCATGGGGGTAAATTGCGCACATAAGGAAAGCTTTCTTATACACCTGGACAGGCTGGATAGTGGGTAACCAAGATTAAGATGTCTGAAGTTCAAGAGAAGTGTAAAGTTCTGCACCTGGGATTAAATAACTCAAGGGCCCAGCACAGACTGGAACCTGCAGGTTGGGAGGAGCAGACTTGCTGCGGGGGTCCTGGTGGACAACAAGCTGAGTATGATCCAGCAGTGTCCCACATCAGCAACTGAGGCAAACAGGATCCTGGACTGTATCCACAGGGACATTGCCAAAGAGATGGAAATGTGATTATCCCACTCTTTGTGTTTGTCAGGCCCCACCTGCTGTACTGTGTCCAGTTCTGTCTCCTCAATTCAGGAAGGCTGCAGACAGACTGAACAGGGTGCAAAGGAAATGATCAGAGGGCTCCAGAATCTGCCGTATGAGGAGAACTAGGTCTCCTTCCCGGAGAAGAGAGGGCCCAGGGGGAATCTCGTCATAGTACTTGAAGGTTATGGAGGCTCTCCTTTCCCTAGGAGCCACATGAAAAACAGGCAATAGATACAAGTTGCACTGGAAGAGGTTTCTTCTTAAAATAAGTAAGAAATTTTTTAGAGATCAATCAGTCATTTAATCAATCACTGGAACAACCTCCCCAGCTTTGCGGTGGAGTCCCCCACCACTGGAGAGACAGGGTGCTAAATCATCTCTTCCCCTTCCCAAGAAAGGCTGGAACAAATGATCTTTGAGGTACTTTCCAACCTGAGCACTTCTGTGATGAAAATGCCAGGTAGAGACTTATTTTCTTCAGTTGCTTAAGAATAAAACTACAGTCACTTCCTAAACTAGTTGTTATACTTTCTCAACCTACAAGTTGATCCACTGAATTATTCAACCTGTATTTTGATTCTTTAAATTCACACAGCACTTCCAGAGCCAGGCATTAGGTAAAATTCCAAGCCTGAGTAGTGATTTCACTGATAGTATAAGAAATCTGATGTGCTGCATGAGATCTATTGTTTGGTTTTCTATAGACTCCTATGTAGTTCCTTACAAAAGAGCCCAAGTTTTGGGCCAGTACTATCATTCTCTGGGTTGTGGGCAGACAGTATTTACTGGATAATGATATATTTTCTAATATTGGAAAGCAGAAAAAAGTTCTTCACCAAAAGGTTGGTCAGGCGCTGGAACAGGCTCCCCAGGGCAGTGGTCATGGTCTCAAGCCTCACAGAGCTCCAGGAGCATCTGGACAACTCTCTCAGGCACAGGGTGGGATTTTGGGGTGTCCTGTGCAGGGCAAGGAGCCAGACTCCATGATCCTTGTGGGTCCCTTCCAACTCAGAAGATTCTGTAATTCTGATACCTCTCTGCAGGACATGATGGTTCCTTTGAAAAGAGCTGTCCTGTAACATCAGTGAATCCTCAGACCTTATGATAACTCATGACTAGAGTGTGAAATGTACAGCTCAAGTACAAATGTATTTTGATTTTGAGAACACACAACCCAGAGTGATCATTAAGAGAGCCAATGCAGTGAGTACTGAATGCAACTGCAGCAGGAATCACTTGACAAACACCCCTAATTTTTAGAAATGAGGAGTTGTCATTTGGCTTGCTCATCAGATGCCATCAGACAGAGCACTCCAATCTGACCAACTGCCTCACTATACCCTTCTGTTTTCAGAGCCTGCCAGACAAATCTAGAATTGCCCCAGACAGAACAAGACCAAAGAGAACAGCAACAAGACAGAGTTAACACAAAGAATGTGTTACTGGAACAATCAGCTTGAGCCCTTCAGCTCTTCCCTCCACTTAGAAGTGCCCAGACACAACTGGGTTTATTCACTCACCATTCCTAGATGGTGCCCCATCCAGCCTTCCAAGCCATCCTTTCAGTTGACTTGGGAAGATTCCATGCTAGCATGGGCTCCAACAGCACTAGAGCAAGTCATGGAGGTATTCTTTTTAACATGTCAGCCTTATGTACAATAAAAACAATTTTTAATTACAGTTATCATGCACAAAAATAAAACACTCCCAAGATCCATGATTTCTGTTGAAGCAAGGACTGTATTGCAGGAGAAAAGTCCAATAAAAAGTCTTCTGCTGACATCTCTTAACATCAGATAGGAGATCTTCACAGTATCTTTAAAACTGGTAGACCCTGCATTATGAGAAAATAAAGTTCATATCCCTACAGGCAGGGATGGAACCAGAGAGCCCCACACAGTGAGTTTGAATTAAAGACTCTCCTTAGCTGCTTCTGTCCATGATGACAGGCAAATGGTGCAGCACACAGAGCTTCCGCCTGTCTGGCCTTGGTCAAGCATCAAGACAGTCAAAGGACATGAATTACATGGTATCTGCTGTGTACAATGCATAGCACTATGAAATACCCCTGCAATGCACAGTATCTGCCAATCTTCTTTACTGAGCATTTCAGGCTATCAGGATAAAACTCTCCAACATTTAGCTGAAAGATCAGTCAAAAGAAGCCACTTAACAGTTGTTCCGGGTAACCCAAATATTATTGCATTTCATATCCATCTGTGCCCAAAACTGGAAGTCTCTTTAAGACCCGGTGGTGCAGCCAGAATCAGAACCACAGGCTTGCGGGTGGGGGCAGGCGAGTGTCAAGCTCTTTAAAGTCAAGGCATTCAGGCAGAGCTTTCTC
The DNA here is from genome assembly GCA_013397155.1 of Irena cyanogastra. NCBI lineage: Eukaryota > Metazoa > Chordata > Aves > Passeriformes > Irenidae > Irena > Irena cyanogastra. Next base: position 167,786 of record VWZV01008011.1, on the reverse strand, counting down.
TCTCCCTTCAAAGCTTTTGCTCAAGGCAGAGACTTTGCTTTGGGGTTTTTTTTCCCCTGTTTCTCTCCGACCTCCAGAGCGGGTTGTTTCAGGTAGGTTTTCTGTGCTCACAACAGTAGCAACTGTTGCTACAAAATGAGACACTGCACGTCACAATCGAAAAATGTTTCAAAATGCATTTTGCAACATCTGTCTGCAGCTGTAGCATGGTGCTAGGAGGAGTGAAGAGGTCCCACTCCCTTCAGTTGCTGTAGCCACCAGCAGCACCCAGCTGACGCGAGAAGTCACAGTCTGAGCCACCTTAACTGGCTGCCTTGCCATCCTCTGCCAAGAGGAAGGCGAACTCCTTCCACAGGTTCTAGTCCTTGACCAAGTACTGATACCGGAGCGTGCCAGTCACATACACCAATGGAGCTGCTGCCACCAGAGAGATAAGAGGGAGGGCTGCTGCCATTTTCCCTTTGTCTCCCCACAAGCGGTTGCCCATGGCAAGTGTTATCTGGGGGAAAGGTGTCATTGCCATTTTGAGTTTCTCTTTGTTCCCAGGGAGTCCATGAGATTTAGCAATTTTGTATCTAGTGATTATTTACTGTTAGTTTGTGCCTGTCGCTGTTTTGCTTGTCAGTGAACTTATTTTTTCACTTATATTTACACATATTCATTTCCTGTGGAAAGGGATTGGTTAAAACTAAAGGGACATAACTCATTCCAGAGCATCCCCCTTAAATTGTCTTAAACCAACAAAAAAGGCAATACTTAAATCCCATTTTGTCACAAAACCAGCAATACAGAAGCAATAACTGTATAAAAGCTGCCATGAAACAGACATCTGGCACCTTCCAGAGAAACACACAGTTTTCAACATAGGCAGAGAAGGTTGTATTTTCCTCTCCCTGCAACATCTAAGGATTATCAGAAGGCCATACTTCAATCTCAGAGCTTTTTTTTTATGGATGGGGCTTTATTGTTTCCTTCAGTTAAACTGGTGGCAGAAAAGTACTCTTGTAGACCTGTTTAGCATCCTTAATTGTACTCCAAAGAATATATAGAAGGTAACTAGAGTTCAAACCATATTTCTTTGTGGAAGTCACAAATCTGTGTATCAAAGCACAAATTAAATTGAATTAAATGCTTCATATTTATACAGGTTTCGGCTGGGATAGAGTTCAATCTCTCCATACTAACTTGCATGGGACTGTATTTTAGAGAAGAATGTTGCTAATACAGGGTTTTCATTAGTGCTGAACACAGCTTACACAGCATCGAGGTCCTTTCTGCTTCTCAAACTGCACCATCAGCAAGCAGGCTGGGCTGCACAAGGAGTTGGGAGGGGAAAAGTCTAGGACAGCTGATCCCAACTGACCCAAGGGATTCCAGACAGTATCATAAAATCCCAGAATGGTTTGGATTAGAATGGGCCTTGAAGACCATCTGGTTCCACCCCCTGCCATGGGCAAGGACATCTTCCACTAGACCAGGTTGCTCCAAGCTCCATGTAACTTGTAGTGCTCCCCAGATAAAGCTGGGGAAGTAGGAGGAAGAGGGGCACATGTGGCCTTAAAGCATTAGCCTTCCCAAGTCACTGTTTCACATAATGGAGGCCTGCTCTCCTGGGGGTAGCGGAACTCTTGCCTGCTCATAGGAGTGGGGAATGAATTCCTTGGTTTGCTGTGCTTGTGTGCACGGCTGTTGTTTTCCCTATGGAACTGTCTTTATCTCAACCCATTAAGTTTTCACATTTTACCCTTCTGATTCTCTCCACCATCCCAGTGGAGATGGAGTTAAGCCACTGTGTGCGGCTGAGTTGCCAGTTGGAATTGAACTATGAAAATATCACAAGAGGCACTTAAAGTACTGAGGAATCAGTGCAAAAATGTTAGTTGTTGCTTATTTATCCATTTCCTATGTCTTCTCCAAATTCACCTCCCAATTTCACCCAATTTTTCTGCCCTGTATGAAGCTCCTCACAGGATAATTTACCAGTCCTCAAGACTCAAAGGTGAGTTGACAGTGCTGCTCTTGCTTTCTCCTGCTAGATACAACACCAATCTACACCAATACTTACAAGGCAGAAATACATTTGCTATATTCTCATATTACTAAGATTTTACATTGTCCATTATTTATCTCAAACGCAATGTCCATGATGAAACAATAGCAAACTGTTTTCAAAGCAGAACCTTAATTTCTGCCATGGCACACCTTCTTGCTCCACTATTCTCCCTTCAGCCCCAAGGCCAACTTCAGTGTACTGGAAAACTTAAAGCCAGGCTGGCCCAACTCTATAATGCAGCAAAACAATTTTCTTTTGACCAGATCAGTTTTCTGCAATGGAAGAGGTAAATGGTTTGATACATAATATGGTGTGAAAGAGCCAGTGGAGAGGCAGAAACATGTATACAGGCATGAAACATGATCTTTTTAATGGAACTAAGCTGTTAATTCAACTTAAACCATAACATGAAGCCTCAGCTTGCAAATGCAGGTGTAACTTTCTGCCACCTACTTGAGTCCATTCCTGTTCCATCATCCAAAAAACATAGCATGAATCCACCTCGCAGGTCCTCTCGTCGCTCTGCAAGAGAAGAGTTATTCACCGCTCCCATAAGCAGAAGTTAAAAGTGCCATAAAATGAGACTGGTGTTAACAACAAAAGTAACACAACAAACAGGACTTTTAAACCTGCAATATGGCTAAGCTGTAAGAAAGAACACCAGATTTTTGTTACAGAATGACTAAGAACTTCACTTCTGCGCTACAAAACTGTATTGTGTCAGTGGCGTTTTTCAGCATCCACTACAAAAAGCAACTCACTTCACCTGATCCCAGGTGAAGGCTGACTTAATTGCTTCCCCAAGATATTTGTAAAGGTACTCCTTTTTGAAAGACAACAGGCACTATGGCACAGAAGAAATGGTGGAACAATAGAATTATTCAGGTTGGAAAAGACCCTTAAGATCATCAAGTCCAACCACAAATGTAACACAGCTGAGTTCACTAAACCATGTCCCTGAACACCAGATCTACACATTTTTTAAATATGGGCAGATAGTGACTCCCCCACTGTGCTGGGCAGCCTGTTCCAGTGTCTGACTACACTTTTAGTGAAGAAATTTTCCCTAATATCCAATCTAAACTTCTCCTGGCACAACTTGAGGCTGTTTTCTCTTGTTCCTCTCACTTGTTACCTGGGAGAAGAACCCAACCCCCACCTGGCTGCACCCTCCTGTCAAGGAGTTTTAGGAGCAAGAAGGCCCCCCCCCACAAACCTCCTTTTCTCCAGGCTGAGCCCCCCAGCTTCCCTAGCCACTTCTCATCAGACTTGTGATTCAGCCCCCTTATCCTTCTCTGGACATGCTCCAGCCTCTCAATGTCTTTCTTGTCTGGAGGGGCCCAGTACTGACCCCAGGACTGGGCATAAGCACCCTCACTCTTATTCGATCAAGGACGACATACATTTGCAGCCTAAATCCAAGTTAACTACTGACTTAATTGCTGACATGCAAGGAAGCAGCAGGAGTAACTTACCAGTATAAATGTCTATTCTCGTGGCATCTGCATCTCTACAAAGAAATAAAACCACAATTGATATCCAAATGTTAAACAGAAATAAAGCTAAAAATCCAGGCACACACAAGCATTTCCAAAATAAGTGGCTCCATAGATCAAAGTCCACACAGGCCCTACAGTCATCACTGACAGACAACATTGTCCTACATTTTGTCTATTTGAACCTAAACTCCAGCATAAGACATTGCTGGCACACAAACAGTTCTGGTGACAGGAAATACCACTAGTATTCTAACAAAAGTCATTCTGGGGCTGGGAAAGAAATAAGCACACACTTCTGAGCTCCCTCCTGTACAAAACAAACAACATGTATAGTTTTTCTCTTGAGCTGACTACAAAAGGTTTAGTAACTCCACATAAAGCTTCATTCCAATACATTCAAGATTGTTACAGGAAACTGTCATTGCAAGATCATTGAAGTGAGGTCCTTCATACACTGCACCCTCCTCTGTATTTGAAAGTACAGCATGTACTTTAAATATGGCACTACTACTCTCTTCCCAAACCAACCTTGGTTTGCTGACCAGAGGTGTGGAGCTATAGTGCTGTAACAAAACTCCACTTGACAAATGCCACAGCCACTTTGTTTCAATTTTGTACCTCCGGCCCAGCCCAGCTATTTCTTCCCAGAAGACAACCCCTCTATAGCCAGAGGGGAATCAAGAGGGGAAGGGAAAATCACCCCCAAAGATCCTATGTTTTATTACCTCATAGCAACCCTGAACACAGCATCAGCTTGCATGTGTGTGCGCACACACAGAGCTGATTCCCTAAATAGGAGCTTTCCAACTCAAAAATGCCCCAGTTTCAGCTCCTTATATCACAAAATGTACACTGTGACAAATCACATTTGAGAGAAAACAACCCCAAAATATTTCCATAGTGCTTCATGACAGTACTTCCTCTAGCTCAAGACAAAAGCACACAAGACTTGGGAGGCTGCTATAGCAGGGATTCCCCATACACACAGGTGAGACAGGTGGCCCAACACCTGCAATTTCCAAACACCATATCTCCTGAAGTGTCAAAATTCCTTTAGCTGTTCTTGCTGTATTTTTCAGCATCCCACTTCTGATTTGATTTTCATTGTCACGTTTGATACTATGATTATTTAGATACCAGAAGAGTCACAGATCCTGTAATATTTATTTTAGCAATTTCTTTACATAAAAAGGCAGACTAGTTTTTTTCTTTAAATGTGTCTTGTGTCTGCTATCAATTTCCTTTCCAATAGGTATTGTTCCAGGATTCATTCAAACCAGTCTTTCCAGGAATATTATTTAGGGGGTTATTGCGGCAATGTAAGAGGAGCAAGTGAAATACTCATACTAAATTACAGCAACATTTTCTATTTTCTTGTAAAATCTACTAGAAGTGAAAATTGCTTAAGATCAACGAATACATAGGTGAATTAAATCTTAGCCAAAGTTACCTCAGGAATTAGGCAGTCTCAGGTACATACCTGGCGTTATCTACAAGTTCAGCAAGGGCACCAAACAAGAATTCATGGGTAGTTCTGCAACAAAACAGAAATCAGCAGTTACACCAACACTTAAAAAAAGAGAGACGTTTAAATAAATGAGAATCTCATCTAACAATTTTTTTAAACATAGATGAGCCACATCCACCATAATGTTAACAGCAAAGAGTGGAGAAACAGTCGATGGGATTTATTGCTCCTCTAGGCTGTTCAATGAAGAGACCAAGACCTCAGAAACTAGTTTTACCAACATGTTTCAGTTTGCACAAAACCCTCACATACAGCCAACAGGGGACCAAAAAGAAGATACTTGTTCATATTTTCAGCCTTTCAAGAACATACACATAGGTACTTCCCACACATAAAATATATAGCTGTTCACACTGTTTATAACCACAAAACAAGCTTTCACATCCATCTTCAGGGTGATCACACTGAACCCATCAGCACAGCTCCAGTAAGAGGAAAACACATCAGATTTAGTTATCACTAAAACCATGTGAAGAGAAGTTTCCGTATCTCCACTCTGCTGTAGAGACAAGACCAATGGGAACAGTGTTTGGAAGACTATCTAGTCAACCAGAAAGCTTCCACAGAAACATAACATTGGTATTCCAATCCTTTGAACAGGATTTCCTGTTGTCCTAGTTTCAACAGGGATAGAGTCAATTTTCTTCTCAGTAGGTGTAAGAGTTGTGTTTTGGATTTAGTGTGAGAATAATGTTGATAACACACCGATGTCTGGTGCCAAGCCTTGCATACCGTAAGTCAAGGACTTTTCAGTGTCCTGTGCTAGTCAGCTATACAAGAAGCTGGAGCGGAGCAGGGCCAGGGCAGCTGACCCAAACCAGCCAGAGGAATATTCCATACCATAGAATGTTCTGCTCAGTCTACCAGCAGGGAGAGCTGGCCAAGAGGGGCCAATCACTCTTGGGGGACAGGCTGGGCATGGGTCAGTGGGCGCTGAGCAATCGTATTGAGCATCACTTGACTTTTGGGTTTATTCCTCTCTTTTTCCTATTATTAGCGTGTTTCTTCACTCCATTATTTGAAATGGTCTTATCTCAGCCCATGGGTTTTAGCCTTGTACAATTCACCTCCCCATCCCACTGGGGAGGTGAGTGAGCAGATATGTAAGATGATTACAGATTTCAAGTGGTCTCTTGAGTTTACAAGTGTCTATTCAGCTCCACAGGTCAACACCACAGAAGTTTATTTAGGAAGTAACCCATAAGCAAACAGATGCTTTAGCACTAGTAACTATGCTTTATTATGAGCACCTTTTACTCCACAATTTTAGGAATACTTTGAAGAAAAGACACAAATAAGACACAAATAAGGATTTCCAAAGAAAGATGCTGGAATGAAACAACTGGTAAGAAAGCCATAGATGATAAGAAAGGCAAAACAAAACATCTCCACACAGCCCGACACAACTGATCTCAACCATCTCCAAAAATTGCAACCTCTTGTGCTGACACAAGCAAAGGGAAACCTTGCTACAAGCCAATAAAATTCACTCCAGCTATTTATCTCTAACAGAAATGAACATATACTATAAAAGTCTTCTATTCATGAATTTGAACACACTTGGCAATATCTAACTAATGTCAGATGAAGGGCTTTGTCCTGATTTAATCAACTAATCTCAAACAAACCCATTGGTCTTGCCTTAACAGTCAAAAGTACCTGAAATACTTTGCATCCATCATGATCAACCAGTGACCATTTCTCACACCTCCCCAAAAAAGTTTGGGATTATTTTACTTGGAACACATCTTTAAAAAAACAAGACAAACTGTTGGCAAAATTAAGTATATCAGAGCTTGCAAGTAATCTGCAAACACAGTGAGCTTATTTTAGATAGGAATCATCAGAGGCAACAACAACCTGCATCAGAGTATCCAAAATACAACTATTACTGCCATACAATGGGTGAAACAACATATAGAACAGAAGAAAGTAGTATCAAAATCCATAGCGTCAGCAACAGCTCATCTGGGACAAAGACTGGCCTGGATCATCCCACAATGTGCATCTTACATTTGAGCCAGCTCCATGCAGAACTGGAGGCTTGACAAGGAATCTAACAGGGGAGTCCAACACCGGCAATTTATTGAAACAAAGGTGACAGAAGGTCAAGTTAGACGGGTCTAAAACATGACCAACTTCAAACACCTCTACAAAGAATCACCTGGAGTAATGTCCCAAGGGAAGAAAAGCTCGTTTTGTGAGCAGTTCCCACAGGAAGCTCCTGCTTGAACCTAGCTAGACTCCAAACCCTGAAGACAAGTTTACCTAATTACTAATGAGAAACTTAAGACTTCACTTATCTTCTGAAGGAGGGCACATCTGAGAAAATGTTTTATTTTGGCATATTCATCAGGAACAACTGCCATTCTCTAAGTGACGCACTCTGTTTCAGGTCAAAACAGACAAAAAGCACAAGAAGAAGAGGGACTTTAAGGGGATAGGGAGATACTGTTGGTCTGGTATTACTAGTTTTTCTCAAGTACATAATTTAGTCATCTTGAAGTCCATTTGAGTGACCTTCTTCCACTCAAACTGTATTCACCAGGGCAATTCTAGTTACACAACAACGCACAACTTACAAGCTAAAGGCCACCTACTGCTAGAAGACAATTTCAGGTCCTCAACTTTTAACAAAGTCATTCAAATTTTTATTATAAATATTCAAAATAGGCAAATACAAATTGGCTGGTCTCTGTTATATTTTTGGCATCATCTGAATGAATAACTTTGGAAGTATCTTAATGTAACAGCATTTAATTGTTAAGGAAAATCAATGTGAAGGCAAGCAGGTGACTCTGGAAAGTCATAAAACAATGCACATGTAATTTTCATGTGCTTATTCACACTAATTTTCATTCTAGGATTTAAAAGAACTTTAACATAGAAACATAAGGGCTGAAAAAGACCTTTAAAGGTCATCTAGTCCAACCGGCTGCCACGGGCAGGAACACCTTCCACTAGGCCAGGTTGCTCCAAGGCCCATCCAACCTGGCCTTGGACACCTTGAGGGATGGAGCAGCCACAGCTTCTCTGGCCATCCTGTGCCAGGGCCTCTCCACCCACACAGGGAAGAATGTCTTCTTTCTATCTAGTGTGAATCTACACTCTCAGGTTAAAGCTATTGCCCTCTGTCTCGTCACTATGGAACCTACTAAAAAGTCTGTCTCCACTCAACTATTCATCAAGTAAAGCAGTTGGAAAAGCATAGTGATATTTTTACTTTTAAAAAAATATGGCAACTGAATCAATTCATGTAGATGCTGGAGGCTCAACCCAATGTGCCATCAGACATGTAAGCATTAAGCCGCTATTGGAAAGATCTGCTGCAGGTCCTCAAGCTCAGGGACCTGATCAACTGTCTCCTGTAAAGCACTTCAGACCGAGCACTCTGAGTTAGACATATGGAAACTTTTCTGAAAGAAGGTCTTAAAAAGGAAGAAAAAAAAAAGCACGGTTTTCTTCTGCGCTCTATCAGCCAGATGGTTGGTCTTTCACTGCAATTTAAAGAATTTCCACCTCCTTGACTATGAGAACACACTTAGCACTGAACTAGAATTTATCTAAGATGGGATGGTCCTCCTCAGCAAGAGAGAACAGTCAAAAAGACCAGTCTCCTCTATCAAAATCCCTATTCTGGCCTTGGGTTGATTTGGAGATTGGCTCTTTTTCTTTTTTGCTCATTTTTTTACTGGAAGAGCAGGAGAGGTTTTTTGTTCTGGGTCAGTTTGGTGCTTTCTTTGTTTTCATAATGACTTCCATTAGTCCCATTGCCATTTTTAGGGAAGCGTTTCACTTATGCACTGATTCCTACAACCTCAAAAGGCTCTTTGCTCACAATGGACAAGGAGCTCTGGCTTTGGCTTATCCAAGTATTAGCTTCCAGCTCTTTCCAAGAATTCGGTAATGCAGTTATCACTGCAGACATGCAGCACACCACAAGCAGACAGCAGCGTAAGCACAATGGCAACATGAAGTAGCTTTAATATACTTGAAAGCAGCAGCAACAACTTAAGTCTTTAGCGCAGGCTTTATCTTCTTATGAAGATGGACAAAGTTTTGGAGCTTTGCAGGTGAACAGAACCTGCTGACAGAACAATGCCATCATCTGCACGGTCTTCTTATCCATAAAAAAAGATTGTCTCCTGGAGCTGGACATGAGAATTTCACAGATCAACAACAGTACCACAACATGACTCAGTATTGCCCATCTTCAGGCACCAGATTGTTCACTCCACCTGCAACTGCTACCAGCCAAGCTAGGGAGCAGACCCAAATGTGACATGGAGCCATTACTAGGTTTATTTCCTTGTTCAAAGCCCATTACTTTCCTGATTCTGAAAACAAATGGATTGTAATGGTCTTCGCATACGTGACATTAGTCTTAATTGCTCTTGCATTGCTCTTGCAGATGTATCTCGTTACCAACAGAACCAGACAAAAATCCTCTGAAACCAAGTTGCCCATGTTTCTGTGCTATCTTTAGACTGCTATAGACTGTGATCCTTCACATGTTGGAAAGAGAAACAAAAAGATAAACCTGCACTTTATTTGTTCTTCTATTGATGGATAACAGTAAGTCAATGCTTCCACAGAATATCAGCAGACAATCTTACGCCGGTGACCAACTGATCAAAACGAAGTAATGCCAATGGTTCCACAGAATTCTTCCAGTTCGGGCAGAACGAGCTCTTCCGTCTCCTCTATACATGCCATTACAAGGCTTAGTAGCAGTAGGCAGGTGTTGATGGGTGCTTGGCCCACTTAAGCGCTGCTTCCTGATGGTGCTTCTCATTTTCTAGACATGTGCCCAGAAGAAACTCATCCTAAATAATGGCTTTGCCTCTTCTCAAGAGGCGTTATTTTGGGGGATTCACTGGTGACATGCAAAAATCTGACTGGAAAAAGAGTATCATAATCCTGTTAAAAATAAATCTGCAAAACACTCAGTTACATGCAAAGCCACATGCTGCAGAGGGATGGTGGCCAGCATGATGGCGCACACACACTGCTCCACAGATGTCTGACCGTGCGGGTTTGTTTGCCCAAGGGGCCTCCCCGTTCCTCCTGGGGCCTCTTATCCTCACACACCGGCTCTCCACGACCCGCGGACCCGCCTGCGGTACAATAGCTGGTCCCCGGAAGGACCACGAGGCGCCCGGGCCGAGGGCAGGGGGTCACTTAGCCCCACCGGCCCGCGTGGCTTCGGCCAGGCCCATCGCACTGAGCCGGGGCCGGGAGCAGGCTGGGTGCCGCGGGCCCGCCCCACCCTAGCCGGTACTCACGAGTTGGTGTGCAGGTATTCGAAGGTAAGCTGGGCCCGGTTGAGGCTGCTGTAATTACCCAGGGACATGGTAGCAGTAGCCGCCATCGGGCCTAGGCCCGCCCCGCATGCACCAGCGGCCGCGCGCGCCTCGAGCCCGCCCCGCCCCCTGCCAGTCACGGCCCCCGCCGGGTGAGCAGCCGGCGCTGCGCTGGACTTCGTTATGCCGCGCCCCGCCGCCCCCTNGGCCTGGGGCGGGGGGGGGAGTGAGTGCAGCGCGTGTGGCCGCTCCGAGACCCTTCGCGGGATTCTCTTTTTTCCCCCCAGGCTCAGTCCCGGCGGTAGCCGAGCGCCTCAGCGCCGCGGCCTCCTGGGGGGCGGGGAGCGGCGGGGGGGGGGGGGCCGGGGGGCGCA
>VWZV01008011.1:0-155884 GCA_013397155.1 Irena cyanogastra | reverse complement strand
GTGTGGTGAGGCCGGGCTGCGCAGTGAGGCGGCCCGGGAGCGCGAGCCTCCTCCGTCCCTGGGCGAGCTCGCCGGAGCCGGGGGCCCCGATCGCCGCGGTGCCGGCGGCGTGCGCGGGATCAGCAGCTGGCGGTGACTGCTGGGTGCCAGGTTGGAGCGGGTGAGGCCCGCCGGTCCCGACCGTCGGGAGCGGCTCCGGGACCCATCTGGATGGTAGGAACCCGCCGCTGAACTCTTACGGAGGCTCCGCGCGGATTTCGGCGGGTGCCGGTCCCGCTGCGCTGGTCAAGGCTCTGGGAAGTCACCGAGGAGAAGCTCCTGAAAGTGCCCGTACTTACTAACGAACATTAATGTAAAGGGTATATAAAATTATAAATATTCTTGCTTCAATTCTGTGCCTTTGGTTCATCTTGAAATGTGAAGGGATTGAGCTCAGGGGCTGTCCTACCTCTGTCCTTCACCCACCATGACTCCTTCCCACCCCTAAAATGCAGCCTGAGCTTGGGAACCCTGAAGGCCAGGAATACTTGTCTGAGCACCTGAAATGTCCGGTGGAAAAACACCCCCAACTGTTCTTCTGAAGTGAGCACTGAAACAGCATGGCTGTGTCTTGGATAATAGGAATCTGAAGGAATTCACTCTGTGCAGAAATTATTGTGACGTATTTCTTCTTGAAGAATGTTCAGCAAGAATGAAACATGTAAGATTGCAGAATTAAAAAGGATAAACACTATTTGATACTTTATTTGTAGGGCACCAAAAGGGAAAAAAAATTGTTAAAAAATAGAGAAGCACTTTAATTTTGTCTGATAATTTTCCAACAATAGAATCTAATTCATTAGAGGGGAAAAAAAGAAAAAAACTATGGGAGTTGGGATTATTCACCCTGGGGAAGAGAAGCATCCAGGGTGACCTTATTGCAGCCTTTCAGTACCTCAGGGGGCTCCAAAGGAGCTGGAGAGGGACTTTGGACAAGGGGTAATGGCTTCCCACTGCCAGAGGGCAGGGTTATTGGAATACTGAGAAGAATGAGGCCCTGGCACAGTGTGCCTAGAGAAGCTGTGGCTGCTCCATCCCTCAAAGTGTGCAAGGCCAGGTTGGACAAGGCTTTTGAAGCAACCTGGCCTAGTAGAAGGTGTCTCTGCCCATGGCAGGGGGTATAACAAGATGAGTTTTCATTTTTTCCAACCCAAACCATTCTATGATTCTGTGATTCTATGGTATCCAAGATACGTGGTGAAAATTTAAATTTGTTACTCATGATTGGTAAGTGGCTGAAACCTGAGTTTCATATTTGAGTAGTTTGACCCCCATCCCCAGTTGTGTGTGAGCCTGAGCTAACAAGTCTGCAGCTTTGGTCTGAGAACTTCACTTCCCAGAACAGCATTTAGCTCTGTTTACCCTCAGTTTGGCCTGTTCAGGCCAGCAAGTTGTATCATTCCTCCTGGCAGAGATTTCTCTTTGTGTTCTCGTGAAGGCGTCAAAAAATCACTGTGCATGTGTGTGTAGTGGCTGTTTTAGGCCTTATCTCTGAAAAGCTGTACACAGCAGGATATCAAACTGCATTAATAAATTGGGAAAATTACTGTGGAGAACTGTGTTTAGGTATATTAGGTTTATGACATTCAATGAGTCTATTACAGATTGTACAGATGCATCTGTTGTGCTCAGCTTTTGTTTTGTCACATTGTAGTCAATATCAGCAGCAGATGTTCAAAAGCAATATAAATCCTGTCAGTATAAGGGCAAGGTAATTGCCCAAATATGTGTTCCTGAGGAATATGAACCTGAATTTATGCATCATATTAGCGTTGTCCTCTTAGGTATTCAGAGTGTCTCTGTGCCTGCTAGGAACTTCGTCTTGTCATCTTACCTTCAGGGAGGAACCGATGTTTCTTTCCTGGTGTTGGAGAGCTTGACAACATTATCCGAGTACTGCAGCACTGTGGACAGAGCAGTTGAACACCTTCCTGCTGCTCCTATGGGATCTGACCTGTTCTGTGGATGGGCTGGCTGGGTGGCAGTCCTTTCCGTCTGACCCTTGGTAGAAGACCAGTACAATGCAGTTCTATTTCATTTGGCCGGCCCAGGCGGGAAATTGTTCATTACCATCTCACCATTTGGTGGTGATCAATTTGACAAAAGTGAAGTGAGAATTTAATTCTTACACTTACCCTAGCTGTTCTGCAGTAGGTTTCAGACATGTTCCTGACTTCTGCTCTTTGGTCTCTCTTGCCCAATTCTTGAAAGATTCGCATCTTCATTTGCTGGCTCCCTGAGCTACCCGACATTGGCCCAAGGTGTAATGAAACTAATTCACCTTTTGTAAAGCAGCATTTAGATTACATCACAGCTCTGCCTTGGCCACAGCAGAGCCATGCTTTGGTAGGAACCTCTCTGTCCATGGATGGAGACATAACAGGCTTGTTTGGCCTGTGTACCATTGCTGCAAACTGCTGAAATTCTCAGTACTTTAGAGATTAAAGTCTTCCCACTGGAAATTCACATTTATCCTCTTTTGGGGAAGTTGTTTTTCCTTGGAAACTCTCTCCCTAAACTTTGTTTAAATAGTTCTAGATCTTTCATTTGTACTGGTTATGACAGGCAACCTCTCTTTTTTATTTTTTTTTCTTCTACCAGCAGCATTTCCCTGAGTTTCTGTTCAGTCCCAGGATCTCTGCATCTTACAGTAATGAGCAAAACAAGTCTGGCTATTCAGGTGTCACAGGCAGTACCCCTTCATTTTTGAAGCCTCCAGTGCAGTAGAAGGCAGCAGTTTGCTCTGGTGCACATAACTTTCCTCATAAATGACCTGTGGGTTGGTGGGTACAGCCTGTACAAGTGGAGCTTGGGGCAAACCATATTGCTCTTCTTTAACCCTAAGGCTGAATTTTTTACTCTGAAATAATCCCCAAGTCCCCTTGTAAAACTAGTCTTTTGATTCCATGCTGTTCAAAATCTATGTTTCTAAGCTGTGGTGTGAGTTCCCATGCAGTCCCGTGTGGTGTTTGCTGGGTCCTTAGTGTGGCATAGCATTTTGTTAAGCCTCTTTCCACTGGAATCCAGGCCATAGCCTGAGGTCATTGAAGACTTTATTTATGTGGTCATTGTTCTGCAAGTTGAAGGTAACTGCTTCTACACCTGTGTGGGCCTTGAGTCAACGATTGTTCTTTTTTCTCCCTACTTTTTAAGAAGCTAGCCTGTTAAGCCAGTACTTAATGCAGGAGTCATCATAGTGGTAAGTACTAGATTCTGTACCAGACAAGTGCAATGAGTGCAGCAAAGTGTCTTTTTCACATTCCTGTGAGGTCTCCCAAGTTAACTGTTTGTAGCTTTATTCTATGTTTATGTACATGAAGAAATGTAAAACTTTGCATTGTAGAAATGAGGTTTTCAGTGTCAGAGTGAAATAAGCAGGCAGTGAAAAATAGATCTGAGACATCACCAGTAATCCTCAGGTGTTTACTGTTCCTGCCTTTATTGTTTGTTTTTCTGGAAGAAAAAATGGCATTGCATTTGGATTCAAGGTCCTCTGTCTACCTCATGACAGAAGGTGCTAACGTTCTAGGTCAGTGCTGTTCTACTGAACGTTCCCGTTGGTACTTCTAACAAGATTGGGTGCAGTTGCAAGCCCCAGTAACCACATTGGCATGGATCTCTTTTCCATTGCGCTGAGTTTGTAGAAAAAATTTCAAAGCAGCTTCCTTTAATGGGCTTGAAGTCATGTTGCCTCACAGCTTTTTGGTTCATTCTTTCATGTCATGCCATATGCTGCCTCAGCTGTGTGATGAGTTCTCACTGTCTCCCAGTACAGAATGGGAACTTCTGCAGTGAGTACAAAATGCTGCTGCCTCCAATGTGGGGTGTTCTCCTGTAGACAGAGCCTGCCAGTCTCACTCACACAGAAGAGCTATGTCAAAAAGCATCAGAAGCATTCCTTGGCCATGAGTTCCATCTCCATGTCTATTTAATACAATCCAAGAGCACAACCCTTAAGTCAAGCATTTAGAAGGAAGTGTTTTTTTCCTAGCTTCTCCTAGTAAGGAGTTATTCCCTGTATGACCTGGGTCAGCCCTGTTTCTTGTGTTCATAGGCACGTCTGCCCAGCCTCTCCATCATTCACATCAAGTAGCAGAGCAATTTGCTGACTAAATGTAAGTATCATGAAGTTGGACCTCTCTTCATGGAAGTGTCTTTTTCTCCTATGTTGGGAAGCCTAAATCCTGCAGTTCTTCTCTGGAACAGTAGTTTTATGAACAGCCTGCACATCAGTCTTTACAAGACATGCGGAGCAAGATGTTCAGAGATGACTGCCTAAACATGTATGGAAGGTACTGGCATAGCAGTTCAGAGACCTTTTGTGTAGTGCCAGGTGTCAACCTCTCAATGCTTTGTTTTCAGGGAAAGTCACATCATGGATTTAAATTCATTATTTCAGTCTAGGTACCATTCTCAGTGAGACACTGGTTGTCAGGAATTACTTTGTAAATGAGTTTGCAGAAGGGTGGAAAGAGTGATTAGGTGACAGCAGGGAGACATCTTGGAGTGAATTGTCCAGCAGAATGGTGAACAGGGAGGATCCTCCACTGCCAGTCAGGCTCCCAATGTCCTGAGCCCAGGTTTGATTAATTAATTAATAACATGAAAAAAATGTCACAGCTGTTACAGCATTATGTCACCACCTCAGTCCTACTGCAGAAAACACTCTGTGCCTTGGCAAGAAAGACAGGCAGAAGAGCCTGTGAGAAGATGGTAGAAAAGGTATGATCGTGGTGTCTTACAAGACTTTCCCTCACAAACTTGAAAGAGTTATGAATGGCATGAACTCATTGTCAGAAATTGATAGTTTGGTTGAGGTTGGATGGTTTTCCACAGGCATGCTGCAAAGGACCCAAGCCCAGAGGCTTTCTGCTCTGAACTGTAACTGTATGATGTTTTTATGTTGACCAACATAAGAAGGTGTGCAGGCTTCTTAACAAGATGACTAACTAGTACAATTCTTTTTATGAATAAATAGTTTTCCCTGTCTCATTATTTGAAATACGTGGACTGTGTTTCTTGTGGGTTTGGTCCAACTCAGAGTGTCTGTTTAACCCAAGCTGATGGATGTGTGCCTGACACAGGCAGTTCACGTAATTTCAGTCTGGCAACTTGAAAGCAATCAAAAACATACTCTTATAGTAAAAAGTTCATGGAAATCGTTTGGGTGTCTCATGGAAACAGCATCCAAGTAGATTGAGCTGTGGTACCAATGAAGAGATGAACAGATGCATCACCACATCTGGTGCAGAACATGCATGGGGAGTGCTGTGGAGAGAGCAGGGCTTTGCCGGTCATTCCCATCAAAGCATCTCTCAAGGGTGACTAGATAACTGCTCCTCTAGCATGTGCTGGGAATGCCACCATGGATCAAATGTCTTTTGTCATCTCTGAAAGCATTCGTCTCCCCTAGCTTTAGCTCTAGACAAGTGCAAGGCGCACTGGGCTGCCCTTCTGCCTTATAGGAATCTGACATCAACATGAAGGGCTGACTGCCTTGGCGGGAGAGAATGAGAGGGACTTCACAGATGTGTAATATATTCCCCGGAATGTTGTGGTTTGCGGGAAGCTGGTCAGTCTGGTACTCAAGAGATGTGTGAGGAGCAGAAGTACTGTAGGAAAAAGCTGTCAGCACTCTGTCAGTACACAGCTCTGGAGACTGTCCCTAGCCTGAGCTAGGACTTCAGGAAGCTGGGAAGTTCTTGGGAGGCCAAGAAGAAGAATCTGTGAGGCAGTGTCATTTTTTTGGTAACTTCACCCTGAAGTTATTTCTCGTCACTCAGATCTTCCATTCAAACCTAGTTATTTTCTTTAAGAGAAACAAACTCAGGAAATGTTTTATCAGCACAGTTGGATCATTTCATGATGGTTTGACCAGTCCTCATCAATCCTATAATCCAATCCATTTGGAGGAGGTGTGATGTCATCTTGCTTGTTCAATACATCCTAAGCCACACTTCTTTCTCCTGCATTGGTAATCTGCATAATACATAATCTGCATAATATTTTGAAAGACAAAGGATTTTATTTTTTTAAAGTGGTTTTGCCTGTGTGCCTCTCCCAAACTCTTTCTCTAACGCCACCCCACCAAACATAAGGAGGAGCAGAGTATCCATAGGCTCACAGGAGTGTCGTGGTGGCTTGTTTCCTTCTGGCATGTGGGATAATGGATATGTGAAAGCCAATGAAGAGAGACTCCAGCCTATGTTGAAAGTCAGTTTTGCTGTTGCATCAGGCGGCACTGGCTGAAATGTAGGAAAATACCAGCATTAATGACAGTAGTGCAAAATTGCAAGGAGGTGTCTGGCTCTGGGCTGAGGTTAAATGGAGAGATGACTGCTAGGCCAAAGGGAGGCCAGCCCTGTCCAAGGGCTGAGCAAAAAGCAAGAAATAGCCAGACAAAGGGGTGATAGTATCAGCAGGGCTGCCTGACTTGGATCATTCACCGAGGCTACTATCACTGAACAAGGGTACAAAATTGGCAAAAATTGAGCCTGAGAGAGAAAGAACTGGGCTAGGTTGTTCATATGGTGGGGGCAAAATAGAAGGAAAAGCATGTGATGGGGCTGTTCAGGGCCAGGGTGGGCATCAGCTTGGGAGCATGACACCAAATCTGCTAGGGCTCTGTAGATGAGTTTGCCTTCCTTCTGCAGCCATGGTAGTGGGATGTGACCACCAGCATCACTGAACAAGTCACCTGACATGGCAACAGTAAGCGTGACTTAAATTAGCAGCTCAGTTCATCAGAATCTCAGAAAAGGCCATTTAAGGAATCTCATTTGTGTCCACATCCCTCTGCAGTTCTCCAGACAGGACTGAAAGACAGAGGAAGGTCATAAACTGCCTTTCCACTTCCCAGGAAGAGCTCTACAGGTCCTTTCCCAAGCTGCTGCTGGCAGGGTCTTGGAAGTTGACAGCACATCTCACACTCCAGCACACCTCACACTATAGCACACCCAACAGTTTGGTTCAAACTGGGAGGTGACCCTTGCCAGGAGGGATTCACCATTTCCAGACCACAGGGATACATGCCACCAGACCTGTCAGTGCAAGTCAATCCCACCAGAAGTAATTCCAACTCCAAACACTAAATGGGGAAGCTGCCATGAGGGAAAAATGAGGGAACACTTTTACATCAGGAATTACTCAAGGCTTTGATATATAGTGTTCTCAAATATTTGTTTCAGTGTTCTTATAAATGTTCTGTATTCCAGAGAATCTAAATATTTTGCTCTGAGACAGTACTTCCTTCCCCCACCTCATAGAGATTTAATTCTTTGCTGATTATGTGACTCAGGTTCTGGCCATAATGAGGGCTTCCCTCCACTGTTCACATGTAGCTAAGGTCTTAATCCAGCCACTGTCATAGCAAGGGGGAAAAAATCATTTATCCGTAGTTAGTCCTGGGAAAAGTTTTCCATCTGACAGACTTATCCACTTCAAATGAGGAGTATGAAGGAACGCACATCGGAAGAGGATGGGACAATTGGGAGGCAGAAACCAAGTCTCCCTGCCCCCCTGCATCAGCTATGCAGGGAAGGGGTCACTTGCTGGGAATGAGGGGCCCTTGAAAGAGAGGCCGTTGGATCTCAGAGCTTTTAAGATCCCTGGAGCTCACAGCATGGTGAAGAGCAGGTAGTGTGGGTCAAGTGCCACTAGAATTTGTCCCTGCCAGCTCCTCCCTGAGGTTCTTCAAAGCCTTTGCTTGTTGAGGGGCTTGACTTCTCTCTGGATGGCAAAGGTGCTGCCCAGTTTCATAGTGCAGAAAGGGTTTTAGGCACACCACATGGTCCCTGCTGTGGAGAAACATCCTGCCCTGCACCCAGGGCTCTGCAGTGTTTGCAGGTGTCTGCTGGATTCATGGTCCGGAGATGCACCAGGCGGAGAAGAGTGTGAGCCTGCACTGAGAGATGCACCTTGGCATGACTGCCATCAGAGCACACAAGTGGTTGGCCATGCTCTCCCCTCTCCCAAGTTTGTGGCAGAGCTGAGATCAGCTGCTGAGCTGTGCCTGTTGGAACAAGCAGGCACCAGCTTCCAGGTATGCAGATAAGTGAAGCTCAACTTCCTTTTGGGATGCCAGTAATTAATAGGAGCTGGTGTCTCTTGAGCAAGTGCTTCCCTGAAACAAGGAGAAAGATGAGAGGACTGGAGGCCAAAGGATTCAAGAGAAGAAGTAACAGCATGGAGCGTGTTGGTCCAAGTTCTGCCCAGCACAGGAAAGCACATTCGGCTGGGAGCCCACCACCTCAGCCTGGGGTTGAGGTGTAGCTGATTGGTTTTGGACTAGCTGGAGGGTCCTGCTGCCACTGAGGCTGAGCCACAAGGCTAGGCATAGAATGTGGGTTCAAGGGAACCTGGAGCAATGGTGTCTGTCACACATGGTAGTTGGTGGGGCAAGCTGCCTGCTCTTTTTGCCTTTGGTGGGAAGTTTGGCAGTTACAGTATGTGTTTTGTGGTGTTTCCTTGGTGACCAGTCTGGCAGCATCTGTTGTGTTTTCATGGAGTGGTTTGAGAAGTCGCCTGCAGGAGCATCTTAAGAATTGTGAGGAATTTTTGTAACATCAGATGGAGACTTTGATCCATTTTATCATCTTGGTGGATGTTGATGATATCCTTCATTATTCTGCTGGTTCACTTTACCATGTGTACCTGGGGCCAAGAATATCTTAACAGATACTGGGAGGAGGAGCCTTCTAACACCACCTGCTGATATGCAGGATGTTAAAGGTGTGTGGGTGTTAAGAATAAAACATAAATTCTGCAAGGTGATTGGGAGAAGCTTTGCTTTGTGGCAGCTGGTTCTTGTGTCCTTCATCACAGCTGCTGGAGTGGGAACAGGAATGGGGCAGAGTTTGGGTGGCAGGCAGAGTAGCTTCTTGAGGGACCAAACACAGCATAAGGGACATTGAAATGTGGGCACAACTTGTGAGGAATGGCAGAATTTTTGTGAAAGGTTATTTTAAGATTTCTCTGTATGCCATCATACCAATGAGGAGGGAGAAGGAATATCATGGAAGGAGATAGCTGGATTGGGATGCACCTGACAGATGTAAATGAGTGAAAAGGAGCAAAGTGCTGGTTTGCAGCAGCCGTACATGATGGAGCTGCAGTTGACCGTAGTTCCGTGACTGAAGTTGGGACTTAAGAGAATGACCTCCAGAAAAGGGAAGAGTGAGAAAGCACTTCACAGGGAGCCAGCAGAGCATCATGGGATGCTGGTGGGAGTTTCTGCTCCATACTTGCTCATACTGGCTTTACAGTGGATAAATTAATCTGCCATCTCCAAAGTTAATTGGAGACCACATGTGAAATGCTGAATTGAGTGCTAGCAATCTCAGTTGGTCAGTTACTAACATGGTGCTAGTAACTCCGGGGCTGTGGGTTTGATCCTCCTATGGGCCATTTACTTAAGAATTGGACTTGATGATCCTTCTGGGTTCCTTCCATCTCAGACTATTCTGTGATTCTGTGAAAAGCTCTGTGAATCTCATTGCGTGTGGACAGGGCATTTTAATGCAACAGCTCAGCCTGCCTGCTGTTAGGCATAGCAGCAAGGATTAGGAGTCCAATGCAAGTGTTGGCAGAGTCACAGCTGGGCAGGGAAGACTCCCGACCAGGTGACTGTTCAGTTCTTTCTTACGTAAGCCATCGAGACAAGAAGACAAGAAGAAGCAATGCCCTGGCATGAGGGTGTTGCTCCCTACACAGATGATCTCCAGTCTACAGCTTTCATATCTGAGCTTGTGCAAAGCAAGGAGGGAACATAAAAAGGATGTTAGTAGTGCAGCTATGCATCAGAAAAAAGTCCATGAACCACTATAAAAATAATGGAAAAGAACAGTAACTAGTGAGATTTATTACAGCTAGGAGAACATCTGATGTTTTGCACACAAAAGGTCTGGCATTGCCAGGAAATATTTCCTCATGGTGAGCCCACAAAACTTGGATAGTGCAAGAGGACACAGCATGGAGCTGCAGGAAAGGAGAAGGATGGTCCTGGGGAGGAGCAGCCCTGAAGACCATACTCAGCAATATTTTTCCAAGTCTTCTTAATTCCTTGTGACTGTCCCGGGGAGAATCAACTGTCTATAAGGAAAAAAACATATGTTCAGAAAAGAGTCTGGTTTGGTCTTGAAGTAGTTCACATGGTAAATGAGACAGAAGGGTCCCTGCCGGAGACAGGTGCAGAGGCAAACAGAGCCAGAGAGCAGCAGATGAAATCTCATCCTCTTCATCCATAAGGACATGGTAGTCCTGGAGCATAGGGCTGTCACCAACCACAGGCAGCAGAAAGCCCAGAAGTGTGACGCCAGGCCCTCCACCTGTTGGTAGACTATGACCCATTGGGAGCGGCACACCCAACTGTCTTTTGTCAGCATGTGATGTGGCTGAAATACCAGGTCTGGTCATGTGCAGGTGCTCCATAACATTACAG
Organism: Irena cyanogastra; assembly: GCA_013397155.1. Classification (NCBI taxonomy): domain Eukaryota; kingdom Metazoa; phylum Chordata; class Aves; order Passeriformes; family Irenidae; genus Irena; species Irena cyanogastra. Next base: position 145,407 of record VWZV01008011.1, on the reverse strand, counting down.
CTTCCAGGTTTCTTGGAGTCATGTGGCACTGGTGCCTTTGATGCGGTTTCCATGCTGCCAGTGACCACAAGAGAGCAATCTCTGAGTGCTGAGGCAGATTTGTCCCCAGCTCCTCAGTCCTGGAGGTGAAATTGTGTCTGTAGCCAGCGCTGCCCGTAGTCAGGGCTGCCTGCAGCCAGGGCTGCCTGCAGCCAGCCTGAGAGTGTGGGCCATGCTGAACTGTGCACTAGGGGCTGTGTCTCCCTCCATGCAGGTAGTGTCACAGCTCCAGGATAAGCAGTCTGTTTGCCTTGACACAAGGCTGCAGAGAAGACCTGGGTAGTCCAGGGGGTTTGGCCACCTCTACCCAGGTCTGTTTGGCCTTGCTTGTGGCAAGTGGCACTTGCTTGTGGCACAGTAGCGCCACTTTGGTCTCTAGTCCCAGTGATTTGGGAGACCTTCCCCAAACCCATCCCTGCAAGAAGAGTTTTCCTGCTGTTGACATACAACTTGTAAATAAAGCCATTTTTTAGGGCAGTCTGGAAAACAATTCCATGACTGCTTCCCAGAGTATTGGTGGTCAAAACCCTTACTCCTAATTGACAGGCAGGATTCTTGGAGATGCAGATGGCTGCTTTAGTCTTCTGAAAAAAAGGGTTGGCATGTTTCACAGAATAGTTCAGGCTGGAAGGGACCTCAAAGCTCATTGTGTTTCATTCCCCTGCCATGGGCAGGAACACCTTCCATTATCCCAGGTTGCTCCAAGAACTGTCCAACCTGGCCCAGAACACTTACAGAGATGGGACAGCCACAGCTTCTCTGGGCAACCAGAGATGCCAGTGCTTTACCATCCTCACAGGGAAGAATTTCTTCCTAATATCTTATCTAAATCTTTCCTCTGTCAGTTTAAAACCGTTCTCTCTTATCCTATCACTATCTCCCCTGCTAAGTACTGGAAGGCAGCAATGAGGTCTCCCTAAAGCCTTCTCTACTCCAGGCTGAGCAGTATTTGGAGATGTCTGGAGCCTGGGTTTTAGGGGTAAGTGACTAGGAGTGGCATCTTTCCTGAACCGCTGTTCTTTTTCCAAATCCTTCCTTTCTTGGCCACAGCGCATCTCAACATTTGATTTATGGGCTTTTGAGGTGTCTCAAAAAGGGAAAAAAAGAGTTGTGTTCATTCAGTATGACAGAGAAATTAGAAAGGCAGGAGGGAAGACTGCTGTCAGGTCACCTCTCAGGAATGTCCTGTCTGTGGAAATACTGAAGCTGCCTCCCTCAGTGTAACACACAGCCAGGGCTTCGTGCGAGCTCCCAGAGCTGCAGCTAAGCTGGAGCCTCCCTCTGTTCTGATAGCACAAATATATTTCTCTCCAGCTTCAGGTGGAGCTTCTGATGTGGCCAGGAGCTGAGGCCCCCCTGGGACTCTGTTTCTCACCACTGCTCAAAGTGCAGAGAAAAGCAGGGTGAGAGTCCTGTGGGTCAACATGGCGAGAGAGATACAACCCCTTGGAGGAAGGACAGACAGACAAGGGAGATCTGGAGGTCTGGGCAGGCTGGAGGGGAAGCTCTGCAGCCCACCAGTGCCATCTAAGCAGGGGCACAGTTCCGTGGGAAGTTCAGATGCCACAGAGCGCTTCTGCAGGTCCTGGCAGCAGCGGCTGTGCAGCAGGACAGGGACCATGCGCTCAGCCTAGGTACACCTGTTGCCATGCACAGATCCATCTGGAAATGCCAGCATACAGCAGGGAAGGGAGGTTCCCACTCTTTGCAGGCTGGCAGCCCTGTGGTCACTGGGGATGCTGACACCAAGGCACTGACAGTTTTCAAGCACTCTAGTCCTCTGGGCCCACTGCCAGGGAACAAGCAGCAGACTGGGGAGTCATGTCCTGAGCAGATGCTAGTTCCACAGCAGCCTCTGCCTGCGGACTCCCTCTGCTCCTGGTGGACACGGTGCCCTGCTTGTGGCTGCATCCTGCACTGTGGGGTGCCGTGCAGTCTCCTGGGCTCCTGCAGAGCTGGGTACTGTTTCCCTCTCCCCTCCTTCCTGAGGCACAGGCAAGGTGGAGTCGTGGCCAAGAGGTGCCCAGGAGCAGGCTGTGTCAGAGGCACTGCAGCAGAAGCAGATCCAGGCTCCTGTGCCGGATGTGGTGCTGCAGGATAGAGCCACTGATTCCTGTGGCAGGGAATGGGACAGACTGTGCTTGCTTCACAGGATCCTTGGGGGATTCTGTGCAGGACAGGAGTCAAAGGTTAGTGGAGGGAAATGGATTCACTTATCTGGGCTTTAACTCCTACAAGCCAAGGCTGTGGTGGGGCAGGAGCTCAGTGTCCCAGTGTTGCAACCTCTACAGCATGAATTGAGCTAGACTGGGGTGGGCATGGGCAGGAAGGGTGCTAACCCAGCACCTCGTGTGTGGATCTGCCCTCTGGAGAGGCTCCAGAGGAGCACAGGTGCATGCCCTGAGCAGGCTGAGCCCCCAAGTGCTCATCAGCATTACTCCTGTATCAGCACGAGCAACAGACAAGAGTCGGCAGATAGACGGACAGACCTGCCCGTTCTCTTCCTCTGTGCAGGTAAAGAGGCACAACAGAGATCCAGCCCTCGAGATCCGCACCTGGGGCAAATTGCTTCTAGCTCATAGGGAAGTGGCGTGTGCTTTCCAACATGCTGGTCCCCCTACCGGCCAGCCAAGTGGGATAACTGAAGCCCTCAGTGTACGTGGCAGCACTGATCATCCTTGGGCAACGTAGTATCCCAAAAGTGGGACCTTCCTTGTCACATGGCTCTTTCCTATCCCAGATGAAGCAGCACCCCTGGGCAGGTAGGAGGCTGCCCAGTGCCCCTACCAGCAGCAGGATGTAAGGGATCCATCACACCTGATCCTGCCCTGGCTCCAAGCAGGAGCCTGAGAATCATGCCTGAGAAACGGGGACATGTTTGGGCATGAGTGCCCTGTCCTAAACAAGTGGCACCAGTTCTGTGCAGGCAGGTGGTCCCTGTGGCTGGTCTGGCTGCACCAGAGCTGTCATACTGCTGCCCTCCTGCTGCTGCTGCCCTCCAGCTGCACCGTGTGTCCCAGGACACCTTCCTGTGCATCACTCTGGCCACTCCGTGCTGCCCAGCCTCTGTCCACACCCAAGGGCAGTCCTTAATCCATCCCTTGTCCTGCCCCATCTCTGGGGCGTGCCCATGCTCAGGTTCTGCCATCTCTCAGAGGACACAGCACTACACCCACCCCAGGTCCTGCTGCTCTGGCCTCTCTTCATGCCAGCCTCTGAATTAAACAAGCTGCATAGTTCCCAGGGACTTACTGTCAAGGAGGATCTTTGCACATCATCACACCCAAGGCTGCAATTCTCAGGAGTGAGAGGAGGAAGAGGAGGCAGGGATAGCCCAACTTCTCCTGCAGCCCCAGGAAAATGGAGGAGCTTCTCTCCTGCCCAGAGGAGCTGGGAACCATGAGGGTACACTGCCATAGGGGGCCCTGGGAAGCAGGTCTGAGAGTTTCAAAACTCAACCACCATGACATCACCGTTGATAATAGCACGGTGCCCTGTTGGAGCTGCCCTGTTGTCAGCATACAGAGGAGTGGCAGCATCAGGCTTACATGTGCATGCCATGGGCAAACAGCACAGTGGCACAGTGCAGTGAAGCCAAGAACTANTCCTACTCCGGGGTGACAGGTCTGCCCTCTCTGGCTTCCTCTGGGACTGAGGCCAGCCAGATGAAGCCAATTTGTGATTTTGGGAGCAGTCGCAAAGTATTGGGTGTGCGGACAGTGGGATGGACAAAGGTCTGTGGATGTCAGAAGTTCACAGGAGAGGAGGTATGAAACCAGGAAAGCTTCAGGAGGAAGAAAAAGAGATGGATTCCAGGACCCTCCTCTGCCCACTGCAGCCTGTGTGGCCCTCCACTGCCAGTGGGTCTTTGCTGCCAGAACAGCAGGGTCTGGGCACTGTGCTCCTGTGCCCAGAGAAAGGGCTGTGCCCCAAATGAGATTGAATTCTCTCTGCCTGGCACTACAGTCATGTCCCTACCCTTGTCTGCATTGTCCCATCCCTGAGTCAGGCAGGTGCCCAGACCAGTTCCAGACATGTGCTTGCACAATAAAATTCCATCACTGCTATTTAACATTATGTTTAGCATCCCCAAAGGGAACCCAAAGGATTCTTGCCCTTCTTCCCTTTGCTGCACTTGTCCCCTGGCTGGGGGAGCCCCCAGGACTTGTGTATCCACCCAGGCCTCTGCCCCCTGATGCAGGTTCATCCCATCTACTGAGCAATATGACACAATATATCAGCACGGAACACACTACAGCATGCTGTGATTGCTGCAAAATGATGAGATCAGCCCCTCACCTGCCCTACACCAATGCACAGGGCAGCCTCCCCATAGCCCTCCCAGAGCCAGGCCTGGAGCTGGAGCCCTAGGCTCTCCAAGGGGTTTGTAAATACCTCCTTGCTCCACTTCACGGAATAAGGAAGTCTGCTTGGAGTCTGTACTTGGCTGGCTGCATGCTCACCTCACCCCTGGGGAGCCCTGCTTATGCTGTGTGGTGGGTGGTGATCCTGGGGATGTGGCAGTGGGTCAGTGAGGATGTGACAGGATCACTACCTGGGGGGACGGAGCCAGAAGTGGTGCAGACCTGTGAGAGCACAGGCAGGATAAGTGCCACTGCACATGCTGAGAGCTGTGCATCCAAGGCTACTTTATCCACAAATCTCAGCATGCTTCTGTTTCCAGGTGCTCCATATGGGAAGGCCACACATGGATCCATCTGGAAATTCCAGCATACAGCAAGGAAGGGAGGTTCCCATCCATGCTGCCAGCCACGCACCAGTATCCACTGCCCTGCCCAGTGCTGCTGGCAGAGGGGCTGGGGAACAAACCTGATGTAACTTCAACGGCTGAAGGTTGGCACTGCGGTCCCCCCCATACTTCAAGGGCAGATGAGCTGCTGCCAGCTGTGCTGCCTGAAGGCCAGGAGCTGGGTATGTGGCAGCGCCTGCTCCCACATGACAGCAGGGCTGGAAGTGATTCAGACCCCTGAGTGTGCTGGTGCCTGGTCCCTGGGGGGCTGTGTGACAGCAGAGATGCAGAGCAGACCCCAGACCCCTGTGTGGCAGCTCTGTGGCAGACTGTGGCATGGAAGGGTCATCAAGCAAGTGAAGATGATGTTGTGCTGAGACTGTCAGAAGGTGATGTTATGTGAGACGGCACGGTGCTTGGAGGGGTTGGCTTTAGCGTAGTTGCTTGGGCAGGGGCTTTCATGCTTCAGTGGAGCCCAATGCTGCCCAGGCCTGGAGTGTGGAGAGCTGCTGAGGAACCTAGGGGAGCAGAGGGCTCTGGGACACCAGTGCAACTGGAGACCCACCCTGACAAACAGGTATGAAGTGAGACATCTGAACCAACACTCCCAGTGTTGGAAACTGCTGGACCTTCTAGGCACCTCTACCACACCTCATCTTTCTGGCCTACAGTGGTGGGTTCTTCCTTTTGTCAGATGATGCTGTGGTCCTGCTCCATCCCATCCATCTTCCCAGATTGCTGGGAACTCCCAGAAAAGCAGTGAACTTAATCTCCATGACCTTCTCTGGAGAAGCCCCTTGGTCTCTGGGTTGCTGGACAAGGGAAGGAGCAGCACCTTCCCCCCTCACCTAGGAGCTGGAGGCAGATGGCAGCTGCCTGCTTTGCAGAGCCCAAAGCACCTCTGGGTTACATCAGGTACTTAGTCCTCTCCAGGGAATACTTCTGGTCTTTGCCCAGAAACAAGATTCAGCCCCAACAAGTTTGTCTTCTGCAGAGCAGGGCTGCACTTCAACTGCAGGTAAGGAGCTTAGGGTCTCCGGGGGATCCTCTCGACAGCAAGACACAAGGGCTTGGCTGTCCTGGCACTGCCTTCTGGGACCTGGAACAGGAGGTAAGGACAAGGACACCACAAGCAGCTTCTGAGTTGGAGCAAGCAATAGGACCATGTGGGGGGCACAACATGTCCCCAGGGAGCCCTCTCAGGTTTTTGGGGTTGCCCTGGGCATTAATCCTGCAGTGGTGTCAGAGAGCAGCTCAAATAGCTCCGCAGAGCATGCAGGGGCATCCCACGGTGTGATCCCCCGGGCCCGGTGGAGAGGGCCTCTGGGCAGGAGGTGCTGGTGGCTCTCTGCCCCGCATCCCGCAAGCCGAGGGGCGCAGCAGCTCCTGCGAGTGGGGAGTCCTCGCGGCCGGGCTGGGCTCGGGGACACTCTTGCGGGCAGCGATACACCCTGGGGTGCCACCCCAAGGGGTCCAGGCCCGAGTTCCGCTACATCGGCACCGGCGCGGCGACAGGGATGGGAATGAGTCCGGAGCGGCACGGCACGGCACGGCACGGCACGGCCGGGACAGGGCTGGGCACCGGGTTACGGGACCCGCAGGTCCGGCGGGGCGGAGCCGGGCCAGGCTGGCGGCGGCGGGGTGGGGCGGGGAATGGGAAGCGGCGGGGCGGCGGGAAGCAGTGGGGCTGCACGAACGGGAGCGGAGCGGAGCCGGGGCAGNGCAGAATGGGACCGGGCGGGCCTCGGGTCTGCGGCTCGGCCGGGGGATTCTGGAGCCATGTCTAGGAGTGGATGTAGCGCTGGAGACCCAGCGCTGGTCCCAGGCGGCAGCACCTAGAGGGACCCGCGCTGGCCCGGGTCGGGCTTTGGGCCGGGGTGAGCTCCAACACGAACTCCGGTGATTCTGTAGGCTCTGGCCCCGCTGCTCTGGCCGCTTTTGGCCCATTTGCTCGCAACCGCGCCTGTCCATACCGTCTGTCCCGGCTCCATCTTCTCGGCCGGCGGTTCTCGGGGAATCGTTCATCGGTGCTGGCACAGCTCCCTGCTCTCCGCTCTCCCCTTGCGGGCTCCCGCGCTGCCGGGGACTGGCGCGGTGCCAGGCGCACTTTCCGGGCTCTGCCCGAATGGGTTTGCATCCCATCCCCTCCTGCGCGGCGGCTTCTGGGGCACCGGCCGGAGCACTGCCCCAAGAGCGAGAGCTGCAGTCGTGCGCTGCCGCGACCGGTGGGCTCTGGAGGACGAGGGCCTTCGTGTCCCGAAGACGGGACTCAGGATACTCGGCCGGGGCTGGTGTCCTGGGAAACCCCTACAAGTGCCCGACTTTGGGCAGCCCCAGGGACCCCCGGTCCGGGGCTAGGGCTGTGCTGGCTGCCCCGGGGGTTGAGCCGGGGTGGCCCGGGCCAGCGATGGGGAATAGTCACAGCAGGAAGCTGAGTCAGCCGGGAAGGCAGATCTACTGGAACAGGAAAGAGTCGAGATGGCGGCGGGAAGTGAGGGCTGTGCCGTGGGTCCGCACGGGGTCTGCCCCCGGCTGAGCCTTCTGTCCTGCAACCCTCAGCCAGTGACGACACGCGGATCTTCCCGTGGTTCGAGCTGAGGAGCCCACTTGCTTCTCGTGGGGTGATGTCGGGGCCAATGGACCGTCCATCCAGAGGTATGGGGAAGGGTGGTCAGGGTGTCTTCCCATCTTGCCAGTGCTCCAGCTCTGCCATGTCCCAGCCGAGGTCTCTGATCTGAGATGGAGCCCCAGGAGCAGTGGGTTCCTGGTGTCTAGCCAACCCGGGGAGGTGGATCTCATCTTGCAGCAAGCACTGCTTCTATGGATGACATGCTGAGGCTTCGCCTCCCCAGGGCACTGTGCTTGTGACCCACATTTCCCTGTGCTGTGTGGCACAGGCTGGGGAAAGCCTCATCTGAGCTGACGTAAGGCAGGGAAGGAATTATTTTTCTTCTGGTTAGGTTTTTGGCTCCACTCAGCTGGAAGAGGATTAGTCCATATAAGGGAAAACTGCTTCTCCCACCACTTGGTCCCTTCTTCTCTGCTCTCTCCAGTCCTCCACTCTGCCTTGCTTCTCCTCATTTCTCCCAAATGACACCTGGGCAGCAGCATCTCATGTTCCCAGGGAAACTGGAAGAAGGAGGCTAGGGGACTTGAGGAGGTCCCTGCAGCCCCCTCACTCCTGTGCTGGCTGGGCTGGGAGCTGCCAGGAAGCCTCTGCCCTGCAACTCCTGCCATAGGCATCCATATGATTCCCTCCCCAGCTGCCTACTGGTATCCCAGTCCCAGGGAGGCCAGTTGGAATGAACCAATGGCGCAGCATAAAGGTGACCAAGGTGTTGGAGAAGCCAGAGAAGGGAGCTGTGGGGGATGGGGTGGGTGCTACTGCAGGGTGGCCCTTAGGTGAATGTCCAGAAGCAAGAGATTGTTTGAGTGCTCACAGCTATACTGAGCTCCAGGCTGAAGTCTGCCGGCTTTGGGCTGGGGCATGCTTCCCTCTCCCAGCCTCTCCAACTCTTAGTCTAGTTAATTAAGGAGAATATAAATACCTTTGGAGATAGAGGCAGGGCAGGCTTGAGCTAGGAAAGTTGCTGCCATGAGATCCCCTTCTTCTTGTACCCAGTAGCCTTTGGCAAATCTTCAGTCACCCTGAGAAGCACTGCATCCCTGCCATATCCCTGTCACCCAGCGTCCTTCCTGCTTTTCTCTGCCCGGGGGACAGCCATGCTCCCCTTGGCTCTTTCCAAAGATGACAGTGAAGCTTGGGGCTGTAGGAGGTGCTCGATGTGCCAGGCTCATCCAATGTCCCAATGCGGTTTCCCTGTAGCCAGGCTCCAGCCTCCAAATTGCTGTGTGCTGCGGCACTCCAAAGAGCCGGAGGGATGCTGGGCTAATTGCAGCCCTCCTGGAGAAGCTGCCCACTGCACCAGGGCTCTGAGCACTGCTGTGTTGGGCACCAGTGGGGAAGCAGCCTATGGGTGCTGTGCCAGTGCCCTTTCACAAAGGCATTCTGTGTGCTGAGGAGGGTGTTTGCTTAGAACCATTAATTTGCTGGCAGCTGGGCAGGGCCCATGAGGCCCTGGCATGTGCCGATCCCTGAGCCTTCCTGTGCCGGCAGGGCTGGGCCCCTTGGTCCCTTCGCAGCTGTTGTGGTTCCCATCATGCTTTCCTGTGCTACTGGCTGCAGCGCTTCCAAAGCTGCTCATTTGCCTCATCCCAGCTCCCTGCTGACATGGGCTTGGAATAAGGCATTTTTTCCTGCCCTGCCATTTCTCCTGTGGGGAGAAGCCTTCTAGGACCTGGGTGCAGGTCAGGTCCCAGCTGGAGCCTCCTGGGTAGGGCAGACCCCAGAGCTGGCAGGTGGGTGCCACACAGCACACACTGGTGCCAGCATGTCTCCTGCACCAGAGTCTGCAGGCCTGGTGTCCCATTGTGTCCCCCTTTCCTGGCGCTCACGACTTCTGCAGCTGCTGTGCACACGCCCCTTCTCCTCCCTCCCCCCACCTTCCCTACTGTCCTGATCCAGCTGCTGGGGCCAAGCCACTCACTGCCAGCAGCTTATTTAGGGAAGGGCCAAGGTCTTGGCCACCCAATATGCAGTTGAGGACTGTTTTCCTGTCCTCACAGTCTTCGGATGGCTGCAGGGAGAGCTGTCCTGACCGCAAAGCTCTGCCCCCAGCCCCTCATTTTAAGCTGAACCAAATTCCGCCACTTCCCAGCCCATCAATGCTGCCCTCTTTGCAGGAAGCCAGTCTTCCTAGCTGGCCACCATTGCTGCTGAACCATGCCTTTGTCCTGGCAGTAGTTGTCCCCACTGTAGTGGCATCTTTGGGATGCCGGCAGCCATCCAGGGCAGACGGGAAATGAGAGGCCCGTGAAGATGGAGGGACTGGTTTTCTCTCCAACACTCCCCACTGCTCTGGCAGTGCCATGGCTCCTGCTCTTCCCAGCTGCTTCCCTGGCTCTGTGGTGGCAGAGGTGCCTGCTCTGGATAAAAGCCCAGAGTGGGCTGCAGGCCTCAGCTCTAGCCATGATGCTGGAAGGGATGGCACTGCCTGTTGGCATGGTGGAGGCTGCTGGGGTGGGAAGGAAAGAGCATCCTGGCTCCAGGCAGCTCCCCCAGAGGTTATGTGTGGTTTTATTTGTGGTTTGCCCTAGAGGTTGGTAGTCCTGGCCACCTGTATCTTCCCAGCTGGGAAAGGATAGTGCTCCCTGTTGGGCTTTGTGGCTGGCAAGGGTTGGAGTACCACAGTTTTGGCTGCCACTGGGGTAGCACATGGCATCTCTGTGCCTGCTCTGTGCTTGCTGGCTTCATTAAGATGGGAATACCCTCCCATGTCACCAAACTCCAAGCAGAGAGGGCAAAGGACAATAGCTTCTCAGGAGGGATAGCTTCTCTGCAGAGAAATCTGCATACAGGTAGTGGTGTGGGGCCCCCAGTGTGACTCAATTCAGGTCCAGTCAAGGGACTGACCCTGGATCCCTGCTGTAGTGTAACCCAGAGAGCCTGGATGGGTGGCTTGTCAGTGGCCCTTGGGACAGGAAGGGAAGGGACTGATGCTTTTGTCCTGTGGCACAGCCATGGCTTCTCCCAGCGTGCTGGGGTTTGATGCTGACAACAGCTGCTGTTGGTCATGGGGTTTATTTTTAACAAGCTCCATGGGAAATTACTTCCTGGGTTCCTGATGTCAGGGCAGTGTTGATGTCCTGCAGCAGGACAGTGTGAGGGTAGTGGGGCCATGCCTGCCTTGGTTGGTATTTCACTGCAGATCTGGCTGCCTTCTGCCCCTTGAACATCAGGAGGTGTGTTCATGGCACTCTGGAAAAACTGGAGCTGGTAGTGGGGCTGGGCTGTAACCTGATCTGGAAGAGAGGGAGCAGCTCTGGGTGCCCATGCCAGGTACTGGCCTTGGGTGGGCTGAGAAGCTCCTGGAGTGCCTGTGAGATGTTCATGAGGGGAATTTGTGGGGAAGTTGTGGCTGTGCTTCCTACACATAAAGGGTTGGACTTGGATTTGGGACAGATCCCACTCGTGGATTTGGTTCCAAGAGCCGCCTGCCATCTGCTAGCAGTGGATGAGGGTGGGGAGGGCTGCAGGGTGGACAAGATGACTCCTTGGTGGGATGCTGGAGTCCTTTCAATCAGCACCTCCTAGGGCACATGGGATAAGAAGAGAATGGGCTCTCCTGTCCCTTCGCTGCTGGAGAGGCTGGCGTGGGTAGGAGGACTCATTCCAGAGCTGGTGGCACTGGGAGCGACAGAGCTGCAGGGGACCAACCCTTGCAGGCAGCAGGACCACTAGTGGGTGTTCATTTCACATGCTCATCTCTTTGATCTTTACATGCCCGGAGGTCTCAGTGCCACCATGACAGCCCCTCCTCACAATGGCTGGTCCCAGCATCCTGCCCTGGGGGGCCGTGCCACTTCCCGCAGGGCCTGGCAGTGCCGGGCAGCATGCACTGGGCATGTGGGTGCCACACACAGACAGCGCCTTTGTGCGGAGCGTAGGCAGCTCATGGCAGTGTGTCAGAGGGCGGCACCGGGGCTGAGATGGGGGCTCAGTGGCCAGTGCTGAGCCCTGCCCTGTGCACCCAGCTGGAGGCCACACTGGACCTGGCTGAGCGGCGCCGCATCCGCTCGGCTATCCGGGAGCTGCAGCGGCAGGAGTTGGAGCGGGACGAGGAGACGTTGGCATCCAAGCGCTTCCGCCCAGAACGCAGCAGCCACCGACAGGACGACAAGGAGAATTGGCCCCGGTGAGTCCTGTTGGGAGCTGGGATCATTCCCTGCCTCTGCTCTGGGAGATGGGGGCTGCGGTACCTGGCCCCACTGTGACTGGGACAGATTTGAGTGAATATGAGGATGGGAGCAGCCTGGCACAGAGCAGCTGGGCGCATGGTGGGGCCTGTAGCCTGGATCTGCCAGCTGCCCAGAAGGGAATTTTGCTCGCAAGTGCCCGTGACAGCTCCTTGATGTCCACCCCTCTCACCCTGCTCAGGTCTCGGCGCCTGGAAGAGGAGCAGCAGGCAGCCCTGGCTGCCTTGTCTGAGCAGCTCGAGGCCATCACCAGCGTGGAGGAACTGACAAAACTGGTGAGCGACCATGTGCTGGGGCAGACTGTTTGCTGGGATGGAACTTGTGCTGGGGCTGACCATGGGTCACATGTGTTGGGGCTTTCCTGGGTCCTTCCCTCTTGCAGCTGCGGGCAGCGGGTGAGTATGAGGAGCGCAAGCTGATCCGAGCTGCCATCCGTAAGCTGCGAGCTGAGGAGATTGAAGGTGAGGCAGCATTCCCACGTTCCGGCGGGGAAGCTCTGGAAAAACTGAGATGTGGGCAGCTCCTTCCTGAACATCATCTTTGCCCCCATCCAGCTGCAAGCCTGGCTGGGAATGTGCAGAGCAGCCGAAGGGATGGCAGCAAGCCCCCCACTGTGCCTGGAGAAATGAAGATTGTCCAGAGGGACAATGCTGAAACATCAGCCCTTACTGGGAGTGAAGAAAGCTGTGGTGAGGGCAACACCAAGCCTCCAGGCACAGACAAGAATGAGGAGAGCAGCCAGCAGGACGATGCAGAGCCGACACTGGCTGGGCCAGAGGAGAGTGGATACAGGGAGGCTGTGGAGCAGGCCCCTGCCCAGGAGCCCAAAGGCTCAGCGGTGAGTGTGTAGAGCCCTGTAGGGGGTGGGACTGTTCAAGATTTCACCCTTTTCTGGGGTTCCTGTGGCAGCCTGTCTGGAGCACAGAGCCCTGGGCAAGCTGTGTTTGCCTGCCCAAAGGGATTGAGACAGGTGGGGCTGGAGTCTTTGAGGGCAGGGGAAACACGGCTGGGCTGTGCCAGCGTGGCCCCAGCAGTGGTGAGCTGGGGCTGGGGCCTCAGGCCAGAGTGCCCCTTGGGCTTCTCCCAAGGATGCTACCTGGTGGGGATCTGGGAGCCCCTTGGTGTGTGTGGTACACCGATCTCTGCTCCAGTTCTTGGGGATGGGGCTATTTGGAGGCAACAGCTATTCATCTCTCCTGCAGCAGTTCCCTTGTGTGGGTAGAAACCGTGATTCCCTGTCCTCCCTTCTCATGATGGCTATTCCTGCCAGCCTTCGAGGGGCCAGGGCTCATTCTGGAATGAAGCTGTTGGAAGCTTTCTGGATGGGGGAGGGATAAGCTGGTGGGCAGAGCTGGAAGGAATGAGCACAAACTGGGGTTTTCAGTGCAGCAGGGATGACCTTGCAGAGACTCTGTGGTGGTAGGAGATCTCTGCATCCAACCCTATGGGATTGCCCTTTGAGGGTGAGGGTGGGAAGAGGAGAAGCAATCGCTTTACCTGCAGCCAGGTAAGAAGGTGTGGGTTCTCCCATCTGCCTCTGTCCAGCCCTGCTTCTTCCTCTGCTTGCCTCAGGGCTGTAGCAGGAGACTGCCAAAGGGATGTGGCCTTGTGCCACCTTTCAGCAGTGTCTGCCTCCCCATCTGGATGTGCTGGCATGCTGCACCCAAGCCCTGGCTGAGCTGGGACATCTGAGCAGCTGAGGGGGCTGTTCCACTCACTTTGGTTGATTTTGATCTGGCCATTTCCATCCTTGGGTTTGGGGCCTGGCTCTCCTTTGCCCCCTCAGGGTATGGGCCCCTCTTCATGTCCCCCCTCCCTAGAGTCATGGTGCTACTAGAGGCACTGGCACAGCCAGGACTGGCACCTTGTTCCCTAGCTGACACCAGGACACCCTAGCCCTGCTCAGACGTATGTCAGAGACAGATCTGTCACCTGTGTGTGGTCCTATGTCCAGAATATTTCATCATTTGCCAAGCAGAGCTGCAGGTGCTATGGACAGGGACAGGGTAATGTGAAACTGGGTGTTCCCTGCATCACAGAGCTGTGGAATGCCTGGCCTGGGGGCATGGGGCAGGTTTGGGGTCTCCCTTCACCAGACACTGTCTCTCTCCCTGTTCACAGGATGCAGCAGGGTGTGGGGACACTTGTCCCCCTGTGACCCCTGTGCAGGGACTGGCTTGTCAATTCCCAGCAGCATGCAGGCAGGGACCTGGATGGCATGGGAAGAGACCACAGCCTATGTGTCCCTGGCGGAATGGGCCATGGTGGCCCAGTGAGAGATGTGCGGGGCTGCTTCTACTCTCCCCAGGCCCGCAAGCGAGAGGATGTGGTGGAGCAGGAGCACGTCCCAGCCGGGATGCAGGAGCTGTGCAGCCAGCAGGCAGGAGACCCCCAGAAACCCAGTGCTCAGGGTGAGTCCCTGCAAATGTCCATGGCAAAATCCTATCTAGGTTACGTGCCTGGGGCCAGAGCTGTGCCTGGCCTTTGCAGGATGATGGAGGGCATGCTATCTCACAGTGGTGGGCAGGGCAGCCGGGTGCCTGGAAGGGCTGCAGGATGCATTGCAGGCAGCTGCGGGCTTTCCGAGCAAAGTCTCTTCTCACCCCCAGCTGTGGTTTCAGGGACCCTCATGCTCCTGAAGCTGCAGCCAGCCCCGGAGCCCAATCCAGAGCCTGAGGATAGTGGTGAGAACCTGCAGCAGGGTCAGCCCCAGGGGCAGCCCCAGACAGCCTGGAAGGAAGGGAACCTGGGCAGCCCTGCCAGTGCCCCAGAGCCCAGTGTGGCGCAAAGCCTCAGAGGGGAACAACTCATCCCAGGCCAGCCCAGTGCTGGCAGCCAGGTACAAAACTGCGGCAATTGCCCTCCTTGCCCAGGGCTGCTGTCCTTGCCCAGGGCTGGCAGTCTGTGGATGAAGCCAACTTGATGGGAGGACTGCATGTAACCCCCAGCTGAGTGCTCTGCCTCTCTACTCCCACAGCTTCATGTTGGGGTGCACTGCCAGGTGCTGGGGCCAGGTGGGAGACATGAGAGGCCATCAGTGGGTAAGTGTAGCCCTGACGGGGCTGACATGAGAGCCGTGGCCCCCTGCCAGCTGAGCAGTGCCCCCCCAAGGCCCCCCCGCTCCTTTGTCCTGCAGCATGTGCATCCCAGGCAGCCCTGGGGACATGACTCCAGCCCACGTGTGCTGGGCCAGGAATGTGAGTGCAGGACACAGCCAGGCCAAAAGCCACCCCTAGCTGGGGGCCGATTGCTGCCTAGCCAAATGGTGGCAATGCCCACCCCAGCCAGGGAACTGAGTGCCAGGCAGGCTGTTTACTGGGGCTCTCACTCTGGCCGGGTTACTGCAGGGCCATGAAAGGGAATCAGCGCCAGTAGCAAACCCTGGCCTTTTGCATTCTTTGTCCCAATAAGGCTGGGAGCTGTGCATGGCTGGCTCTGACCACCCCCACCCTGGGCCCAGCACCCTGCAGGGCCTCTCCACAGCCCTGAGGGATTGCAGTGGCCAGCAGTTGCCCTCTTCGTACTGCTGGGAAAACCATCCCCATGGCTGTGCCAAGAGGAAGTGGGGAAAAACCAAAAAGCACATCTCTGCTTCCAGGGTCAGGGTGCTGCCCTGACAGGTGGAGGTTGCTGTCCTTCTGAGGAGCCCCTGGAGGCTGCTGGCTCCTGGGAAGGAAGAAGCCCTGGGAAGGTGCTAGGAGTGGTGGGTTGCAGCATGGCACAGCCCTGGGGTAGAGGCAAGTGTGCTGGATCCAACCCCCCTTGCTTCAAGGGGGCTCAAACCTGGATTCTGAGGAGAAGCTGAGCCCCCTCCTTCCATGGGCATCAATGACTCCAGCCCAAGGGCAGAGCCCTGCCTGCACTCTTGAAGGCTGAGCCGCCTGGCCCCTTCAACCTTTCTCCAGAGGCAATGGTGTGCCCGGGCCTGGTGAGGACAGGGTTGATCCCAACCTTTCAACACAGAAAGGGAGCCCCATTGTGCTGCTGGGCGCAGAGCCTGCCCTCTGCAGTGTGGTTTTGCATTGTAAGACAGAGCCCATGCCTGGGGTGCAGGGCAGCCTATAAGTGCCGAAGGATTTTGGCACTAAGCTCTGGGGAGTGTGGAGTGATGGAGAGAGAGACTGCAGGGCGCTGTGCTGGCGTGGGGGGATGCCAGCAGCACCTGTGCTGTGCTCACCCTTCGTCCCCTTTGTCTTTCTTTCCCTGGCCTGTCTCTTCCCAAGCATCAGTGCCCACCCAGGAGGTAATGGGGACCCCGGCTCGCCTGAATACTCACCAGTGGGAGCTGGTGCCCTCTTCACTTTGCATGGCTAGCCCCACGGGTAAGATCCTAGCAGTGGCTGCCTCCATTCTCTGCTTCCCGGTGACAGGATGTTCCCGGTGGAGCCTGGGCAGGTGTGCAGCTCCGCAGTGCCAGGATGCTGCAGGATGCTGCTGGCTGCCCACCTGCTCTTTTGCTTCGTGCCCAGAATCCATCCATCCCTCCCTCCCTCCCTCCCATTCTTGTGCACGAGCATCCGGCACCAGTGGGGGGAGGGAGCAGAAGCTTTGAGGGGCTGCAGCCACCCTGGGAAATGCTGGGTGTATGATGGGGTCTCTGGGGGACAGCAATAACCTCCCGTGAGCACGTGGGGTATTGCATGCATGGTTAGGCACTCCGGGGGCGTTGTGCGTCGCGTGGGCACCCTAGGGGGACTGCATGCACAGCATGGCATCCCGGGGCGGGGCCAGCATGCATCGCAGGGGGCACCCCAGGATGGGGGGCAGCGGGGATCGCAGGGGCCATCGCAGGGCCCTGCATGCACGGTGCGGGGCCCAGCCCCGGCGGGGACACGCGCAGGCGGTCGCCGTCCGGTNACGCGCGGGGCAGCGGCGGCGCAGAGCAGTGCCCGGCCCCGCGCCCCGCCGGCTCCCGCCTCGACGCCATGAAGACCTTCTTCACCATCGAGATCAAGGATGGGCGCGTGCAGCCCCTGGCACCCCGCATCACGGCCGCCCCCGGCAGCCAGCGGGCAGGTGGGCACTGATGGGATACGGGGTGTGCAGGACAAGTCCAGTGGGCAGATGGCATCTGTCATGAGGCTTGACACTGTAGGGGTGATGGGCATGGGTGTCGTGCAGGGAGGTGGGACTGGAAAAGGTGCAGATCTCTCAGGAAGGTGGGCACCACAGGGGAATGGACATCCAGCGGGCTGTAAGCACTACAGGACTGTGCTCCTAATACGTCAATGTGCACAGCTGGGCAGTGGAGCAGGTGGGTGCCAGCGGGCCGTCGGGCACTGACAGATGGTGGGCACAAATGGGCAGGTGGAGTTGGGCAGGCTGAGCCAGGCCAGGAGGATGCTGATCGGCAGCAGGGGCATTTGAGTGCTGGCAGCCCAGAGGCTGAGCACAGGTGCTGCCAGAAGAACAATTGTGGCTGGTTGTCCTCATCCTTTGGCATGCACTCTCATTCTGCTTGGGGCATCTCAGTTCAGGGAGACCATCTGGCCCTGCAGCTGTCCCCAGCCCCACTGTCTTACCGTGTTTATGTTTGGGGTCATTCCCCAATCCCTGCCCTGCGCCTGCAGCTGTGCCCCATCCTCTCCCCACTGACCTGCTGGTTCAGGGGAGCCCACACCATCCTGCTCTGTCTTCCCTACTGCTGCACCATGGCTGTTCCAGCCCTGCCCCAACCCTGCTTGCCCGTGGATGTGACTGGCTCAGGATGCTCCTGTGGCCATCCCTCTCACCGGGGGGTGAAACACTGAAACACTGCCGAAAGCGCCTTTCCTTGGGGAGGGTGATAAGCCAGGGCAGTGAGGGGTCTCAATTGCCCCATCTCTTGCTTGCCCCCAAAGCCCTTTCCTTGTGCCAGAGCTCAGTGCTCACTGCCAGGGCAGGATGTGTGGGGCAGGCAGATAGCCCAGCCAGAGCCACTCCTCAGCTGTGTGGCTGAGCCTGTGGGCTGGGTCAGACCCCACATGCCTCTTGCTTCCCTTGCAGAGGTGACTCTGGGTCTGCGGAGCACCCCCATCCGTATCACCACCATCCCCAGCAGCGTCAGCAGCATCTGCAACATCAGCAGTGTCAGCAGCAATGTTACCAAGGTGAGTGCCCAGGGGGTCTGTGGAGCTGTGCCCCACCTGGTCATTGCCTGGCAGCTCCAGGGTTTGAGGTGGGGACCAGGGACCAAGGAGTTAGTGTAGGCAGCATGCTCCAGAGGCTCTGTCTGGTTTTGGTTGGTGCTCTTGTTTTGATAGAGTTTTTTTCACCAAGAGACCCTGGACTTTGTGGTTGCACAGCCCCAAATGAGCCCCCTGCACTCTGGACTGTGCCACCATGTACTCAGATACTTAGGGTGATGGGCGGAGGGGGACAAGGAATCTTTTGTTGGTCTCCCTCTGTTTTAAACACCTTTAAGGGTGGCAGCAGCTCAGGGAAAAACCCATTGCCAACCACCCCTATGGTTTTCTTCGTGGGGATGGACCTTGGCCATAGGTCTGGGGAGCCTGCCTTGGAGTGGGGCTACTCCTCAAAGGTCTCTAAAGCACCCTGGAGCTGTGGGTTGGGGTCTTTCATGTTTCTGCTGTGCCATCCTGAATGGAGAGTGCCCAAAGCCCCAGCCTGCGTAGGAGGGATTCTTGGGTGCAACTGAAAAAACAACCCCTCTGCAGTGTCTTTGCGGGGAGAGCAGGCTGTGGCCATCCTGGGGCTGGGTGCACACAGGAGACAGCCCTTCAAGTGCTTTAATCTGCTCCTGCCCATCTAGGGTAATGCAAGGCGCCCGTGTGCCGCCTTGGCAGGAGCCAGGATGTCAAATGTGGCTCTGTTTCACTCATGGCCCTGCGCACGTCTGGCTGCCTCTGCAGGAACAGCACTGTGGGTGGCCTGTGTCACTGTCAGTGGCTGTGATACCACCCATGGCCTGGGGCATACTGGTGGCTGTGGTACCACTGGCTTCACCCCATCGTCAGCCCAGCCCTTACCAGTATGAGGCAGGCAGTGCCCGCAGGTGCTGCCCATACCTGCGAGTAGGTCCTGGCTGTGGGCAGCTGGCTGCGGTGGGGTGACTTCCTTGTGCTAATGCGCTTGGGCATGCTTGGCCTGAGCACTTGTCAGCTCTCATTAAGGTATTAGTGGGTCTGTCTGCTGAGGTGGGGGGCCTGAGACCTGTTGGCTGCCTGGCAGGAGATGCATCCTCCAGGTATGCTCCCGGCAAGCAGTGAGGAGGAGGAGGATGAGGCAGCAGTGCTGGCAGCCCTGGCAGATAGGGCTTAGTTGGAAGACCAGCAGGCTGCAAGGTCCTGGGGGCAGTAGCCACGGCAGCATGCCTTCTCGTTGGTGGGGTGCTGCTTGTGCCTGTGCAGGGACCTGCTACCCTGGAACAGGCATTGGGCAGCACGGGGGTGTGAAGACCTGAAGTCCGTGCTGTAACCAAGGCCCTTGCACCAATGCCAGCCTGGGGCTGGAGATGTTGTGCTGTGGGCGATTCTGGCCCAGAGTGGGAAGGCACTTGGATAAAAGAACACAGCAGTGGTTGGTCTTTTCATTCACCCAGCACTGCAGTGGTCAGGGCTGGTCACCACCACTTTGTCCCTGGAAGCCTCCAGGGGTGGGGGGGCCATTTGCAGGGCTCCCCTTGCTGAGCCACCTGGTCCCACAGCCAGATGCACTGCCAAGTGTGGCGCCTGGCTCAGCACCCCTGCACGGGACCCCCGGCTGCTGAGACCAGAATAGCCCACAGGCAGGGAGCGGGCCAGCCTCCAACCGGGGGGGTGCCTGGGCCCCTATAAAGGGCAGCAGGACAGATGAGCGGGGCTCGCCGCAGCGCCTGCACCGCCACCATGCCAGGGCTCAGCTTGGAGGGGCTGGTGCAGGGTGGGGTGGCTGAGCTGGAAGAGCTGCGGCAGGAACTGGTGGCATTCCGGGGGGCAGCAGAGGGGCAACTGGAGCGGGCTCTGCAGCGAGTGCAGGCGCTGGCACAAGCACTGCAGACATTGGAGCAGGAGCACCTGGAGTTGCGGGCAGAGCTGGGGCGCCTGGGCCGCTGCCTCGATCTGCTGGTGCCAGCACTGCAGGCGTCCCATGGGGAGGACATCAGCACCCTCTTTCTGGAAGCACAGGACCCTTGCGCCCACTTTGAGGGCACTGAGGAGCCCAGTGGCCCTGTGGCCCATCCACCCACTTTCTCCAGTACGCGCCAGCAATCAACCTTACATCTCTCCCGAAGCAACAGCAGCGTGAGTGTGGGCAGCCCTGCCCTGTGACAGGGGGAAGGGAGGGGGTCAACAACCCCCAGGGCTCTTAGGGGTATTTGTAGCCCTGACACAAGGCATGACTGTGGCAGTGGTGCACGGGGACATGGCACCATGGGGATCTGCCACTTCTTGGGCTCACTGTGGTGGGGCTGTGCACCCACCTGTTTCACATTCTCAGTGTGCCAGATGGGAGGCCACAGGCAGCAGTCTTGCCCCCACACAGCACCAGGCATAGGTGGTGACATGGGCACACGTGGCCAGTGTCAGCTCCTGCTGATGGCTTTTGCTGTGGATTGGTTACCAAGCCACAGGATGCAGGATGGGGCCAGGTGTGTGCATGGCTGCTCTGGCCTCACTCTGTCATCCCTTGTGCCTCTGTGCCCTATTCTGGGCCTGGCCCACAGCCTGCTATGCATTGCTGGGGGGTTGTGCTGAAAGGGACTTGGCGTCCTGGCTGTGCTTGGGCAGGGGCTGAATTGGCCTAGATCCTGGCAGGGATGCGGAGGAAGGCTCTTGATCTCCTGGACAAGTTCTTCTCTACGCTAAGTCCCTTAATTCCATTGGACATGGAAATCCCTGTGCTGCTAATGGTGTGCACTGGCCTTGCCAGCATCTTGCCCACTGCTGGGTAACAGCTGCTGCCCAGCCCAGAGCCCAGGGCAACCCCTGCCTGCTGGGGGACCCAGCCACCTCCTGTCAGGGAGCAGGGAGGATTTGGAGATATTATAGCAGCCAGACTGGAAGGAAGAAAGGGACTGCTGGGCCTTCCTGGGGCATGGGATGCTGCAGATAGTCATGTTCCCCTGCCTGCCTTGGGTGCCGCAGATGCTTGCGGCATCCCAGCAGCTGAGAGCACTTAGGCCCCTTGTGGCACATCCTCTCCAGGGTTCTCACTGCCTGTAGCACTGGGCAGGTGTCAGAGTGATGAGGGCCTGGACCCTGAGAAGAGGTGGGGGGGTGGCCATACTGGCAGGGAGTTCAGCTGCATGGTGATGTCCTTGCAGATGGAGCCACAGGTGGTGGAGCAGCACCAGGCACCAAGGCAGGAACCAGAGCTGCCCAATGGCATGGAGAAGGTGCAAGTGAGGGAGGTGGAGAGAAGGAGCAAGCTGAATGTCGAGGAGCTGAGCAAGATTGAGGATGAGGATGTTCTGGATAAGATGGTACCACTTCTTCTGGTTTGGGCTACTGCAAGAAGGTAAAGGGACCTCAAGCTGATGGCAGAAGACTAATGATGCCTTCCCCCTCCTGCAGCTGGATCGGACAACAGACTTTGAGGAGCGACGGCTGATTCGAAATGCCATGCGGGAGCTGCGGCAGCGCAAGCGAGGTACTCGGGGATGGTGATCCCTGCTGGGATCAGAGTGGGGGCGGTGGCAATATAGGGTGCTGAAGTGCAGCTGTCCAGCTGTGGGGAAGCAGTAGGAGGGTGTGTGATGGAATGTGTGTCCTCTGTTGCCCCCCTGGCTTTGTGAGGCCAAGGACATCATCTTTCTCACAAACCAGTTGTGGACCAGCAGCAGCTGCAGGACCCCTGGTGTGGCAGGAACCATGCCCACCACCCCACTTCCCTGCTGATGCCATCTCCCACTTGTGTTTGCAGACCAGCGGGAGAAGGAGCGGGACCAGCGGCTGCAGGAGGCTAGGAGTCAATCTGTGACAGGAAGGGCTGGCCACGCCACAGAGACCACCACCATGCAGAACACTCAGTCAGCTGATGGCTCAGCATGCAGCACTGTCACCAAGACTGAGCGTCTCGTCCAGTCTAGTATGGGCTGGGCTGGGAGGGGGGGGCGGTGTGCCAGCCCTTTGGGGCCTTGGCAGAATCCTTCCCAGTGCTCTGCTACCAGAGCTCCTTTGCCATTCACTGCCTGTCCTGAGTCTGGCTAGACTGTCCTGGGGGCAGGACAGTGTTTCAGAGCTGAGTCTCTGGCTTGCCCAGAGCCTGCCTGGGGATAATTAAGGGTTCTGCTCTGGTGACTTCCCTCTGAATCCCCAACCCTGTCAGTGTGGCAGGGCCTCATCTGCACCTTTGGCCTGTGTCTTTCTCCTGTACCCCTGCTCTCCCAGTCCCTGGGTGGCTCAAGCTGAGTGGCTACAGGGGCTGAGGGTGAGGGCTGAGGGATGCCCCAGCTCCCTGCTGCTTTGCGCTTGCCTCTTTGTGCTCTGCCTGGGGGGCGTATGCCCTCTGTCCTCCGTCTGCCGGCCATGCCCATGGCTCTGCCAGCTGGGATTTCTCCCTGTTGAACTGTGTGGGTGTGAATGTGCTTGGCAGCAGCAGGTGTCTGTGGGTGCTGCTTCTCCCAGCCCAGCAGTTCGTGTTGCTTTGTCCCTGCAGGTGATGGCACCAAGACCTCCCGTACTACAACCATGGAGTCAAGTTATGTGAAGAGATCAGACAGTAAGAGTGTTTCCTGCCCTTTCCCTATAGCATCCTCAGGGTGTGACCCTGGGGCATCACTGCTGCTGAGCCGTCACTGCCCTGGTGCAGGCAGAGTCCTGCCTTCCTGACACAACTGCCCTCAGCTCTTGCCCAGGGCCTCCCTCCTTCCTCTCTCTCTGCAGATGGCAACAGCACTTTTGTTCAAACCAAATCATCCTACAGCTCCTCATCCAAAAAGACAGGCAGGTAAGCAGAGGTGCCTGTGGGGACAGCCCCACATGGTCCCTGTCACTCATCTGCTTGCACAAACCCTCCACCCAGCTTGTAGTGTCCCCACACAAATGTGACTCCAAAGCCTCCTGGTCCTTGAGGTACATCCTCAGCGGTTCTCATGGGTCCTTCCATGGGCACAGAGATAGGTCTGCGAGCTGAGGTGAAGCCACCTCTCTTCTATCCCATGGGCTGAGGCCACTGCTTGCCCTCCTCTAGGCTGCCCACAGCCCCTTTAGCATTGCCTGTCTCTCTCCCAGCATTTTTGACCGTGAAGATGAGAGTGCTTCTCGGCAGAGCAGCCTGGCTGCACTGGAGCGGCGTCAGGCAGAGAAGAAGAAGGAACTGATGAAGGCTCAGAGCCTGCCCAAGACATCGACCTCACAGGCACGCAAGGCCATGATGGACAAGCTGCAGAAGGAGGGTGGGAGGTGAGGCTGGACCTGGGGCAGGCTGGCCAAGGCAGTGACTGCTGCACAAATAACAATACCCTGCAGCTGTGGATAACTATGTTTCCTGCATAGTTCAAACCCTGCAGCATCACAGACCACCGTGCAGCGCTCCTCCAGCTTTGGTGTGCCTAATGCCAACAGTATCAAGCAGATGTTGCTGGACTGGTGCAGAGCCAAGACCCGGGGCTATGAGGTGGGTGCCGCCCTTTCTTCCTGTCCCAAGGCCAGTCACTCTGTCCCTTGGTAACTTTGTTGCCCTCTCAGCACGTGGACATCCAGAACTTCTCATCCAGCTGGAGCGATGGCATGGCCTTCTGTGCGTTGGTCCACAATTTCTTCCCCGATGCATTTGACTACAGTAAGCTGACACCCCAGAACCGCCGCCAAAACTTCGAGGTGGCCTTCTCTTCTGCAGAGTACGTACCTCTCTTGCCATCATATGGACTTAGGATGGCTTGGAGCGGCTTGGGGTGCTCGCTGCTAGGGTGAGGGGGGGACACATGGAGGTGATGGTGCTAGAGGTGGGTGCCTGTAGGTGTTACTCCCCCATGCAATGCAACAAGGTTAGGTGCTGTGGGGGCAAGCAGCAGCTGTGTGGGCAGAGTCACAAGAGGCCAGTGCAGCCCAGTCTGGTGTGGCAAGGGTGGGTATAGGGGTCTGGGTTCGTGGGTGTGAGGCAGAGCACCCAAAGGCAAAGCAGCAGCCCCATGAACCCACCTGGCTTCAGGCAGTACTTTCCATCCTGGGGTACCAGGTGTGGGACTGCAGCCTGTGGGGGGAGCAGGGTTTGCCTATGCCAGGTTCCTCCTTTCACAGTTATAGGGGCTCAAACACCATTGCACCTTCTCTAGTCTCTTCTCTTCCCCTTTTGCTTCTGGTTTTCCTGGGTGCTGAGAGATGGGAGTGCGCCCAGCTGGAGGGCTGGCAGCCAGCCCCTCTCTCCTTCCTTCTGTCTCTCTCCCACCCACTCACTCCTCTCCTCCAGCACCCTGCCAGGGGGCAGGACTGGGGGTGGGGGTCCCATCCTGCTGATGTCCAAGGTGGCAGGGTGAGATGGGGACTCCCGCAAGCTCCCAGGGTGCTGTGGTGCTGTTTGGTGGAGCGATAAGGGGGCTGTGGGCCTGGCTCTTGGTGCTCCTGTTAATGGATTTTTTGCCTTAATTGGGAAACTGGTGCACGGACTTGAGAGAGCCATCGATCTCTCCGGCCTGGAAGCCAGGTGGCCTCTCGTCCTTCCTCCTCCTCCAGCTCTTGTGAGCGTCCTCTCCCGAGCTTCCTGCACCAGGGCTGTGCCGTGCAGTTCCAAGTGGAGCTGGGCAGGAGGGCTGGGCTTTCCCCCCCCACCCCAATCCTCCCAGCGGTTCTATATAGGAGCTGTATAGAGCGTCGCTCCACTCTGGAACCCGCTCCCCGAGCACCTGGCGTGCCAGAACACCTCACTCATCCTCTACTCCTCCTCCTCTTCTGTCTGTCTTTCCCTCTGGACTTCACGCCTCTCCACGCCACTCACCTGCCCCTCTCTCCCTTGCTTGTGCCTCCCCAATATCACTGAATGGCCTTGGCATGGGGTGCCTGGAGCCCTCCTGCCCCTGCATTATGCATCCCCAGAGCATGCCAGAGTGGAGCAGCTGCCAGTGGGATGGGAACTGCACTGATCTGTGTCTCTTATTTTCTCTTCCTCCCCTCCCTGACTGGGCTGCGGTCACTGGCTTGCCCCTCTCTCTCCCTGCACCCAGGAAGCACGCGGACTGTCCACAGTTGCTGGACGTGGAGGACATGGTCCGGATGCGCGAGCCAGATTGGAAGTGTGTGTACACATACATTCAGGAATTCTATCGCTGCCTGGTTCAGAAGGGGCTGGTAAAAACCAAAAAGTCGTAGCCCATTGTCAGCCCCCCCAGGACCGATGGTGAGAACCTTCCCCTCCAAGTACCTGCCCACGCACCCACCACCACCAGGGCTCGGCAGGGGTCTCACTGCCTTGGCTGTGGACGAGGCTGGGGGATGCTGATGGGTGAGGGGTGAGTGCTGGTGGTGCCAGGCAGGGCCCAGCAGGAGATGGGCAGAGACAGCTGGCTGGGCTCCGGCCTTCTGGAATAGCACCTATGGGGGTTTGGGCAGGGGGGGACTGTGTCACCCTGGAGTGCTGTTTGCTCTCCAGCTGTGGGGAGGGCAGTAGTTAGAACAGAGCCCTGCCCCCATGGCTGAGTCTGACCCAGGGATCAGCTGGTGGGGATGCCACTCAAGGTGTTTTGAATGGTGCTGCCTGAGTGTGGGTGCCCCTCCTGGATGCTGGAGCATCACTGCTTCCACTTGCTGCCTCATTCCCCTGCCCCAGGGTGCATGCCCAGCTCCAAGATGCTGCCTGCTCATATATGGGCAGAAGCAGGAGCCTGGAAAGTGTGACTCAAGGCTCAGATCCTGCCTCGTCCTGCAGTGTTTGTGCCTGTCTCGGGGCATCCTGACTGGTGCTAGAGCTGTGGCTCTCCTGACTCTGCACAGTGCTGGCACACCAAGGCCCAAACAATGGCTTTATAAGGGCAGAGTCACTCTCCATGCACTGCCATTGTTCTGTCACTACCCCCCTAACCAGGCTGGCAGTGACAAGGGCTTTCTTAGGGCTCCAAGCATCATCACCCCCCATCCCCACAGAGGCCAAATCATGAGGTGGGGCTGGGGCCAGCCAGGCTGGGGGCTTGGAGCCCACTGAGCAGGCAGCAGAGACCTCATGGGATGGCTGGGGCCATGGGATCCAGGGTGGGGGGCTCTCCTGGGTCCTGGTGCTCCCCGGGAGCCTGCACTGGCTGGGGTCGCTCCTTGGGGTGCGGCTGTTCTAGGGGACCAACGTGCAGGAGGGGAGAGGGGAGGTACAGGGCTTGGAGGTTGAGGGTGGTGTTGTGGTGGGTGGCAAGCATAGAGTTTAGACCCTCCTTGTGCACCCTGTCTTTGGGGGCAGAGGCCTGCCTTGGAACATCCTCCTTGTGCACCCAGAGCCTTGGGGCAGAACCTCGAGTGGCCCATGGCAGCAGCAGGTGCTGCCAGTTTGTGTCAGCACTGCTCCCAGTGCCAATGCAGCCTTTGCTCCAGCAGCAGCAGCAGCCTGAAAGGGGAACAGTGCCAGGTAGGGGTGCGGGGCCTGGGTAGGGCCAGGAGGGTTGGCAGCAGTGGCAGAGTTGCTTCTGTGCCCTCCACCCCTTCTCTCAGTAGAAAGGAGAGGACAAGAGGTGGCCAGATCGCCTCCATGCCTCCCCTGGTTGTCATTGTGACCCCCTGGTTGTGAGTCCCTTCAAGCGCCCAGGGAGCCCCGACTTGGGGAGAGATGTGGCTGAGGGAACTGGATGCGTGGCAATGCAGAGTGGGCCACCCCACCAAAAGGGCAGCAGCAGAGCCCCAAGGCTACTATGGGGATGGGGACACAACTACAGCTGATCTGCCAGGGCACCACAAGACTGGTAGCTCCTGGAGCCAGGTCCTGCATGGACCCCTGCACTGTGGTGGGGCCAGGAGAGGAGGAGATAGGCCAGGCTGAGTGACCTGAAGCAGGGCAGTGCCCACTCCAGTAGCAGGGTGTGCTGGGCCTGGGCAGGTAGCCCCTGGGCTCCACTCCAGGGCAAGGGAGGGAGCCAGGTTGGCAGGGCTTGGGGGAAGGCAAAAGAGCAGGGCCAGGGCTTGAGGCAGGAGTAAGGGACAGCACATAACCAAGACCCACACCCTGCTTTCCCTGAACCACTTGGTAGGGTTTGAGGCAGGGGCACAGCAGACACCTGCAGCCAGACTGGGCTCTCCCTAGAGGCCATCAGCATCAGCTGGAGGAGCAAGAGGAGGAGAGTGGGCACAGCTTTAGGAGGGGATGATTGCCAGTACCAAGTGGGATGGAGAGCATCTGGGGAGCCAGGGCGCAGATAGTCAGGCAACCCCTGCCCTAGGGCAGGCACCTCCCAGGGCAGACAGCACATGCTCTTCCCAGTGTCAGAAGCAGAAGGACTGTGGATACCAGGCTGGGGTGGGGAGTGTGTGAAAGGAGCTGAGCAGGTCTGAGGGCAGCAGTACCCACACCAGCAGGCCCTGGGCAGTGTGGGGTGCCCATCCTAGTCCCCACATGGGGCAGCCTGCTTGAGGCCATGCTGAAGGCTTCATCTCTGCAGGACGCTGGTGGATTGCGTGCCGCTGGTGGAGGTTGAAGACATGATGATCATGGGGAAGAAGCCTGACGCCAAGTGCGTCTTCACCTACGTGCAGTCCCTCTATAACCACCTGCGTCGCCACGAGTTGCGCATGCGGCAGAAAGAGTGCTAGAGCCTGCCCTTCCCACCCCCACTGCTGCCCTCACCCCAGAGCTGCCTGGAGGCAAGGGACCTGCTTGCCTGGGAGGGTCTGGGGGGCCATGGGTCTGGCACTGGGGACAGGAGAACTCTTCCACCAGGGCACCCCCACACCTCTGCCTTGGCAGAGCTGCTTCTGCCTTGCCCAGCTGTGGGCTGATCCTCTGGGCAGAGCCAGGTGGGTGCTGCTGGAGATGCTCTCACCTTGGCTTGCCCCCCATGCTCCAGCCTTTAAGTTATTTGTTCTCCATGAATTATTTGCCCTGCAGGTACCATCCCTGTGTCCCTGGGGTGGCCTGGGCACAGCTGTGCCCTCAGACTCTGGCCACCTCATGGCTTTGTGGCTGTGCAGTCCAGCCAGGATCATGGTACATCATGCAGGCAGCATCTGTCAGTGGTTCCCTTGGCCCCCTGCAAGGAAGCCTCTCTGCCCACTGAAGGCTCTGCTTGATGTCACCTCCCTGGGGACAGCTGCACAACCGTGCCAACACCCTGCTTCCCACCTCCATGTGCACCTGAGCCACTTCCACATTTGGGGCACCTGTAGGCTGGGGAGGGGGTAGGAGCAAGGGGTCCCAGGGGAGTGCAAGGTGAACGGAGCAAGCTGGGACAACCACCCCCACTCTCCTCTCCAGCTCAGGCCACCTGTGTGCTCAGCGCTGCTCGCCCCTCTGTCACATCTCTACACCCGCGCTGACATGTGTACCAACACCAGCCAGATAATAAAGGTTTATCTAGGGCAATGCCTCTGGCTCAGGTCCTTCTGCCAGTGGCATATTGCACACCACAGTGGTTGGGGAATGCTGGCAGTCTAGCTTCTGCAGGCCCCTCTACCTGCAACTCAACTGCTTACCCAGCCTGGAGGGACACTGGGGCATGTTCTGCTCTTCGCCTCATTGATGATGTCCATAGCTGAGCCACCCGGACCAGGGTTCACAGCCCCATTGCCCCAGATCTGGCACAGGGAAAAGATCACACATGGCCAGGAAGGCTGTCATCAAGTGCAGCTGTACCCCACTTCCTTCCCTAGCTGAGGGCCAGATGTCCTCACTGGGCCAGTGCAGCCATGGGGCTTTGGTTCAACACTGGCAGGACTCACTCATGGGCTCATGCCCATCCCCCTGCACCCTATGAGAGCAGCTCATCTCATGCCATGGTGCCCACCACCCTCACTCATGCTGGGGAGGGGTGGCATAGGAACAGCACAGTTGGTCTGTAGGTAGGTATGTGGCTCACCAGCCTTGGCTATAACTGTGCCTCCTCTCCTGCCTCTGTGAGAAGCTCTGGGGCACCCAGCTATCCTTGGAACAGAGCAGTTTGGGATGCATGTCACCAAGCTCCCTCTGAAAAGATGACACAGTGCAGGTGACTGCAAATAAAAGCTTTACTAGGAGCTGGATATGACATGACCCTGCTGGGGGGTAAAGCCCCCTTCTTGGGGCAGCTCTCCCACCTTTGGGACTCAGCACATCTACCCTTAGCACCTGGCACTTTCTGCTGAGGGTTTCATCCTGTCCCATGCAGGCAGGATAGTGCTGCCCAGTGCTGGGAGCAGCTAAACCTCTGGGCATAGCAAGGGACTGCAAGGAATGCTGCTCCTCCTGACTGGCCAAGGATAATGGGCTCCAAGGATGCGAGGGAATCAACCAGCACGGAAGCAAGAGTGGGGGGAAAAACCTTTCCCACTGTGACACCATCTTCAACTGCCATAACACCCTCATTCCCTACACTGGGGGCTGGCTGCAGGACCCTGTCCTAAGGGTGGCACTCCTTGCTAGAGGTCTGGGTGTTCTTCCTTGTCACGTTTGGGTGGGGTCTTGCCATTGGCAGTGGGTGCTTGGGGGGGCAGCAGTATTGGCAGAGACCTGGCAGGGGCAAACTGGAACTCCTCTGGCACAGGTGCATCAGGTGTCTCCTTGCGGTAGAAGCCCAACTCCTGCACCAGCTGGTTGATCTCTTCCCGGGTCATGTCGCTCAGAGGAATTCTCTGCACCCAGATATGGGCTTGTAGCCTGGCACCTATGGGGCACTGAGCACCCCAGGCCCTGTGGCAGCAGGTGCTACACTGCCCACTCACCTCTAGCTCCTCATACCGGAGGTTGAGAAGCACAAGCTCAGGGTCAGCACCAGGCAGGTGTTTCATCTCCAGGTTATGGCTGGGCAATGTGTCAAGGAGTGGACAGCACTGATCAGGCCCATGCAACCCTTATCCCATCCACTTCTATTCTCTGTCACATCCCATTCCTGCCTATTCTGTATCATCTTCCCTCCCAGCCCATCTTCTCTCATATCCAATTGCCTTCTATCCGATCTGTTCTATCCCCCATCCCATCCTGTTTCCCATGTAATACCATCCTATCCTACATCACATTCCCCAACTACCCATTCTCCACTCCTCACCAACCCTGTCCTTCATTCCTCACGAAACCCCATCCTCCCTCAGTCCGTCCCCTCCCATACTTCATTCCCTCGCATCCCATCCCGTCCCGTCCCGCACCCGTCCCATCCCATCGGAACTCCAGCGTTGCAGCCGCCGTCAGCAGGTACTAGAGCGGGATGTCCTGGGTGACGAACGCCTTCACCTGCGGAGAGTGGCCGGCCGGGCCCGGCTCAGCGTGGGAAGCCGCGACTCCCCGCCCCGGCCCGGCCCCAGTACGTACCTCCCTGAGGCGGTTCAGCCGTCACCCGCCGCAGGTCTGCGGGAGAGGACACCCCGTCAGGCACCCGGGGAGCACCGGTTCACTCCCGGCGCGTCCCGCGGTCTCCGCCCGCGCTCACCTCCACCTTGCCGCGGGCCAGGTCCCGCAGCACGGCCTCGCGGAGCCGAGGGTGCTCCGAGCCGCTGCCCGCCGCCAGCGCCGCCGTCAGCAGCAGCCACAGCCACGGCCCCGGACAGGGCCCTGACAGCAACGCCCGCATCACTCCCGCCGCTGCCACGTCCGGCGCGGCACGGGCACGCGCACGGCATCGCGCATGCGCGGCGACTCGTGCGCACACAAACGTAAAGAGAGACATGCACGCACACGCGCGCGCACACACAGACACGCGCGTACTCACGTGCGCGGACATGCGCACACACGTGCGCACAGGGTGAGTGGCGCCTAAGTCCCGCGAGCGCTCGCCGTGGACAGGCCGGCACCGCACAGACCAGCAGCACCACCAACAGCCGCACGCAGCAGCCCCGCACAGACCGGCACCGCACAGACCAGCAGCACCACCAACAGCCGCACGCAGCAGCCCCGCACAGACCAACAGCACCACCAACAGCCGCACGCAGCAGCCCTGCACAGACCGGCACCGCACAGACCAACAGCACCACCAACAGCCGCACGCAGCAACCCTGCACAGACCGGCACCGCACAGACCAACAGCACCACCAACAGCCGCACGCAGCAACCCTGCACAGACCGGCACCGCACAGACCAACAGCACCACCACACAGCAACACACACCAGTAGTGCACAGATCAACACACAGAGACCAACACACACCAACAGCACTAACACACAGAGCAACACACACAAACAACAATTACACATACACACAGAACACATCATGCACTGACGGACGCAGAGACAACAAATACCAACAACAGCAACACACACGCCAACACATACATACCAACAGCACACACCAACACACACACACACCCCAACACCACACACCACGTGCACAGTCCAACACACACCATCAACACCACACACCTGCACCGCACACACCCCCATGACACCTGCACTGCACACGTCCACAGTATGCACACTGACACCGCATCGTACAGACATGCAGACACACCCAGGTCACAGTGTGTGCTTTCACACACAGCTGTGCACACACACACGCGCACAGGTGTGTGTGTACATCCCTTCATAAATTTAAATGCAGTCTGCACAACAGCACGTGGGTACACACGCACTGCTACCCACCTTCCCAGCTATGCCTACTGCCACACGTATCAGCCTACACAGCAGTGCACAGGGACACAACCAGCACCCCAGTTGTGGCGTTGCACTTTTGTTGTTTTGATGTTTTAGTTAGTTATTTGATGTTAGTTAGTTTTTGGTGGTTTGTTCCTTGTGCCCCCCTCTTTATTCCCCTCATGGTGGTTTGTCCCCACTTGTTTGCTGCTATTTTTCCCGCCTAACCCCCTGTCAGTCTCCCTACTCCTCCTCTGAGTTTCCTTAAATGTCCCTGTCCATCACAGTTGTCCATACCCCTTTGGCTGTCCATCACCCTCTCCACACCCTGTTCCTTCTAGAAAGTTCAGTGCCAATCATCCCAATCCCCAAGTTTGGTTGGATCCCTAAGTTTTATCCCTCCTTCATCCCTTTCCCATTTGTTCCCTGTCGTCCCTCGCACTTCCCCTTAAGTCCCCCTATTGGCTATATCCTTCACCCTCCCCTGTATAATGCAGTGTATTTAAGTTCTTCCCGAGATCGGCTCGGGGCCATTTTGCCTTTGTTTCCTTTGGGGGAATAAAATCTCCTGAACAACAAAGCAAGTGGTCCTCTCCTGGCTCTTATCTGGAACTCTTACAACGGTGCCTACTGCTAAGCTTCGCAGGAGCTCACTCCCTGTTGTAGCGTGGGGGTTTGCAGCCTCGGGTGCCCACCTATTTCACCTTGCTGCATCCCGAACAACCAGGAGACGCTACACCCAGTCACACATGCAATAGTGCATGCACACATGCTGATCTACATGCATACCTAGCTGTATGCACACACACACATCTGAGGCACACACATGTGCAAACCATCACGTATACCTGCACACACCTACCTCAAATCTCTACCCCCTCCCCCACCCTGCCACTGCAGCTGCATATAAACACCCATACACAGGCACAGCCCAGACACAGGTGTGGTCCCCACAACCTTGCTCAGAGAGTGAGAAAACCGCACTCAAACAACTTTCTCAGAATCAGCTTGTGAGACTCTGAACATTCTGGTCCAAACAATGATAACTTCCAGTCTAAACAAACCTGCAGGTGCTGTTCTCTCTTTTTTCTATCTTTTTGTGCTAAGACTTTAAGCTAGCCAGCCAACCAAGAAGCATGTATCGATTAAGTGACCAATCCAGTCCATTTGGATCGGAATGGTATATAAAAGAAGAAGTACTTATAGTAAAGAGTACAGATTCTGCAAAACCAGCCTTTGAGTCAGTGTCTTTTGTTATTATAACGGCAACACACAGGTCATGGGGTTTTGGATTGACTGAGGATGGAGCCAGCTTTGGGGTCTCTGGTCCCGTCATCTGTTTAGGCAAGGTCACCCAGAGGGGTCCAGGACAGTCTCCATGTGGCTTTTGCGAATATCCAAGGATGGAAACTGCACACCTTCCTGGGCAACTTGGGCCAAGGAAAAATGTTTCCTGACATGCAGAGGGACCCTCCTGCATTCTAGTTTGTCCATGGCCTGCTCCTGCTCCTGGGCATCGCTGGGAAGAGCCAGTCTCTGTCCTTTACCCTTCCTCTCACATATTTATACACATGGATGAGATCCCCCTGAGCTTCCTCTGCTCTGGGAGGCACAGTCACAGATCTCACAGCTTATCCTTATACAAAAGATGCTCCAGCTTGGGGCCCTTCACTGGACTCCCCTCCAGCATGTCCATGTCTCCAGGACTTGCTCTTGGGAGCTCTGCACTGGACATAGCACTCCAGGGGTGGCCTCATAGGAGCCTCTGTGACCTCCTGACAACACTCCCCAAAGCAGCTCAGGATGTCATTCACCTACTTTTCCCTGAGGACATGGTGAGCTCATGGTCAATGTGGTACCCCCCCTCATATCCCTCTGCAAAGCTGCTTTCCAGCAGGGTGGCCCCCAGCATGTCCCAGTGCCAGGATTGTTTCTCCCCAAGGCCAGCACCCTGCATGCTCCCTGGTTTAGCCTCAGGAGATTCCTGATCACCCATTTCTCCAGCCTATCCAGGTCCCTCTGGATGGACACATGACTCTCTGTTTTTTCAGTCACTCCTCCCAGTTTGCTGTCATCTGCACAGTTGCTGAGAGTGCCCTGTCATGCCGTCCAGGTGGGATGAAGATGTTAAACAGGCCAGGGCCCAGCACCAACACCTGGGGACACCACAAGTGACTGGCTTCCCACAGGACTGTGTGCTGTTGATCTCCATCCCTGGATCCTGCCATCCTGCCTCAACTTCTCTTTATCCAGCCCATATGCCGACAGCTTCCCTAGGAGAAGCAGGTGAGCCCAACGCCTCCAAGCAGTGCAGGCGAACACTGTCTCCTGCTTTTCATGTCTGCCAGCTGCTCACTCCATCACAGAAGGTGGTCAGGTGGCCTAGCAGGACCTCCCCTTGGAGAAGCCAAACTGACCCCTCAAGAAGTTGTTGTTTGTCTGCTCAGTGACAGTTACCAGAACTTAGTGCTCTGCATCTTCCCAGGATGATGGTGAGGCAAACTGGCCTCAAGTTCCCCTTCACACTCTTCCAGAAACTAGCAGTGACATCCACTCTCCACAGTCCTTTCCCACCACCTTTGCCACCATTGATCACAAATTATTTCAAGTGCCCTCCTATGATGGCATGAACCACTTCCCAAAGTTCCCTTGGCTCCTGACTGAGTCCCACGGGGACCCAGGGATCTTGTACTCTCTGACCAGTATCCTCCTCTGCCTTGCTCCTTAATTCACCAGGGTCCTTCTCGTGAGCAGGGCGGCAGGTGAGCGAGGGGCGGGGCCGCTCTGCGCCTTTAAGGCGTGGCGCAGGTGGCGGGCCTTGACGTCACTGTGTGGATACGTCACGAGGCGGGGCCGCAAGGTGCGCGGGGCCGGGCTGGGCCGGGCCGGGGTCGCGGCCGGGCCGGGGCCTCGTCCTCTCCGGTCTCCTCCCGCAGATGTACCCGGCCCGGCGCGGCAGTGCCGACCGGGGCTTAGCCGCCGGCGCGGGGTCTCGACTCGGCCCCCCGCGCGGCCCCGGGAGCGCGGCTCGGCTCCCGCCCGACGCTGGGGCTTCGGCGGCGCCTTTCCTCGGCGGCGGCGTCCTGGACGACCGTAGGAGCTCCCGGCCGGACGGGCACGGCTTCGGGTACGGCTGCCCGCGGCGCGCAGGAACTGAGGAGCAGCCTCAGGCCCAGACCCCGCCCGAGGGTCTCCCGCTGCCTGCCTTGCTGTTCTCCGGCCCGGGCGGCCCCCCGTCCCCAGCAGCGCCCGGCCGGGCGACCTTCCCCGCGCCGGCCCCGCCGGAGCGGCGGGAGATGCTGCCCAAAGCGGAGTCCAGTGACCACATCGCGGTCTGGGCTGGCCCCGCCGTGCCCCGCGCCTCCACGCTGCCCAAGGCCGTATCCAGCGAGTTCCTCGCCGGTGGGTGGGCGACCCTGACTCCCCGAGCGGAGCCGGCCGAGCTGCCCGTCCTCGCCCGGCCCCTTGGTCGGCTCGCCCCCAGCGACGTCTGCGATCTGCTGCAGGACTGCCCAGGACGGGCCCTGGAGGACGGCGCGTTCCGGTGAGTGGGGACGGGGCTTGCAGTGCCGGGGAGCAGCACCCGCTGTGCCCCTTCTTCCCGCTGTGGCAGATTCAGCAGGACTGAGGTGCGGGGCTGCAGGCAAGCTCCCGGCGGGAAGGATGTCTGGTGCCCACTGTTCATGCGGGATATGGTGATAGAGACAGCGATTGTGGAGTGAGTGCTACCTGCCCCTGCCCTGGCTGTCCCCAAGCACTGGGGCTAGCGTGGCGCTGCTCTCCTTCCCTATTGAAACGTCTCCCCTGTAACTGAGGCTCCTGTCACTACCAAAAGAGCCTGCGGGCCCTTTGCTGGTGCCCATTGCGCAGTGGCATTAATGTGTTGTGACGGATGTGGATTTGCATTGGTGAAGGACACCGCTGCGGGGCTGCAGCACTGCTGTCACATGCGCTGCCCTGGCCTTTGTGGCTGGCAGGGGCTGGGAACTGAGATCTGGGTCCTTTTCCCCAGGAGCCTGAGCTTTCCTGGGGGAGCGGGGGGAAGCAGTTTTCCAGAGACAGCCTGTCTGCCAGCTTGCCTGTGTCAGCTGGTGGTGATGAAGACATGGGCTCTTTGTGTTGGCTTCTAGAATTTCAGGTGCAGATCCTGGGGGATCTTGGAGGCAAGGATCCATCTCCTTCATATGGGAGTTAAGGGCCTGGTGTATATGCCATGACTAAGCTTCAGCCTCGGCTACTTCTGTTGCCAGCAAAAAGCTTCCTTGATGGATCTGGGGGCTGAAAAGGGTTACAAGGAATCCCTCCGAGCCTTCATGTTAGCCTCTTCTTCCTTTGTCCTCCCAAGCATCACAGTGGTCACCTGGAATGTAGGTACAGCCATGCCCCCAAATGATGTGACATCCCTGCTGCACCTCAACACGGGCGNCCCCAGCAAATCCCTTACTTGAGGAATCCACAAAGCCTTGGAGGACAAGGAATGGAAGAGCCCAAGGCTCCCTTGGGGCATGGGGAGCAGGGAGGGGTGTGCATCACAAATGATAGCGTGTCAGAAAAGGTGATGGAGACTCAGTTCCTGGTAAAATGGGATTGCTGAGAGAAACTGAAACTCTTGAGTACTGATTAGATTTGGATACTCATTGAGCTTTGAGGCTCGCTATGCTGGGCCAAGTTAGCCTTGCTCTTGCTGTGAGCTGTGGCAGTCTTTGGTCAAGTCTGTCAAGGCATTTGACTCACCTGGCCAAGTCCTCTGGGAGCATTCTCCTCCTCTCTGCTTTTGCATGTGGTATGCAGGTGTCAAGGGCATAGATCTGCTGTTCTCCCGAGGCTGGATTGGCTCCATCCCCCTGGTACATAGACCTGCTGACAAGGCAGTGCCACAGCACTGTGGTGAGGGTGGCTGCCTCTCGAGGACTGAAGTGGTGTGTGAATTCCTGCTAAGGCCAGGGATGTGCTGTCTTTGCACAGGGAGCAGGAAGCAGCCTCTGCCTTTAGGTATGAGGTGGAAAAGCTGGATCTGCCCCTGGGACTGCCCCCAAGCTCCCAGCTGCAGGGGCATAGTGGTGTAAGGGCTGACGCAGCTGGAGCTATGATGCTGTGTTGGAGCCAGCCTCTCAGTCCCCTCAGCCTTGCAGGCCAGTGGAATGGGTCTGTGTGGGTGGCAGAGGTCAACCTGAGCTGGATGGATGGGGTGAGGGATGTAGCTAATAGTAAGGGACCTGCTGGGACCATGTTCTGGCCAGGGCAGGGTGTCCTGCTAGTCCTCACTTACTGGCATCTCTGCCTGGCTGTGTCCTTCCTCTGACCTGTGTCTTTGTGCTCTAAGCACTCAATATTTTTGGGCAAGACATTTCCTGATTGTGCTGTTCTCTGTGGACATTTTTCCTTCTCTTCATTAATTGCCGAGCTGGGAGGAGCGCTATTAACTTTCTGGTTGCTGCTGCTCCGAGCTACGCAGCTCGAATACATCTGGACACCTTGTGCTGTTGGAACATGACTTCTCTGTAGAGACTGAAAGGCCCCGTAAGCCCCTCTTGCACACCGAGATGGGCTTTAGGCTTCTGCTCAACCCTGTGCTGCTTAACTGCTACTGCTTTAGAAAGGGCCAAGGCCTCCTGAATTCAGGGCCACTTGTGCCTCCTGCCACCACATGCCCAGAATCATTGGAGCAAGGACATGTCTGGTTGTGCTCTGTTTGTGCTCTAAAATCAGTGTTTCCTCTTGAACTGTCCTTCCCACCCTGTCTTGCTGCCCAGCATTGTGCTTTGGCATCTCTCCCAAGTTCTCACTAACTGGGACACAGATGCTTTCCTGATGTGGCTGAAGGACCTGTACATTTCCTGTCAGGCTGCAGGAGGTAAACTCCAAGATAAACAAGCGCTTGAAGGATGCCCTCTTCACAGATCAGTGGAGCGAACTCTTCATGGATGTGCTGAGCCCCTTCCACTTCATCCTGGTAAGGAGTCCTGGAGGAGTTGGCAGCTGGTGTTCTCTCTGCCTGCCAGGCAGGTGGGACACAGGAATAGAAAGCTGGGGGGGAATGTAGTGGGAGAGCTGGCTGGAGGGACAGCCTGCAGCCATCCAGGCAGCAGGGACTGCTGCTGCATCTCACCCAGCAAGGTGTTTGGCTTGTGCCACCCAGCTGCCTTTCCTGCACTTTCTCTCTGGTGCTTTGGGGTGACTTTAGGTTGCCCCCTACATTGAACCAGGGTGAGGAGGTGAATGGTGGAACCGGCTCATGTGCAGGCAACAGCCTGTGAGAGTCAGGGCAGACTCAGCTCCCCCAGACAGGTTCAGCTCCCCAGGGCATTTGCCTCAGAGCATATGTAAGCCCAGCATCACTGAGGCTCAGGTTTGGCCATCAGTGTTAAGGAGGGTATGCACAGATCTCTGAACCAAATGTGCTGTTAGGCACCTGTGATATGGAGGGGCACATGAAGGGTAGAGGTGCTGTCTCATGACAACTCCCATGGGGGGAGTTGTCCCCTTGTCCCCAGGCTCCCTACCATCCTACTCCAGCCTTTGCTCCAATTCCAGGTCAGCACAGTGCGGATGCAAGGTGTGATCCTGCTGGTGTTTGCCAAGTACTACCACCTGCCCTTCCTGCAGGACATCCAGACAGACTGCACCAGGACAGGGCTGGGGGGATACTGGGTGAGTGTGGCCCTGGGGGGAACTTGCAAGGGGCTGGCTTCCCAAGGAGTCATGGGATCTTCTTGGTGCAGGGCAACAAGGGTGGGGTGAGTGTTCGCCTCTCCATCTTCGGCCACATGGTCTGCTTCCTGAACTGCCACCTGCCAGCACACCTGGAGAAGGCGGAGCAGCGCAAGGAGGACTTTGCCACCATACTGCACATGCAGCAGTTTGAGGGGCCCGTGGCCAATGGCATCCTGGACCATGAGTGCGTACCCCACTACTTTGCTCCCCAGTCTGGGCTGTAGTGCCAGTCCCAGTCCTTGACCACCTCTGTGTAGGGTCTGGGGTCTCCCCTGCATCCCAGCACAGCTTGGAGATTAGGTCTTGCCTGCAGAGCTGGCCCAGCATGGACTCAGCATGGTGGGGTAGATGTTCATAGAGGGGTCTTGGTCTCACCACATTAAGGGCTGGTACAATTCCTGCCTTACTAGCACTGTTGGGGTTTGGGACCAGTCAGACAGAGGGGCCAGCTCTGCCCTGGTGTCCTGGCTTTGCGATCTGAATCCAGTGGGTGCCTCACTGTGGAAATTTCCACCATTGGTTTCAGCTTGGGGAAGTCTGGCCCATTTGGCTAATGGTGCTTGGTCCTACCTACAGAATCCTGGAGCTGGCCAGGCTGCTGACTGAGCACTGACCTGTGCCAGTGTTCCCAAGAGCACCTTTGCTGTGGGCTAAGGCTGCCCCCAGGCTGGGGACATCTTACCCCTGCTGTCCCTGGCTCTGGTAGCCTCAGCCCTTTCAGCCCGTTGCCCTTGCTACCATCCACAGCCTCGTGTTCTGGTTTGGGGACCTCAATTTCCGCATCGAGAGCCTGGACATCTGCTTTGTGAAGTATGCCATTGACAGCAATGTCTTGAGCCAGCTCTGGGAGAAGGATCAGGTGAGGGGTGGGCATGCTGCCAGCCCACACTGTACCCCAAGCAGTGATTGTCTCTCCCCAAAACTGCCCATGCAGCTGTGGGACAGGGCATGTCCTCTTGCAACCCGTAGGACACGAAGGGCCCTGGCTCTCATGTCTCTGGGGGAGGAAGGGACAGCAGAATCCCAGGTTAGTCTGGATGGAGCTGGGCACACTTCCCTCATGAGTATGTGAAGAAGAGCTGAGGCATTTAATCTACAGACTAGCTGCTGGCATAGATGGACAAATCCTGAGAGCTGTCGGGGCTGGCAGGAATGCGACTGGGATGTTACAGTGTGGGAGAGTGGGAAGATCTTGGCAGGGTTTGCGGAGGGGTCTGGCTGTGGGGGCTGCTGTGCTCCTTGACGTGCTCTCTTCCCCACAGCTGAACATTGCCAAAAGCACGTGGCCTGTTCTCAGAGGTTTCCAGGAGGGACCCTTGAACTTCCCACCCACTTTCAAGTTTGATGTGGGCACCAACAAGTATGACAGCAGGTAGGAGAGCAGAGCTGGGTATGAGGTGGGGCTGAGAGATGCAGGAGCTGTGGGGTTCAGAGCCAGTGCAGGTGCTAGTGTGGATGGGTGGGGAGAGCAGCCATGCTGGGGCAGGCACAGGCTGGACTGTGATGTGTCAGCAGTGCTGGTGCCAGCACAGGTCTGTCCCTGCAGCTGTGCTGAGTGCCAAGATGAGCTGCATCCTCTGCCCACACGTGCTGTAGTGCCAGGGGGAGGCAGTTTGGGTCAGAGCCCACTGGCCCTGCCAGGCAAAAGATGCCCCTCTGTGCTCTGCAGTGCCAAGAAGCGAAAACCTGCCTGGACTGACCGCATCCTGTGGAAGATAAAACCTCCCAGCAAGGGGGTGGGCACAGGTGGGCACCGGCCGAGCCAGGGTGTGCTGTCAGTGAGCCAGCTGTGCTACTGCAGTCACATGGAATACACTGTCAGCGACCACAAGCCAGTAGCTGCCATCTTTGCCGTGCAGGTGAGCACTGTCCAGGGCTGCTGGGAACACAGGCAGGAGCTGCAGGGGTGGAATGTCCAGCCTTGTGTGTGGTGGGCTTACTTCAGTTTGGCAAGCTCAGCTGCCTTGCCTCTTATTGGGGGCTGCTGTGGGTATGTGCATGAGGTCCTTGGGCAGCAGAGGCAGCTCTTTGCCATGCCCTTGCTCACCACATACCTGTCTCTGACAGTTTGCATCCAAGGTGGACAAGCCCCTGGTTGAGATTTATGTGGCTGACGAGTGGAGCAGGCCTGAGCAAGCAGTTGTCAGGTACAAGATGGCTGTTGGCTTCCACCGGAGCTCCTGGGACTGGATAGGACTCTACCGGGTAGGGGCTTGGGGGCTGCTGGGGCTGGAGGGAGTGGGGAGCACTGCACAGCACTGCGGGGTCCCTTCTGAGCTACCCCCCACCAGCGAATGTGGTGAGGGCATGGAGCTGTACCCTCCCTTCCCCTGGCATCATCATGTGGTCCTGCTTCAGGAGGCTCAGGTCTAGCAGTTCCTTCTTCCCTGTGCTCTGTGGGCCCCACAGGGCTCCAGGGCACACCTGATGGGAGGGGTGCAAGGCAGCTCTGGGTCACCTTGTGTGAGCAGAGGGGGCTGAGCAACAGGAGACTGAAGAGTGATGGTGCAGTGTGAGTACACTCACTTGTACTGTCCTATGCATTGTGCACAGGTGGGCTTTCGGCACCCTAAAGACTACGTGTCCTATGTCTGGGCCAGGAGTGATGATGGGGAGCGCTGCCTGGAGAAGCAGCTGTGTGCACAGGTGAGCTGGGGCCAGCCCTGCTGTCTTGCTGCCACTCCTGCTCCACAGTGGAGGGGACAATGGCCCTTTTGTGCCCCTGGATGGGGAATGCAGGCACCTTGTTACTGCTTTTTGCTGAGTATGGGGTAGGCTCATGGTATTGGCAGCAGAGATTTGTGATTTTGGCTGGGGCTGGAGGTCACAGGAGGGCACCCCTGTGCCAAGCCTGGTGCCCATCAGGTGTCTCTGGGCTATAGGTGATGTTTTCTGAGGAAGCATTGCCCAAGGGGAACGGCGAGTACATCCTTGGATACTACAGCAACACCTCCAGTAGCATCGCTGGTGTGACTGAGCCCTTCCAGGTGAGCACAGCCAAGAGGTGAGGGTGAGGGAAAATGGATATGGGAGTGGTGTCTCTGAATGGGGGAGCCAGCTGGTATGACACCCAACAGTCCCCTGTGAGGGTCAGCTAGCAGTGCTGATGCAGGGGTGCAGATTTCCCTACCCAGGTCAGAGGAGGGCAGCAGCTCTACAGACAGCTCAGGCAGCAGCTCAGAAGAGGATGACAGTACACTTGTCCTCCTGGCTCCCAAATCCCGTAGTCCCAGCCCGGGCAAGATGAAACGTCACCGGAGCCGAAGCCCCAGCCTGGCCAAGTTCCAGGGCCTCATCCTGCGGCCATCAAGCCGGGACAGGGGTACAAGCCGCAGTCCTTCACCCCAGAGCCGTTGCAGCCTCCCCAGGAATATCCCCACCATCCATCTGCCCCAGGAGGAGCTGGGGCACCATGAAGTCAAAAGCAAGGAGCTGGGACAGGCAGCTGAGAGTCCAGAGGGCAGTTCGTTCTACCAGACTGTGCAGGAGCAAAGTGGCCTCCGGCGTGTCTCTGCTGACAGCTCCCTGGCCAGGGCTGACCCCCGGAACCCGGGCCTGCTGCCTGCACTGCGCCTGGAGATGATTGACCACGCCCTTAGCCGGCAGCGGGAGAGTGCAGACCAGGGCTATTATCCCTGCCGGAGAATGAGTCCCACCAGCCCTCCAGGCTGTGGTCCCTCCACAAAGGAGGGGCACAGCCCCCAGGAACTGGACAGACATAGCTGTGCCATGGGCCGCTGATGCAGTGGCTCCCTTCCTCCTCCCCATACAGTGCTTGCTGTGTGCTTTCCTCTGCCACTTCCCTGCTGAGACACTCCCTCCCTTATTTATTGCAGTGACTCCTCACCCCTGTTGTGTGCCTGGCAGGTAGAGGCCCACCCCTTGCTGCCCCCAGCCCAAGCTCCTGCCCTGGGCTGTGAGGTGACCACACAAGGGAGAATGGGCAAAGCTAATCTAATGCGGTTTGGGGAACCCCTCATGAACTTCCAAGTGCAGGACTCTTGTCCCATGGGAGGAGTGCTGGCCTCACACCTGAGGTGGCACAAAAGGCCGGGGCAGGGCTCTGGTAGGACTGGTGATAGACACAGAGCAAGGACCACCACAGGGTGCCCTGGAGATCAAAGCTTGCTCCTTCCCTGCTCTACCACTGTGCCTCAGCCTGAACATAGTGCAAGTGACAAAATAAATGATCCTGCCCACCCCAGCTGCACTGTGCTCACTGCTGGGGACAGGACCAGCCCTAGGGTGGGGGCCACAGCATCAAGAGGGGACAGCAGGCTCAATGCTTGCACCATACACCATGCTCTGACCACTCTTTATTTCTTGTGCTGCATGCAGGTACTGACCCCATCGCTCCTGCCCTGCCTGGGCAAGAGGGTCAGGATCGTATCTCACTGCTCAGGCACCCCCTCACCCCAGTTGAAGGGTCACCAATCTAGAAGTGGGGTACCCTGCCATCCCCCCTGCCCCAGAGCACACCAGGGAAGGACAATAGGTTTCCTCTTTCCTGAGCCCTATTTCTTTCCCCTTGCTTTTGATACTCATGGATGGCAATCACAGCTCCTTGAGAGGCTTCTCAGTCCCTCTTCCTGCTCTGGCTGTGGTCCCCAGCTCCATACTGTCATGTCAACAGCCATGCTCAGTGCCATCCTTTGACTTGAGGACCAGACCCCAAGCAGCTCCCGGCTGCAGCTGCTGCACAGCACATCTTCCTCCCCAAGGCAGGGCTGCTTGGGTGTCATCGAAGCACTGTGTGGTGCCAAGCTGGTGTCTGCTCTACAACCAGATGCTGGCACTGCTCACAGAGGGTGCCTCCCCTGGCGTGTGTCTTCCAGTGTGGACGCTTGGCCTTGGAGCTCACATGCAGAGGGCCCCAGTGTCTTAGAATCTTTCTGAGCTCCCGTGCAGGTACAAGCACAGCCCTGGTTACCGTGGTACAGCTGCTGGAGAAGCAAAGCTGTGAGCATCACTGTAGCCCTGCAGCACCAACAGCCACTGCCCATGCCCTGCAGGCTGGTTGTGGCACAGCAGAGCAGGGGCCAACACTTGCACTACTGGTTTCCTGCCCCACCCAGACCCTGGCCTCTTGAGCTCCCCACTTACCCGGGCTGTGACCCCCTGCCAGGGCTGCAGGCAGCAGGCAGCTCCAGCACAAAGCAGTCCATGGCAATGTGGTCAGCCAGGACAGCCATGTCTATGTCACTGCAGTCCCTTGCTCTGTGGAGGCACCGTGCCAGCCTGCAGGCACAGGAGGGTACGTGTCACGAAGTGCTGGCCAGGGCAGGCATTGCCCCTCCTCTCATCCCTATAACTGTATGCACACAGTGCCTTTTTCCTCCTGGACTCACACCTGCGTGTGCAGTTGCAGTGGAGGAGTGTCCGGCTGTCCACGTTGTGCAGCTGGTACCTCACCTCATGGGGTGCAATCTGGTGCTCACACTTACCCAGGTGCTTGTTGCACCTGCACCCCCTGCCCGGGCCTGAGGAGAGCGGGGAGGTAATGGGCAGCCGCAGCACATGACCCCTCCAGCCTGAGGCCTTGGGCCACCCCAGCTGTGGTGTGCACATGCTGCCCACAGCTCACCCTGCTGCCTGCGCCCCTTCACAGCTGGCACAGGGGTGGCTTCACACTGCGCTGTAGCTGGGCTGGGTCCAATGCTGCCGTACCAAAGATGTTCTGAGATTCCGGCTCCTTGCTCTGCTCCAACTAAATCCTCTCCTGACACTGTCAGTGCTGTCGCACGGCCAGGCTCTAGCCCCCACTGCACTGCTGGGTGCCTGGTTGTGAGCTCAGCCTTGTTCCTGGCTGACGGAGGGATACCTGGACCCTGTGGCTGCTGGGATGTCTTACGTCTCCGTGTTTGGCGGCGCCCGGACTTTGCCCTCAGTTCCTGCCGAAGTCGCTTATGCCCTGTTCTAGAGAAATTCCTTCCCTTGCCCAGGTGCTGCACAGTGGGGCTGCCCCTCTCCGCCGCTGGTAGGCTGGGGTGGTACT
Source organism: Irena cyanogastra (assembly GCA_013397155.1). NCBI lineage: Eukaryota > Metazoa > Chordata > Aves > Passeriformes > Irenidae > Irena > Irena cyanogastra. The sequence goes on along the minus strand of VWZV01008011.1, from coordinate 101,512 downwards.
GATTCTGCTGCACCATCCTGGCCAGAAGCACTACACCATAACGCTCACACCTGGGGACACCATGTGCTGTGAGGTCTTGCACACCAACCAAGCCAGTGCCCGAGCAGGCAGCCGGGCAGGGCACGCTGAGGTCTGGGGCACGCCCAGGAACTCACCCGCCCCACCAGTGCCACTGGATGCACTCCTCGCTCTCCTCCAGTACAAAGCACGGCACCTCCAACAGGTTGAAGAATGTGACGCCGATGATGTTGGAGACAGTGTCGTTGATGGCGAGCAGGCACCGCCGGAACCTGCGGGCAGAGGACCGGTGAGGAGGGCGGGCTCCTCAGGCCCCTCGTTTGCTCACGCCCCCGGCCCCGGGCTCACCTGGCGTCGCAATCGCAGTGCGACACGGTGTGCAGGCGATAGTTGCGGATGCCGTAGTTGAACTGCAGCGCCGTGATCTGCGCCCAGCACTGGTCGTGCTCCCGACAGCACCGGTCAGGGCCGCGGAAGAGCCCTGTGGAGGCGCCGATGAGCGCGGCCCCGCGGAGGGAGACCGAGTGCTCCCGCTGCCCCCCGCCGCTCCGTACCCAGCTCGCTCCAGTTCCCCGCTGAGTTCCCCGCGCCGCACCACAGCGTTCCTGGTAGCGTCCAGCCCCGGCGGTGGCGCCGTTGCGGTCCCGACGGCACGGGGTCGGTGCAGGTAGCACGACGGCGCCAAAGCGCGGACAGGGCCCGGCGCAGCGCGGCCCCGGGCGCGGCGGGTGGGCGTNGGCCCAGCAGGCGCGGAGGCGGCCCGGGGCAGCCCAGACGCTCTCGACCAGCGCGGGTCCGGTGCCGGTGCTCAGGAACGCCACATACCGCGCGCCGCCCGCGCCCGCCGCCTCCCGCGCGCACACAGCCCCACCGAGCCAAGCGCGCGCGCATGCGCAAAGCGCCGCGAAGGCCAGAACCGCGCGCGCCCACATCCCGCGCACTGCACCGTCGTCCTCCCCCCACCGCACCCGGCTTTAACCTCGCACCCGACGGCGAGCCCAGCGCTGATTGGCCCACGCCGCGCAGGCCTCGCCCCGCCCCGCCCTGGGGTAGAGCGTCGGGATGCAGCCGGGGTCCCCAACCCTGACACCTCCTCATCCCGGGTACCACCCCCATCTAGGGCACTCTCCATTTCCGGGCACCCCCCCATCCCGGGCACCCCCTGCTACACGCACCCACCCCACGCGCTCTCTCCCTCCGCACTCATGAGTGTGCTCTCACGTGCACGACTCTGGATACAGGTGTGTGTCCAGGTGTGCACAGGTGCCTGCACACTCACCTTGAGCACACATGTACACACGTGTGTGAGTGTATGCCCGTGTGCTGTGCATGCCCCGCACAGGCTGTAGCCATGTCCCTGCTCAAGTGTCCACCGTGTGCAGTCAAGACACAGACCACTGTCCTGTCCAGCCTCTGCAGAAGCTGCCCGTGACCACACCTATTCAAGAGTTGAGGATCCCTGAGGATGGAGCCACCACTGCCCCCCAGGGCAGTTCCTACTGTGACCTGTGCTGAGGCCTGACCGTCACAGTACAAAGGTGTTTCCTGATATTCAAAGGAACCTCCCATGTCCCAGTTTGTGCTTATTGCATTTTGTTCCAGTACTGGACATCACTGGGAAGAGACAAACTCGTGTTTCTTTGCACCCTCCCTGCCTGTGTATATAGCAGAATCCCTCAAAATTCCTGTGCTCCAGCTTCAGCAGACCCTGCTCCTGCAGCCACTCCACACACTACGGGTGCTCCAGTCACTCCACCACCATCACAGGACTTTGCTGGACTCACCCCAGCATGTCTGTGCCTTGCCCAGGTGATCCCAGCTGGAGCAGCATGGTCTCCTCCTGGTGCTCCTTGCCCAGCTTTGCCTGGTGCCATGAGGACACATCCCTGGCTTCTGCTCTGCTGGTGCCCAGCAGGATCCCAAGGTCCATCCCAGCAAAGCTGCTTTCCAGCTGGTGGCCCAGCTTACGCTGGTACAATATCCCCCTGGGCATCAGGATCTCTCTACCTAGGAAATACCTTGGGAGGGTAGCTGGGCTGTGGGGCAGAGCTTACCCCTCCACCTATCCTAGGGCCCCGGTGCCCCAGGGAAGTGTTGTTTAGGGGGGCCAGTGTGTCTGGGAATTCTGCTGCATCCCAAAAGGATGCTGGCCCTGCTCTGGAGAATTGGCACAGTGAAATGCAGATGCACCCCTCTCTGCCCGGAAGGAAGAAGGAAGGAAGGAAGGAAGGAAACCGTGGTTCCTCTGGTGTGTTTTTTTTCTTCCAGGGCTAGTCTGGAGTCATGTTTGTGTCCAGGCTGATGCTCTGTCCTGCTGGGGTTCTGGGGGTGGGCCAGGGGAGGTGGTCTGTGCAGCCCCATGTGCCCTAACCCTAACCTAGAGACACTGGGGCCTGATGGATGGGGCTTCACCGTGTAGGCTTATCTCACCTTATCAGGATTTCCCTGACAGCAGTGTGCTGCAGATAGGGCAGAGTCCACCCTACAGCTGTGATACGGCTGCCGTGTGCCACCCATGGCATCGCCCTACGTGTCACAAAGGTCTCTCCTGTCCTAGGAGCTGTGTTCATAAAGCTGGATGTTCATGAAGCTGGCTGGCACGATGGAGACTGGCATGCCAAGGCTGGGGAAGGGTTCTGCTCGGGGGTACCCCAGATGTGGGAGAACCAGCTTTCCAGCCATAGGGATCCACAGAGCCCTCCCACTATGGGCTCTGCCACACTGTGCTGCGTTCTTGTTCCAGTGCCTCTGGGGCTGCCCTGTGCCTGGGCTGTGTTGGCAGCCCTGTGGGGCCTCACAGGGAGGGATCCATGGGGCAGCACAGGACAGCCTTGGCTGACAAGTGTATGACTGCGTCAGAGACAGAAAACCCAGTTTGGGTTTGTCTGGAAGATAACGGGGGATAAGGAGGGATGCCCAATGCTCTGGCCTTCACCGCTCAAGCAGCCAGTGGGTTACAGGGCTGGCTCTGCAGTAGATCTCCCTGCTGTGTAACCATGCAGCTACTGCCCTGCTGCCAGCTGCTGGCACAAGGCTGGTGTCTGGCTGGACAGTGAGGATGTGGGGCTGAGCCCTGGGCTACCCACCCCGGCAGGCAGCACTGCCAACCCTGCACCCAGCTCCGCTGGTGTGGCTCAAGGCTGTAGACAAGGCCAGTGCGCAGCTAAGCTGCCAAGGACTCAAGAGCTGAGCCTGCACTGGGGGAACACTGAGCTCTGGTGAAGATGCCAGCAGTCATGGTCCATGCAGTAAGGGTGGGGAGTGGGTCCCAGCCTGGGTCAGCAGGAGTGCAGAAATGGGCAATTATTTCCCCCTTCTTCTGCATGCCATGTTCCATTTACGGCTCCTCAGTACAAGAAAGATCCCATACTGGAGTGAGGCTGGTGAAGGCTGCTGAGCTGGTCAGGACTGGAGCTAGGCTTACTTGGGCTGAAGAAGAGGAGAAATCAGACTTTATCTGCCATGAACTCTGAGTCATGGCAGGACTCATTTCTTCTCCTTTTCCACTCCCCAGGCCACCATGGGCATTGGGGTGATGCAGGAGACATCCTGCAGGCAGTGCCTATATGACCAGACTGTGTGAGTGGCTGCCAGACCTGGGGCCTCATCCATGTCTCAGTGCTGGCACACCCCCAGATGTCCCCATGTCCAGTCTTGCCCTTTGCCCCAGCCAGCCAGCAGCACTGGCTCCCCATTGTATGTGTACCATGCATGCTGCTGGCCTGCTCCTGTCACCTGGGGACAGGCACCCTTGGAGGAGATGCACAGCTCTGCCTCCTGGAAAAGGAATTGCTCCAGCACTGGATATAAGCCTCTCTACTATTTACTCATCTACGCTGGAACTTAGACCTTTGTGGAAGGAAACAATAGAGCATCCAGGGCATCCATGCCTCTGAACATGAAAGGCAGAACAGGGAAACAACTTCATAAGAGAAAATGTCTTGTGAAGGTTGGAAGATAAAATTCAAGTTGGAATGAGTAAGGGAATGGTGCAGTTATTTCATGCCTGAGTTGAGATTATCAGTTCAAGTACTTTGCAGACCCAGGGAGACCCTTGAGCGCTCCCGTGGACTCTGGCATGCGCCCACAAGTCCCTCCATCCTATGCTGGTTGGTGGGCACTCCCCAGGCTGGCAGACAACACAGCCACCACCTGTCTGCCTAGAAGAGCCTGAGTCAAGTTGTGGCCCCATGTGACATCTTTGTCCCCAAGTCCCCATACCAGTGCCACCTTATCATACTTGCATGGGGATCCTCATCACACAGCAGCCAGAAGTGCCCCAGCCTGCTGCGTCAGGCTGCTCAGGCTTTCTATCAGCCTGATGGAGATGGGGGCACTGGGATGTGGGGGGAGTCAGGCTCTTTTGCTGCTTTTGTGGCATTTGCCTGCTCCCTGGTTACCCTCTGGGGCCGGAGGCCAGGGTGGTGGTCTTAACTCACCTACACCCTGCAGTCCTGGCTTTAGGGAGAGCACTGGTTCAGGCTGGGGTAGCACTGGTGCCCATGGGTGCATAGGCCACCGTGGGCAAGGACAGCCCACGTGCCTGGCGCCAGGCTCTGGGAAGGCTGTGCTGGTTGTCATCATGTAGCATCTGCCCAGAGTTCTTCAAGGAAAGTCATCCCTCTAGGATATATTGTCTGATACAATTTTATAGGGGGAAGGGACTACAGGGGCAGACTTTTCTTCTCTCTTGCCAGATTCTCATTGCAGAAGCAGAGCTGGCTCCATCAGCTATTTTCAGTGTGAGGGACGATTTTCACTGTAGGGACAATGGGGATGGTCAGGCTCTGCACATCTGTGGGTCCTGCAGCTCACAGGAACCATCTCCTGCTCTGGGTCCTCAGCCACAGCTGCAGCCTCCTCAAGGTCTTTTCCAAGAGTCATAGAGCACTCTGAAGGCCCTGGGCAGCTTTGTCTGGGTGACCCTGCTTGAGCCAGGGACTAGACAACCTCCACCCTCAGCAAGGAGGTGTGCCTTGCTTCCAGCAGTAAATAACCAACCTTGCATATAGGAAAATACAGAAAACCCCAAGATTTAAAGAACACAAAGAAAACCACAGGGCACAGAGGTTCCTTGTAAGAGGATGGTACTTTCCTTCTGTTGATGATAGGATTTTCTGTTTTCCCTTAGTCCCTAGGCATTTCACTATGCCATTGTGATCTTGGGAGCACCGGGTTTTACTGCCCTGGTGAACATGTCCCTTTAAATTATGGGAACTACCCAGGAGGAAGCAGCTCTGCAAGGAGTAGTACCTGACTTGTGCATATCATGGCACTCCAGGTGAAGGTCAGGTAAGTGATGAAGCAGCAGAAGCTGAGTTTACCAAGAGCAGGAGGAGCAGCAACTCAGAGCAGGGACCCCCTTCCCAGCATGCGTGGGGGCTTGGCAGGAGCTGTGGGCTGGCATGCTGGGGAGAGGAAAGTTCATGGGGTTGAGGCATTTCTGAAAAGCACAGTCGCTTTTCTTTCAATGTCCAAAGAAAACTGTGGGCTGGTATTATCATCTCCTTGGAAATGAGATGAAGGGACCAAAGCAGCTTGACAAGAGAAAAAATTCCTTCAGATTTCCTTCCCATTGTATGCAGCAGATATGACTGAGCTCTGCCTGTTGTTGCAGTGCAAGGTCAGCTTCTACCCCAGGAGGTCACTTCCCCCGGAAAATCCATTCCCCAGGTGCATTTGTGTATCCCCTCCTCCCCCCACCCCCTGGGCTCTGGCCCAGGACTGTCTGTCAACCTTAAAGACGTCGTGTGATTGGGCAGATTCAAAAGATGCCTTAGACCCTGAAGGGTATTGAGCAACCCAGGTATCCCTTTGTCCCTGGGACCTCCTCTCCCCTACCTGGATTGGTGGGCTTGCTACCTTTCCCCTCCCCGTCCTCCCCCAGGTAAAAAGGTGCCAATGCCATGCGGTCGGGGGAGTTGTCGTGTAGCGCCCCCTGCGGGCCGGGCGGGTCCTAGAGCCGCCGGCGCTGCCAAGGGACGGGGCGGGAAGCGCAGCCCGCGCAGCCCGGGGACAGAGCTGGCTCCCTGTCCCCACGGGATACGGGAGCTCCTGGCGGCAGGGACTGTCCCCTCGGTTTGAGTCGCTGTGGTCCCTGTGCGGGAGCCCAGCAGCTCTGCATTCTTCCAGGGAATGGCACCCAGCCGTGCTGTCGCGTCAGAGCTGAAGGCCCTGCTTTGAGTAAAGGGGCTTGGAGCAGAAGACCTCCAGAGGTCCCTTTCAAGCTAATCCACTTACTTTGTGAAGAAGCTGTTTTGAAACACAGACTGTATCTGGTGGATCGTCAGAATTGCAGAGAGATGAGCAAATCTCTCCCATGTGCACCCAAATCTCTGCAAGCTGGACAGTTTCTTTCCACACAGGTTTCTTGCTGCCACTGCTTTGAACCTTCCAGCAATACAGTTCCTGTTTGTCCTTTGTTCTCCAACTGCCTCACAAAGTGCCTTGTCCCACTTTCATGTCCTCCACTGGCCTAGCAGTTGTAAAAGCAGGATGGACTGTGGAAGGAGGCCATGAAGGACTCCACAGTCTGCCCCCAGCAACCTGGGGACAATGGACACTGTCTTCACTTTGCCAGAACTGCGCAGGGTGAGGTGGAGTGAAGACATCTGCTCTGTGCACCTAGCAGACTCCTACAAGGTATCCTCCAAACAGACCTAAACAAACCTCTTCTCCCACATAAAGATGTGGAGTACAATGAGAAATCTGGAGGGTGGGCTGGGTTTGTCATCGGTTACCTTCTAGCACACCAACTCCCTTTAAGAAGTGGGAGGAGTCTCAGGCGGATCCCAGAAAAGAGTTCATTCCAAATGAGAAATGGTCCCCTCAGGTTGCTTTTCTTGGAGGAGCCTTGAGCTGCTACTGGGTTTTCAGGGGACTAAAGCAGCTGTGTAAAGCCTTCAGGAGATGCCTGGGAGGAGTCTGGGGCGGGTCCTTGAGGATGTATGTCCCATGAACAGAGAAGAATAATCTTGGATACCTTCCCTGGAGATATCTGGGGCTGCTATTTGGGATTTCAGGTGCTGAAATAAAGGACAGAAAGACTCCAGAAGATGCATGCAGGTGCTTCATGTGGAACCTAGAAGATGCAATTTCCACAAAGAGAGAAAAATCATCTTGGGCAGCTTCCCTGGAGGAGTCCAGGGCTGTTGCCTAGGATATCAAATGCCTAAATTAGAGATGAAAAGATTGGGAGATGCCTGGGAGAAGTTGCAGGGAGATTCCACCAGATACACTTTTGTTCAAAAAGAGAAAAATCACCTCAGGTAGCTTACTTGTAGGAGTCTTGGTCCACTACTCAGGATGTCAGGATTTATCAGTATTAGTGAAAAGACTATGAGATGCTTGGGAGGAGTCTCAACTGGATCCTCGAACAGAGGGCTTCTACCAAAGAGCAAAACATCACAGGCAGCTTCCCTGGAGTAGCTGGGTCCGCTATACTCGGGATATAAGGTCTTGAAATCACAGATGCAAAAGCCCCAGGAGGTGACTGGGAGGAGTCTTGAGGTCATCCAGGATAGTTCCCTCCAGAAGAGATAAAACATCTCCAGTAGCTTCCTTGGAGTACCCAGGATATCAGGGCTTTAATAAGTACAAGTAAAATTCTATTCAAACTCAGGCCAGCCCAGCCCAGCTAAACTCAGCCGAATGCAGCTGAGCCCAGTCTGGCCGAGTCCAGCCGAACTGCTCGAGGCGGTCGTGCAGTGTCCCCTGCGGACGGGGCGGCTCCCCGCGCTCAGGCCCCTCCCCACCCCGTCGAGGTCGCCGGGAACCAGAGAGGAGTGACAGTGGGGGAGGCAGGCATCAGGTGCAGCAGGAGCACGGTGGTGTCACCCCGGGATGGCCTCCGGTGTGAGCCGGATGACGGGAGGGGACAGAGGAGCAGAGCATCCTGCAGAGCATCCCCCTGCCTGCCTTGCACCAGGAGTGAGAGAACCCATCCCAGTACAACTGCAGTGCTGCTCCATGTCTGCCCAGCCCAGAGCTCTTCCCCCTTTTTTGGGACCCTCCAAGGATTCCAGAGCTATTCCTTGGCACCCAGTCAGCGCTTTTTTATCCCAGAGAATCACGGGATATCCTGAGTTGGAAGGAACACACAAGATCTATCAAGTCCTACTTCTGGCCCTGCCCAGACAGCCCAACAATCCCATCCTGTGCATCCCTGAGAGTGTTTGTTGTCCAAATAGCTCTGGAGCTCTGGCAGCCATGGGGCTGTGCCCATTCCCTGGGGAACCTGGTCAATGCCTCAGCACCCTCTAGGGGAAGAGCCTTTCCCTGATCTCCAGCCTGCCCCTCACCTGGCAGTTTTAGCTGTTCCCTAGGGTCCTGTCCCAGCTCACAGAGCAGAGATCAGTGCCTGCCCCTCAAAACGAGCTGCAGTCCCCTGGTGAGGTCCGAATAAACCCAGTGCCCTCAGCTGCCCCATGTATGACTTCTATCTAGACCCTCCACCATCCTCCCAGCTTTCATTGGATGCTTTCTAAGAGATTTATAATCTTCTTGTATTGACGTGCCCAAAAGCTCCTGGTGCCATGCCCACAGGGATCCCATGGCTGTGGTGGTCCTGTGCCCATTGAGATGCCATGGCTGTGGTGGGTTAGTGCCCTTTATGATGCTGTGCCCATGGCATATGAGGGCTAATGGTCTCTGCTTCTGTGTGGGGTCAGTGTGACCATCAGCCGTAAGTGCAAACTGGACCTGTCTGACCACCCAGTGCAGCCCATGCTGTTCCTCACTCTGTCCACCCTGAAAGGACTGGCTACAACTACAAGTGATGGCCCTGTCCCACCATCACAATGCCCACTGGTCTCTTCCTTAGGTGGGGGGACATGACTCTGGGGTTGCTCCAGCCTCACGCCATACCATACCATGCCATGCCAAGCCATGCCATGACACTGCAGGTACCACTAGAGCAGGAAAAGGTCACAGTGGCAGGGTGGATAATGCATGCTCTGCCTGAAACCATTAGTAGCCCCCAGTTCTGAGGGACCTACTGCCTGCATGACGAGCAGCACACATGGAAGAGTGCAATACGTCCTGCAGCCCACCTGCCACCACTGCCAGCCCTAGGTTGTCAATAAACCTTGCCTAGGGCTACTCACTGCAGTGAAATGGAGGGACATGGGCATCAGAGCTAGTGGCTGTGGCCCCATCGTCCAGCCCTGCACTGCCATGGTGGGGATGTACAGCCTCCAGCCATGGGCTGCTGGTCCTGCTGCAGGGATTGTATGGAGTCTCAGGCCCCCCACCTCAGCAGACAGACCCACTAATACCTTAATGAGAGCTGACAAGTGCTCAGGCCAAGCATGCCCAAGCACATTAGCACAGGGAAGTCACCCCACCGCAGCCAGCTGCCCACAGCCAGGACCTACTCGCAGGTATGGGCAGCACCTGCGGGCACTGCCTGCCTCATACTGGTAAGGGCTGGGCTGACGATGGGGTGAAGCCAGTGGTACCACAGCCACCAGTATGCCCCAGGCCATGGGTGGTACCACAGCCACTGGCACCCAGAGCCCTCATTCCTCCCTCCCTATAAACTACACACTTGCCTTCTACTACTCATTTATTTACAGAAACTGAAAATTAAAACCACACCTGGGGCCACCATAGACCTGTGGAACCCAGTTCCAGCCACTGGAAACTACCACGAGGCAGCTGGGGACAGAGACAACCCAGTCCAAAGCATATGGCTCTCCCTCCCTTCCCTCCCTGCAGGAAGAATGCGCGGTGTCTCTGTGGTCTGGCCCATGGCCAGTACCACTGTCCATGGATGTGAGAGCAGCCCAGCCCTCACTGCTGGAGTTGAAGGTTGGTGTGCATCAGCCACTCAATGGTTTCCAGCAGGTAGGCCATGTCATAATGCCGGGCAATGTTCTGGAAGACACTGACATGGTCCATGAAGGCCTGGGGAGAAGAGAACAGGGAGGGAAGGACACTGCCCAGCATCCTGGGCAGCCGAGGGCTCTGATGGAGTGGCTGGGCAGGGCTGGCCAGAGAGCAGCTGAATAGGTGCCAGGGGATGTGCAGTTAGAGCAGAGGCAGAGGAGGCACAGGGCACCTTAGGGCCCCTCACTGAGCTGCTGGGCTGGGGCTAGGCTGGGTAGATGTTGAAGTACCTGGGAGGAGATGGTGAGGGCGAAGCCTCCAGCACAGCTGCAGTACACAGGCATGTGTGTCTCTTTCACGCCATGACACTTTTTGCACACCTGGAGGCCAAGGAGGTTCAGGTGGGTCAAGAGATGAGGCCAAGCCCCTCTGCCAGTGGCAAAATGAATGTGTCTAGGCACAGATAACCACGGGAATGGGCAGAGTGGGGGATCCCAGTGCTTACCAGGTCCTGCAGCACAAAGGCCATCAGCTTCTTCTGCAGGACTTCCACCAGTGCCATCTCGATGGCATCAGTATCATACTGTGCATGGCAGTTGGGGCAGAGCCAGCCAGGCAGCACCAACCTGTCCTAGGGGTAAAGAGAGGGAGGTGAGCACCGCAAGTCCCATGCACTGGGATGGTGGAACTTGCTTCTGGAGAGGACAGAACATAAACCAAAGCCCAAGCATGCTCAGATCCATCACATGCAGCTAGAAGAGATGAACAGAAAATTGGCTTTAGGTGAGGATGATCATGGGCAGCAGGTAGAGCTGCAAAACAAAGAGAAGATAAAGTGGGTAATATTATTGGCTGGCCTCCAGCACTGCTGTACTGGGGCCTCTATTGTCCCTAGGAGAGAGGATGCACCTGGGAAAGGGCAGGATCCTTGCACAGGTCCAAGTCCCTGCAGAAGTTGCAGTTCCTGCAGATGACTTCAGGAAGCACATAGGAGCGGCAAGGGTCTCGAAACTGGGCTGCTTCTGAGAACTCGCCCACCTCGATGAGGCGCAGCAGGTCCCGGCGTAGTTTGTTCACCTGGTTGGTTATGTTGGCATCCAGGGAGAGGACCTGCAAAGATAAAAGCCAGGTGAGCCTAGCAGCAGAAAGTGTTCTCAGCAGCACAGCTCAGATCTTTTTAACCCTCATATGGATTCAGGGCCCAGTAAACTGTAGATCCATCCTGGGAAAAGCTGCAGCTATGGACAAAGACCAGAATTTCAGTTCAGACCCCAATCCTTCAGCTGAGGGGCCTGGCCCACCCTCACTGACCTTGCAAACATATTTGATGAACTCCAGAGCTGGGTTGTTGAGTGGCAGGTAGGAGCCAGGCAAGACTGGGAACATGTCTGAGGGCTCTGTGGCATTCTGAGAACCAGCCATCTTCTTCTGGATCTTCTGGGTGATGGTGAAGAAGCTTTGGGTGAGCTCATTGGCCACATAATCTTGTGAGAAGGTGATCATGCCTAGAGGAGTAAAGCAGAGAGTGTTTGAACCGATTGGTGGCACATCAGGCAAGCAAGGTGGGTGACTCTCTGCCTGCAGCAGGGATGCCCTGGAGCTTGGCACTCACCAGGCATGGCCCTCAGCTCCCCCAGAGCCTCTTGGGACACCTGGCTGGTGCTTCTCCTCTTGATGGGGGTGCTCCCAGGGGTGTTACGCCGCAGTTCCTCCTTCATGCTGTGGTACACAGCCACGATGTAGGCTGGGAAGACATAGGCAAGGCTCCAGCTCCTACCCAGAATTGGCACTGGAGGAGCACAATGACCTCAGCATCTCCCCATACTGCTCACCTGATATGATCATCAAGAAGTAGCTCTGGCAGGAGCCAGCCTGGGGCAGGAACTGCACAATGTTCCAGCTGTTCTCCAGCAGCTCCTCCACATCTGGTTCCCCTTTCTCCTCCTCTTCTTCCCTTGCCATCTCCTCCTCTTCCTCACTCTCCTCCTCCTCCAATGCCTCCCTCTTGCTGGTGTCCTTCTGGGGGTCCCAGGCACAGCAGTCCCTCATGCCCAGCCAACACCTCCCTACTCTGCTCCCAAGGGACAGGGTGCTTCCCATCTCTTACCTCCCTATAGTGGATGCGAGAATCCACTTTTCCCTTGATACCTCCATAATTTGCTGGGTCCATCCAGAGCAGGAACTCCCAGCAGCGGGAGAACGAGATGGTCAGAGAGTGGAAGATCTCCTTGGAGTGGATGCTGGAGGGAGGAAACTGCAGTTAGTTCCTGTGTCAGCATCATCTCTTCTCCATGGGACATTGTGGGGAGGTGGTTCTGGCCAGGAGAGAGGAGTGTCCCCTTTCCCATTGGACCCCTGCTAGGAATCCCAGGGGAAGTCAAGCCCAAGGACACTGGGCTCTCTGTTCTTGTGTCAAGGTGCCTATACCGCAGCTGGCATGTGGACGGCCAGTCAGGGGACAAGTTGCTGGGCATTTCAGGCTCTCCTGGAGAAGATCTCTCTTCAGGATTGAATCCTACCAGTATACTTGGAATACTGCCTATAGAGAGCAGCTAGGGACAGATCACTACTCCAGGCATGACAGCAAGAGAACTGGGAAGCCTTGTCCCTTCAGTAGCTTTGCCAAAAAAAGTAATAAATTCAGTTTTGAGGTGCATAAAAGGCAAAAAGTCAGCATTCTCCTCCCTGGCCTTGAGCCCTGCCCCAGCCCCACCACCCAAGAGCCTCATCTCCCGGTACACCTCACCTGTTGATGATGTACTCCATGTAGCTAATGGCATCCTCAATGTGCCGCTTCTTGGTGCACAGGATGATGCGGTTGAAGTTGGCGTAGACCACAGAGGAGCCCAGGCGCTTGAACTCGGCCACCAGCCTGCAGCAGGGCACAGGGTAGGGTCAGTAGTTGGGAAAGCAATGCCCAAGAGACACATGTAACCCAGAGGATGTGTTGATCCATCAGCCTAGAGTCAACATGCACCAACACTGGGCAACGGAAGTCACCCAAAGAGGATGAGAAGTCCATCCTACTGCCCACCTTTCTGGAGGATCACTGTGGGTGCCAGGTCACTAACATCACACCTCCCCATTCCCCATCCACCAGACTGGCACACTTCAGACCTCACTTACTGCAGGAAAAGCTTCTTCATCATGTTGTGAAGCGTGCGGTGCAGTGCCGGGTCATAGAGCAGAGAGGAAGGTGAGCGGAGCCAGCGGTAAAAGTGAATGACCTGGTTGTCTGCATAGACGTTGTGGTACTGCGTAATCTCCTTCACCCAGCTCACCACCATGCTCTTCAAAATCCTGCCAGTGAGAAGAGACCAGCATCACACCACCAGTCACCAGCAACATCTTCCCCCTTCCTGACAGGGACGCATTTATAGACACACTAGAGGATTTAGAACAGGAACTTCCTTCTTCAGCTCTCAGCACTCAATATGTGCTTCTATAACCCAGTGGAGCATGAACAAAGGAGAAAGCAACATCCCCACACACCTGCTGGCTGAGGCACCAGACAGCTCTGACAATCTTTCAACGTGTTGGGGAAGATGCCTGCCATGCACTTGAGGCCTGGATTTATGCTTAGAGCACCCTACAAGCCCTACTGGTGGGGAAAGGCTAAAGCCACGAGGGAATGAAGTAGGCCCCTAAGGGGACCTGCCAGGATGGAGACCACCTGCTCTACCTCCTTCCGTTTCTCAAGCCACACCTGAAAGTGTTGGAGCAGAGGGCAGTCTCATCATAGCTGGCTGGGATGTTGGCAGCTTGGTTCCCTGTCACCATGTCTTCCAGGGATGCCTGCTGAATCACATCGAAGCTAATGCTCATGCTGGAGCCTCCTTCCATGTCATTCACGTGATGGGACTGCAACACGGTGTTCACAGCCAGGCTCTGGATGTCCAACTCCAGACACACTAAGAGCAGACACAACTGTCAGCAGGGAGAGGACCAGGAACACCCTCCCTGCTGCTGCCAGACATGCTTTTCACAGGCACAGGGTGATCTATAGGTGCTACGGCACACAGAGAGCAGATGCTTTCATAGGCATGACTGGACCTTCATAGGTGTTTGATTGAGCCTTGTCTTTCAACAAGACTTGGACCTACTGAGCCTCTGGGGACCACCAGTTTTCCTGGAGGCTGCAACAGTGGACTCAGAAGAACTCATTACACTCAAGCTGCCTAAGAGAGACCTGTCCCAGTGTCACCAGTGATGACCAAGTGAGCTGTCCTTGGGCTGACAACATTGCAGGTGGTCTGCCAACTGCTGCTGTCATTGGTCACTGGTAAAGAATCCCCATTTTGATGCCTGCATATGTTTCAGATGAGCCTTCCCTGCTCCAGGACATGCCCCTAGCATCCTCCTTGTCCATACTGATGCTGAAACCCAAAAACTGCTGGTTACAAGTGTCACCGTAGAGACTCTTTGGGGACTGCATCCACACCTCTGCAGGACTCAGAGAGCAGGATCCAGCTCTGCCCCATTCACTGCTACCACGTTGCCCACTCTTCACCTGTGGAATAGCAGCCAGGGTTGTTGATCTCAACTGAGGCTCTCTCATCAAACTCCATGACCAGGCGGTTGTCATCAGCCTCCTTCCCCCCCAGGTCGGGGCGGGCCGTGGGGGACAGCCACAACAGGTGGTTGTGACGACGCAGGTGACGTGAGAAGAACAGGTCGGAGCCGAAGGTGGAAATGTCATCAGGGAGGTTTCCAATGGGGATGTGGTAGTACCTGAGGCACAGAGACATCAGTGGTCATTGGCATGAGCATGGCTGCAGGGAAAACAGGGACCCTGACCATCCCCTCAAGGGATGAGGCAGCTCCTGTGGTTCCATTGAGGGCATGGCAGCCTCAGGGGAACATGGCCACCCTGGGTACCTGCTCATCTCAAAGGCCTGGGAGAGGCAGGTGTCCAGGTTGAGGTAGTGGCGAATCATGCGGCGGGCAGCATGGCGCTGCCAGTCCAGGACCGAGTAGCTGATGTCATCTACCAGCCGGATGGGGACCAAGGGGAACTCCTCAATGATGGGGATCCCGCTCGCCAGCTGTTTCAGGTCCCAGTTGGACTGCACAGCCACCAACGTGGGGCCCCGGCGCTCATCCTGCGCCAAGAAGAAAGATACATGTCCTGGTGCACCTCTCACCTGCTCAACAGGAATCTGGTGGTGTCAGGTGCCCCATCCCCACAGCAGGTCCCCACGGTCTCAGGGCAGCCCACCCCAGCATTCCCAAAGCATGCACCCACCTCCAACACCACCAGCTCTCCAGCTGAGCACAGGGATGGAGTGAGATCCTGAGGTAGCCTTGCTGCTGGCACTGCCCCAGATAAGCCTCCCACAAGCAAAACAAGCACCCACTTCTTGACCTTGGGTCCAGCAGTTACATGCAGGTGTTCTTGGAACAGGTGCACCAGTGCCTTCCACAGCATCCTTCCCTTAGTCTGAACAGTCCCACTGAAACTTTGCCCACACCTTCATCTAACCTTGTAGCCCAAGAGCAGCCGCTGGACACCTCTGTAGATAGCCTTGGGGTCGGTCTCAGCGCGCACCTCAAAGGTGTGTTTGTCTGGGGGCAAAAGCTCCTTGCCCACCTTTTCCAGCAGAGCCATGCGCTCCACTGAGAATAAGGTGGTGAGGTTTGGCATCTGGTTGCTGCGTACCTGGGTGCAAGAGGGACCAGGTCAGAGCAGGGGGAGAGCGACCCTGGGATGTGCAGTGCCAGGGGCCCTGCCAAAATATGGCAGGGATGTGTGAAGTATGGAGAAACCTCCTGCTGCCTGGCCCTACAAGGTCTGGGGTGGAAGGGACCTTTAAAGGTTGTCTAGTCCAACCCCCTGCCACAGACAGGGACAATACATAATCTCAGAATTGTTTAGTTTGGAAAATACCTTTATGATCAAGTCCAGCTGCTCACTCAACACTGCCAAGGCCATCACTAAACCATGTCTCCAAGTGCCATATCCTCCCATCTTTTAAATCTCTCCATGGATGGTGACTCCACCACTGTCCTGGGCAGCTGTGCCAGGGCTTGACAACCCTTTTGGTGAAGTTTTTCCTAATATTCGTCCTAAACTTCCCCTGGTGCAACCTGAGGTCAACTAGACCAGGCTGCTCCAGGTCCCATCCAGCCTGGCGTAGAACACTTCCAGGGATGGGGCAGCCACAGCTTTGCCAGCAAATCTGTGCCAGGGCCCACCACCCTCACAGGGAACAATTTCCTCCCAATATCCCACCTAACCTTGCCCTCTGGCAGTGGGAAGCCATTCCCCCTTGTTCTGTCACTCCATCCCTTGTACAAAGTTGTTTTCCAGCTCTCTTTAGGCACTGGAAGGGCCTCTAAGGTCTCCCTGGAGCCTTCTCTTCTCCTGGTTGAACACCTCCAGATCTCCCAGCCTATCTACAAAGCAGAAGTGCTCCAGGCTTCATCAGAGCATCTCTGTGGCCTCCTCTGAACTTGAGCAGCTCCACATCCTTCCTATGTTGCAAACCCCAGGCTGGAGGCAGCTCTGCATGTGGGGTCTCACCTGAGCAAGGCAGAGGGGCAGAATTCCTCCCTTCCCTGCTGTCCACGCTGTGGGGATCAGTCCAGGACATGGGGGGTTTCTGGGCTATCAGGGCACACGGCCAGGGCATATCCAGCCATCAGCACCCCCAATTTTCCATTCTCCTCAGCCTTCCTTACCTTGTCCAGCACAAAGACAGCAGCCTTGCGCTGTGAAGGGATGAAGAGGCCCAGGAGTGCCTTGCTGCCCTGGGAGCTGTGGTACAGGTAGATGTAGCGAATGCTTCCTGGGAACATAGAGCACAGAGCATCAATGGTGCACATGGGTGCCAGGTGCCCCAGGGGCCCCTCTCTCCCAGGATGCCTCACCTGGCTCCAGGTAAGTGAACTGAGCCAGTGAGCGCATCTCCAGGTGCTCGATGTTGAAGGTTTCAGCCTCTCGCCCTGCCAGGTGCTGGACGAGCTGCCTGCTGACCATGCACACACAGCCCAGGTGGATCAGGGCACGGAAGAGCAGTGGCACCTGGAATGATGGGGAGAGATGTGATGGAACAACTGCTACTAAGCTCTTCTTGGAGGTCGCAGACTTGCCCACGGATAGCACATATCTGAGATGCCTTGCCATGAGTTTGGTATTATCAGCCTTGCTAAAGGTATAGAACAGGTCTCTCAAAATCCACATCTTCCTATCTAGGCCCAGATCCTATCATCGAGGTACTTTGGAGGACGTGTGGAGCAATATTTGGGCAATCTTGCTCCTCTGCAACTTGTGGTTTGTCACTCTGAGGCAGGGGCTCCATTTGAACCTCCAGATAATTGGCATGGTGAGAGATTCAGCACAGATACATCCTGTTTTATTAACCCTGTAGCTGTAAAATCCACTGCTGCAGGAGTCTCTTGAATGGCTTGCTGAGGAACCTGGTCCCAAACTAGTGAGAAGCAATAAACATTTCTTGCCTGATTCCTCTTCCCTTGTGCTAGTTTCAGTTGTAGAGGCCCTTCACATCTCTTCAGCAAGATGAGGCACTCCCATCTAAGTTCCATCTCTGAGGGCAAACTGCTCCCTCCCTTGCATCCTTCTGTTCCTCCTGCTAGATATTTTGGGATAATGATCAGAACTGCACTGCAGATTTTTAAAGATCAAGACAGATCTTTCCTTGCCCAGGTCAGTATCCAGCTGGGTTGTGCCTCTGAGGATGGAAACTCCAACCTGCTCTACGATATTTGCAGAAGTTTTTTCTGACATTTACACAGAATTTTAATGTTTTAGGTTGTGTCCACTGTCTCCCATTCTTTCCTGAGCACCAGAGCAGAGCCTGGCTCCTCTTCTCCACTCTTCCCATTGAACAGGTCCCCTGAGTCTCTTCTGGGCTGCACGGTCCAACTCACTCAACCTCCCCTCAGATGACAGATGCTGCTACCCCATGACTATCTAAATCCCTTCATATCTTTATAACTTCTCCATGCCCTTTGTTTTATTTCAGCTGCTCATTTTAATTTCCCCTTAACTTCTTGGTTTTTCTTCTTCCCACTTATTAAACACTACTAGAGTAGAGAAGACTCAGGTTTTTCTAGAGGAAGGTCTATAGATATAAAGAATTTGGGTACATGCCAGTGACTTTGGACAAGTAATCTGAAGTAAGTTTTGGGTGCTGCTTACTAAACCTCAGTATGATTTGGTGGGCACGATATTCAATTGCTGATGGCATATATGGTTCAACCTTGTACATCACCACAGGATTTCACAGCCTTCACGTAATCATTAAGAGTTGTGCCTTGCCTTGAGAGACCTTTCTCCAAATTTTTCAAAAGTAGAAACTTAAGGTGAATTAAAAAAGTTTTCTTTAATTATGTCCTACTGGAATGCTTCACAGGTTATACCAGTAATTTCAGTAGCAGAAACCTCCCAACTCTGTGATGATCTTTTTGCCCTTGTAGCCTCCTGCACCTCAGAAAGCACTTCATAGCCAGTGGCCCCTCTGCTCACAGCAAACCTTGTCCTACTCAGGACTTTTCACCCATAATAACCCTGCAGTGCACTTCAGTATCAAATTCACCTGCCTTTATGCTTTCTTTAATTCCACTCTTACAATGGTGTGGTCTATTCTGCCACTTCCACACAAGCCAGGTCTTTTCACTACAATATCTTCTTTGTTAAATTCATGTCATGACGTTTTGATCTGCTGGACCAATCAGTATCCTCACTGGAAACAAGCATCCCAGGCTCCTACCTTCATTTTCAGCATTGGCAAATTGAATTTTAGCCTCATTGCTTTCTACAGAATTTCATTTAGGTTGTTCTTGATTTTCCCAAACTTTCAAGTTATATGCTGTTCTTTTTTCTAAAGTTTTACAATCTTGTTTTAGAGGACATGGCACTCAGACACTCAGACCTATGTATCACTCCACATATGTTGGGTTTTCCCCCAGCTTTACTCCAAATGCCCGTTCTCTTTCCTGGTTCCAATACCAGCAGGCTGGCTCAGGATTAGTTTAGAGGAAGCTCTCAATTTTTTCCCCCAAAGTTTCCTAACTCCAAGTAAACTGAAGTCCCTTTCTCAACATACTGTAACCCATGTGCTGATACTCAGCATTTCTGTCCATATGAGCACAACTCCCAGTTTCCTGGACAATGTCCAGGGTCTTGGATTTTTGGTGTCTCACCACTGGAACTCAGACTAACAAACTATTGCTCAGCAACCCTTAAAGACGAGCACCTGAAGGAGTTACCTGTGTCTCATACACTCCCTCGATGTCTGGAGCAGAGAGGTCCGCATTGATTTCATTGATGTGCTCTTGGTACATATCTTCAGGAACAGAGTATTCGTACAAGTTGTAAACTAGGTTTGAGCGGGGCAGGATCCTGTTTACCTGCCAAGGTAAGGGACAGGATTATTGGGACACATCCCACCACATGGCACCACTGCCAGGAGCCAGACTCTGAGCCAGGCCAACTCTTAGTGCTCTCTCCTAAGGAAATCAGTGGGTTATGCTCATGCATGTTACAAATTCCTGTAACAGAGAACTTGATTTCCAGGCAGGCTGGGATTAACAGAGGGTCTAGGGTCTGGATGAGGGATATCCATGGGGTAGGAGAATGAGGTGTTGCACAGCAGATGCTCATAACTCCTGCTAACAGGGGAGGTGAAATGCCCTACCTCAGTGCAAGCAGCTGTTTCCCCTTCCAGAAGGGGGAGGTCCTCACCTTCCTGTAGGCTGTTCCCTCCTCAGGCTTTGGGATGCGCTGGTTGACATAGAAGACACGGGGGATGCTCAGCTTGATGCAGTGCAGGTCGCTCCCTATCACTGCCCAGAGCCGGAACAGCCCAGGCTGGCTGGTCTCAGCGATCTGCAGGACATGGGGCACGAGGTCAGTGTTAGCAGGAGATCCAACATGCCATCAGTGCTTACATCTACACTGCAGAGCGCTCTGGGAATCTATATGGTCAGCTGGTGGCTAAAAACAAAGTGGGGGGCTTAGAGAAGCTCTGAAGTCCCTGTGTCCTGCTACTGTCCCAGGGTACCATGAGGAAAACTCTGCCTCAGGCTGGCCAGCCAGCTCCAGGGAATGTCATCCAAGTCACTCTGAAGTCCTGGACCTGCAGCTCTGAGACCTCTCTGGAGGATGAAGTGGGTGACAGGGGTTGGGCTTAGGTGGCCACACATAACAAAGGTTTGTAAAAACACCTGGATGACACCACTCCACCTCTTCATCTGTACATTGTCTGCTTCTAGGCACCACTGGAATCCTGTGTCCAATGCTGGGCTCCTCAACACAGGAGATGGACATACTGAATAGAGTGAAGGGCCACAAGGAGGAAGAGGGGATTGGAACATCTTTCATATCAGGAAAGACTGGCAGAACTGAGACTGTCCATCCCAGAGCAGATAAAGCTCAGAGGGATCTCATCCACATATATATACCCAAAGGGAAGTGCAGAGAGGACAGAACTTGACTCTTCACAGTGGTGCCCAGTGGCAGGACCAGACATCATGGGCACAAAGCAGAATGCAGGAGGGTCCCTCTGCATGTCAGAAACTTCTTCCCTGCCAAGGTGAACCTGGTCCAGGTTGCCTATGGATGGTGTGCACTCTCCATCCTTGGAGATATTCCAGGATGTGGTCCTGGGACCCCAGCTCTGGGTGGCCCTGACTGAGGAGGATTTGGGACCAGAGGGACACAAAAGCTGCCCCAGCCTCAGCTGATGTTTTTGCTGTTCTGTGACTGCGCAGTGACGCCCCCGGGGCTGAACTAGAGCTGCTCCACCAGCAGATCTACTCACTCATCTGAGAGTCACCACGAATGACTGCAGGCACCTGTTTCTATCCAGATATGTGTGTGAGTCTGAGACTCTGCAGCCCCTCCTGGGCTCCCCAGGGCTAATACTTACATGGGGTAGGTCAGGGTTCCTGAACTTCACCACTTGACCACAGAGTGTAAATGTGAGACTTATGCCCCAGGCTGTTCTGTGGCAGGTCCCCTCCCCAGTACCTGCACGACCTGCCAGGGCAAGTCCAGGATGCTGCGCGCTGTCCGGCGCAGGTAACTGCTCAGCCCTTTGGAGAGGGCATCGCGGACCACTCCTCCACCTGCCACCACACCACCATCCTCCAGCCGCCGCCTCTTCCGCCGCTCCTGTCGCTGCCGGGCCTGCAGCTCCCACTTCTTCTGGTGGAAGCGCAGCCAGACCAGACGCTCTTCCTGAGTGGGGTGACAATAAGCATGAAATCAGCAAAGGCGTCCCAGCCCCACAACATCACACCATACAGCCTAGCCCTCCAGCCACCAGTCACACATCATGTTCCTGCCCCAGCTGTGAAGTCACCACCCCCTTTTTTCTATCAGTGGTTGCTTTTCTGTCTCCTGTATCCTTGTATCTCAGAGCCATGTTTGTGCAGAGTGTGAGTTCACAGAGTGCAGCTGCGAAACCCACAGCTTGCTCCTGGAAGCACCCAAGCTGCTTGGATGGATGAGTACAGTCCTGGGGCATTGCCTGCACAATCTCTTTCACCTACCTTGGTGGTGCCAAGGGGTGGAGGTGGGCCCAGGATCTCCCGCCAGGACTGGGACAGCTCCAGGTCCTGGGACAGCTCTTGGCTTTCCTCTGCTGCAGGGATGCGCTTCCGCTTGTTTGCAACAGGAACCAGTGGCAGAGGGATCTTGACAGCCCCAAAGTCCTCTATGTCACTGACCTGTGAACTGGGTGTCCCCTCCACAGGCCGGCTGGCAAGAATCTGAGAGAGCAAGGAGAGCAGGAGGATGGGGGCTGCAAGAGAAAAGTCCCACTGGCACTGCCAGTACCTTCCCCTCCCACTCTTTACCTGTTTCTTGCCTTCTGAAACAAAGAGCTCATTGATCTTTTTCTGTTTGTATACATCATTCTTCTCCAGGAGTTTCTTGTGAAGCCAGTCTGGGTGTCGGACCCGTGGCACTGGGTTCTTTACCTGCAGAGTAGTTCCAAATCACACAGTCCCCCACACAAATCTTTCCTCCTGTCCACCCCGCCACTGCCCCGTACCTGCTGCAGGGCTGCAGGAATGGTTATGATTTTCTGGATGGTGCTGCCCAGTCTCTCGATGTAGTAGTCCCAGTCCAGGATCTGGGAAGAGGGCAGAGCTTGGGCAGTAAAGAAATTCAAGCAGAAGGGCCCCCAGACACAGGACCAAACATCCCAGTAGCACCCCTACCCCAGCCCCCTGCTTTGTGAGCACAGGAAACCACTGCCCAGGTTGTGCCTCCAGAAGGACAAGCCCCTGTCCCAGATGAGGGGTCATCTGCAGGGATGCCTCACTCACCGCACGGATGTTGAAGTCTTGCAGGGAGGGGCTCTTCAGCCATTTTCGGAGGTAGTGTTTGCGAACACTGGGCTCAGCTTGGAAGATGGCAAGGGGGATGGCCCTGGGGAAGGCAGGTAATCAATGTCTCAGCACTCCACAATCTACTCTCCCAGCCTGTGGAGATCCTCCAGGCTTCTCCTAAATTCCTGTGAGGCCACTGGGCTGTACAGTGTTACCCATTGCCCTGCTCATGGCCTATGCCAGATTCAGGTCATCATTTAGCCATGTATTCCAACTCCCTCCATTCTCGCTAGCTGCCCATCCCATCTTGGTTTCTCCCACACCACCAGAAGCCCTGGCTCCTCCAGGTAGGGTTACCTTTCGGTGATGGGAGACCCTTCTGGTTTCTTGGAAATGATGAAGCGACAGCTCAGCCCTGCATCCTTCACCATCTGGTCCCCCAAAAACTCTGCAAGGCGCTTGGCAGTGCTGATGGAGGTGGACTTCTGCTCCCCATAGTCCTCCAGTTTGCGTGACATGGACCGGTTCTCTGAGATGAGCTCAAACAGCTCTGAATCAGGCATGTTGGCAGCCTGAAGGCCAGGGAAAAACCCAAAGTTAGCAAGAACTAATGATCAAACTTTGCTGCTGTCAGGAATAGGGAACACCACACACAGATGATGTGTCTCTTTACAGGGAGCCTGGGAATTGCTTCCTGGTGCAGCTGCCAGTCAGATCCATAGAAAAGAGAGCGTGTGGGTTTCAGGCTGCCATCAGTTTGTGCTACAGCTGGGCTGTGGCAGCACAGCTTTGTGTTGTGCATGCAAAGTTAGGCTCAGCAAGAATTTGTTGTAAAACAGCATCACAAAACAATGGATTGTAGAGGACTAGAACTAAACGTGTTTTGTCTCAAACATTCTGAATATTGCTACAGGAAAGGTGTGATTGGAGAGGGTCCCACAGAGGTTGCAGTGCTGTTCTGAGCCAATTCTCTGCTACGCCTTAAGACTCATGCTTAGTCCTCTCTCCAACACACATCCAGGAGAAGGGCTTGCTGTGCTTGAAAGGGAGCAAATAGGTCCCCTTTCTCTCTTTTCTTTTTCTCCTCTCTTTCTCTTCCACTTTCTTTGTCTCATTGTTTGCCCCAGCTCTGGACCATCCATGTGGCATGACCAAAGCAAGACCAACATACATCTAAGGACTGGTGACATTCTTTGTTTTCTTCCTTTGTTTTGCCTGAGCAAAGCAGGGCCATCATATTCTACTTCATACTTGGTATTGAACCCTGTTGTGGGAGGCTTGTGTTGTTAGCCAGGACCTTTGAGAAGTGGTGTTGTGGCTCATGTGCCAGCACCTTTGTGTGATGCTGTGTTGCAGCTTGTTAGCCAGTACCCTTGAATATTGGTGGTCTATTGCAGCTTGTGAGCCAGTGCCTTTTGAGGAGCTTGTGGTGGGAGTTAACAACTTATTGAAGTGTTCCATACAAAATTATGGGCTCGTTTGCTTCCACTCTTGTGGAAATCTATTTTAAGAATTGGCTTGTTGACTAACACCTTTTGAGTTTAAGCAGTGGGCTGGTTGCTGGAGATACAGTGACTGTACAATAAAACGTAAGACTTCCTGACATGTGACCAGTGTCTTTGTTCAACCTGATGAGAATTCATGACGAACATCATGCCTCTGGACCAGTAGGTCATGACAAGGACCCAGTTAGACTATTGTTCCCTCCTACCGCCTTGTCTCATAGAATCACAGAATCATTCAGGTTGAAAAGCCCTCTAATATCACCAAGGCAAACCATTTCCCCAGCAGTGTCAAAGCCACCACTAACCCATGTACCCCAGTGTCACATCCACACAGCTTTTAAATTCCTCCAGGGATAGGGATTCCACCACTGCCATGGGCAGCCTGTGCCAGAGCTGGAGAATCCTTTTGGAGATGAAATTCTCTATTACTCAACCTAAACCTCTCCTGCTGCAACTTGAGGCTGTTTCCCCTAATCCTGTCACTTGTTCCCTGAGAGAAGTGCCCAACTCCCACCTGTTCCATCCTATTGTCAGGGAGTTGTAGAGTAAGAATGGTGCCCCTGAACCTCCTCTTCTCCAGGCTGAGCCCCCACAACTGCTCCTCATCAGACTTGCACGCCAGCCACTTCCCCAGCTCTTTTCCCTTTTCTGGACATGCTCCAGCTCCTCAATGTCTTTCTTGTCATGAGGAGACAAAAACCAACCCCAGGGTTCAAGGTGCCTCACCAGTGTCCAGCACAGGGGGATAGTCACTGCCCTGGTCCTGTTGGCCACACTATGGCTGGTACAGGCCAGGTGCAATTGCCCTTCTTGTCTACCTGGGCAGTGTTTAGTCACTGTTGATCAGAACCCCCAGATCCTTTCCTGTCAAGCGCCTTTCCAGACCCTCTGCTCCCAGCATGGAGCATTCCATGGGGTTGTTGTGATCCCTGTGTAGGACCTGGCACTTGACCATGTCGAACCTCACATCACTGACCTTGGCCCATGGATCCAGCCTGTCCAGTTCCCACTGCAGGGCTTCCTGCCTCCCAGTAGATCTACACTCCCACCCAGCTCAGTGTCATCTGTGAAGCGACTGAGGGTTAAAGTGGTACAGGAGACCACTGACTCTGTCTAAGCAAAGTCTACCCTCCCACAGTGCCCAACCAGCTCAGATGCTCCTTCCCAGGCTCCACCTTGGAGCACAGATTTCCTGAGCTGTGCCTACCTTGCTGTAGAGCACATCCAGCCAGTAATCGGCCACCTTGGCCACGGAAGCGTAGACCTCCTCCAGGGTGCTACCTTTCAGAAAGGCTTCAAACACAGATGACTGGAATATCTTCACCAGCTGCAGTTCTCCCCGGCGTTTCACCTCAAACCCCTTCAGCTCAGCCAGGGACCCATCCTCGTTGAACACAGCATACCTAGGAGAAAGTGTGAATAAGCCTGGCCTACACCAAGGGACACATCTCCCAGGGTGCCACTGGTGTCCCTCCTGCCAGGGTGCTTCTCCCCATGCCTTTGTGCCACCATCCAGCACATTCAAATGAGCCATAGCAGCACCTGGATAATCTCAGTATCTACAGCTTCTCTAGCAACCATTTTACCTTGGTCTGGAAAAGGACATCAGCTCTTGCCCTAGCTCATCCACACTGACTCATCGAATCACAGGGGAAGAGACCTTTAAGATTACCCAATCCCATGCCCCTGCCATGGGCAGGGACACCTTCCACTAGGCCAGGTTGTTCCAAGCCATGTCCAGCCTGGCCTGGAACACTGTGGAGCTGCCAAAACTTCTCTGGGCACCCTGTTCCAGGGTCTCACCACTCTCACTCTCATTCCCATTATCTCATCTAACCTTACCCTCTGGCAGTGGGAAGCCATTCCCCCTTCTCCTGTCCCTCCCAGACCCAGTCCAGAGTCCCTCTCCAGCTCTCTTGGAGCCCCTTTAGGCCCTGAGAGGGGCTCTAAGGTCTCCTTGCAGCCGTCTCTTCTCCATGTAAACACTTCAAGCTCTCACAGCCTGGCTCCAGAGCAAAGGGGTTCCAGCCCTTGGAGCATCTCCATGGCATCCTCTGGACTCAATCCAGCAGCTCCATGTTTTCTTGTGCTGAGCAAGCCAAACCTTGATGCAGCACTGAGGGTGAGGAGTGACCTTAATCGGTGGAGGATGACCTTCACTGCGTACAAGTAAGGGTGGGAGATGAGAGCCCAAGTGGGGAAATGAAGATATTAGGAAGAGATTTAGAAAGAAGGAAACTGGAAACTCCAATGCTGGCAGAGGGGTTGAGAGGAAACTGGATGCAGCCATGACACACCTAAGGGAACATTCCTACCTCTTGCCTTTTCTCTTGCATTGTGTTGCCTTTCACAGCCCTGAAAATTATCTGTATGTCTCAAAAAAACCCCAAACCACCATAGTGGGAATGACCAGTGAGGAGAGGGGATACTCAAACCTGCTTGGCCAGCCCTTCTCCCATCTACCCACATTCCCACCAGCACAGCCTTTCCTTTCTCCACCAACCATGGTGCCTGCAGCCATCTCTATGCTGTTGTGCTTGGAGAGTGACCAGGAAATAAACACCCTTTCTTAGATCCCTAAACTATAGGAATCCAGAGGCCCAGAGGGGAGTCCTACAAGCACAGCCCAATCAGAGCTGAGCAACACTGACTCCTGCAGAAGGGTCTGGATGCCTGGAGAGGGCCACTCGCAGTGGTGTGTGCTGAACCTCATCCTGTCAAGGATTAAGCACAAAAAAGTTCAGAATTGTGAGGACAGAGGGTGCTGGGGACAGCAACAGAATGTTTTAGAGTCAGACCCAGGTCTGTGGGCTGCCACCCAAAATAATGGATGCTACTGCTCTAGCTCACATTCTTGGTTAGGATGTGATTGTTGAGAAATCAATGAAGTTTGGTTACAACTATCCTATAATGTGACAGTAATGGCAGAACCAGTCCTACTTACAGATAGAGAGGGAAGGGGAAACACATAGGAGAAGTGTTACTGGAAGTCTGTGAACTCTTGAAAGATAGGAAGGCAGGAACTACTGAGTTTAAACAGATTAGATTGAATACCAGCAGTATTGAAATCCTCAGAAGGAAAGTCAATGCTCTCCTGCACACCTCAGAGCCAAACAGGCAAATTTCTGGTCACTAGGCTGGAGAAATGTAATTTTGCTGTTATCTGCTAAAATCTACTGCCATAATAGCTGGATTTAAAGATGATCTGATGTAAGGAACTTGTAATTTAAAGCCAATGAGTCAAATGCCGCAGGCTCTGGAGGCAAGGACCAATATGCCTCACACGCACAAAGGCAATGAAATCCTTAGTCTTTCAACTCAGGGAAAGAGAAAATATTTCAAGCTTTGAAATCTCACCTTTTCTTCAGCTTCTTGCCCTCCTCTTTGGAGGCTGGAAGGATCATGGCCAGGTATGGACCATCCACTTCAAAAAAGATGCTGTTCTCTGAGCGCATGACATAGGTGAGTGAGGCTGGATCCTGCAGTTCCTGGTACTGGTCATTTGTGAAGCCTTCCTGTGGCACAGTCCCAGGAGAACAGTTTCAATCTACAGCTGTCAGGTCACACCAGAGGATGCCCCTGGGACACACCCTGCCCAAAGGGACACCTGAGCAACCCTCTGGGAGCTGCAACACAATTTAGGATTCAAGTCAAAGCACTTGTCTTGCCTGTTGAGAAGACAAATGCTTTGGGCCCTAAAATGATATTTTCTTCTCTTACAGAGCCTGGAGTGAGCAGAGGATAGGTTTAGACCTTGCGCTGGGCACCCCACCAGCACAAGTAAGCATGCACCTAACCTGGCCTCTTACAGACCCCTCTCTCTGATGGGGGATATTGAGCATCTTTCTCCACTCAGATGCTCTCCACAGCCATCACCCCCAACATCTCACCTACTACATAGGGAGTGGAAATGGAAAAGGGGTTCTCTCTACTCATCAGCTATGCATCTCCTTTCCCCAGGCTGCAGAGCTGGCCTGGACAGGTGCCAGACTCACCTTCACCAGGATGTTCAGCATGGCACCTGGGTAAGAGATGGTTACTTTTGGCTTCTTGGTATTGGTTGACTTGATGACGAAGTTCTCTGGGAAGCTGTTGGGAAGGACACACCAAATCCCATCGGTATCCAGTTCTAGAGGTCTCCTAAGGAAGGAAGGAAGTAAGTAAGGAAGGAAGGCCACTGTCAGGAGCAGAGTGGATGAGAGGTGAGGATCAGTTCTGTGTCCCCCATGAAGACAGCAGCAGCCTGTACCATCCAATCTGTTCTCTTCTGCAAAGCAAACCCTCAAATACAACAGCAGTGTCAGGAATCTGAATGCTCATAGAATCAGAGAATCACAGACCACCTGAGGTTGGAAGGGACCTTAAATCTCATCTCATTCCAGCAACTCCTTGTCATGGGCAGGGACAACTTCCCCTAGACCAGGTTACTTCAAGCCCTGTCCAACCTGGCGTTGAAACACTTCCAGGGATCCAGGGGCAGCCACAACTTCTCTGGGCAACTTGTGCTGAGAAGAATTTCTTCCCAATATTCCATCTAACCCTGCCCTCTGGCAGTGGGAAGTCATTTCCCCTTGTTCCACCACTCCTGGCCATTGCCCAAAATCTGTTTGCATCTTTCTTGAAGTCTCTTTAAGCACTTAAAGGGGCTCTAAGGTCTCCCTGGAGCCTTCTCTTCTCCTGGATGAAAACCCCCAGCTTTCTTAGCCCTTCTCTTCCTCATAGGAAACATGTTCCATCTCTGAAAACTTGAGTGTTTAACATGCTCCCACATCTGTCCTAGATACAATCGGACTTTCTTCAGCTCAGCACACACTCACCCAATCTGCTCGATCAGCTCTCTGGCCTGGGTGATGATATTTGCCCCTGTGAAGCAGACAATGCCAGCCATTTCCATGGAGTACCAGCGAGCTCTGTGAGCAGAGGAGTCACAGTTAAAACCATGACATGCTTCCTCCAAAACCCAGCTATGGAAGGGCAGGAGGATCTGTAGGGGAAGAAGGGCCAGAAACACAACACTGGGCGTTGTTCTCCTATGAAATTCTCTACTTATGATGCTCCAGAAAAGCTGAAAACCCCCTAACTGACAAGATTTCCATCATTTAATGTCTGGTAAGTCTCCAGGATGAGGAGTAGTGGGTAGAAGCAAGAGAAGAGTGTTAAAGGCAGGACCTACTCTCATCTTGGTGCTTTCAGGAAGCGACTACCTCACCAGGACAACCCTGGTTTTCAAGGGCCCTCTCTAGAGGATCCTGGATGGCTCGGGGAGACTTACCCTTTCCGCATGACATAGCCATAGAAAGAGTTGAGGATGCACTTGTGGGCCAGCTGCAGGGAGTCATAGAGGATCTCCATGTTCTTGCACCGTTTCACTTCAGAGGCATCTCCGGTCTCCACTGCTGCAGACAGCTTCTTCTTCCACACCTGCATGCCAAAGGCAGAGTCAGGACAATTTCACATATCACTACTGGTGGCACCCAACTGGTTTTCACTCAGTCCCAGCATAGCATTGCAGCTCTACAGGAATATCTCTGCCAAAGATCAGCATCATTAGTCAAACATCCCATCTTCTTTTGCAGCACAGGAGGGGTTGGCCAGAGGCACTTTTGTCACTTGTCAGATGAGACTTGCAGCTCCCATCATCGACTGGAATTCAAGCAGCACCAGCTGTGACGCATCAAATGTGTGCAGGGAAGAACTCAATACACTGCCTGCCGTAAATCCATGATGCCTGGCTAACAGCAGAACCACCAGTGTAGGAAAAGCCTCCCTGTCAGCCCTGGGAATCATGGCAAAAGCAACAGGCTCTTTAATTAACTCTGCCAGATGCAGAGCCCCTCGGCCTCCTAGAATAATTTGGGTTGGAAGGGACTTTAAAGCCCATCTCATCCCACCCCCTGCCTCGGGCAGGAACACTTTTTACTAGACCAGGTTACCTTAAGTCCCATCTAACCCAACTGGCTTTGGACACTTTGAGGGATGGGACAGCCACAGCTTCTGTGGTCAACCTGTGCCAGCACCTTACTTTCCTCACAGGGAAGAATTTCTTCCCAATAACTAATACAACCCTTCCCTCTATCAGTGGGAAGCCAAGAGAGTAATCCTTTGAGGTTTTCAGCAAGGCACAAGAGGTCCCCAGGTTTGGCAAGACAATTTGACCAGCATCCCAGCTTGGTACCTTGTGCAGTCCCTTGAACTCATATCGGCGGTCTCGGAATGCTCGCACTGTGTCCACGTAGAAAGAGTTTTCTCGTTGGCAGATGGTGGTGACTCGCTCCTCCACCTTGGTGACGTGGATCTTCTTGTACGCCTTGCGGCAGTAATCTGGTCAAGGGAGGAGGCAGAGGGAGGTTCTCAGGGATGGGTGCCCTGCTACAGAGGGATGCGCAGAGTAGGGACAGGGAGGCAGCTAAGTATAAGGCATGGGTGAGTGAGGGACAGTCCCACTGCAAAGGGAGAGGAAGATCTCAGTATGGAAAGATGCAGCACCTCTTTATGGAGGTAGAGGGCAAGGGGGAAAACAAACTAATCATATGGCCCACCTACAAACCCAGGCTCTGCCCCCAGCCCATTGGGTGGTTCTGTTGGACAGCATCCCTCCAGGTGATAGGATAATGTGATATTTCCTTTTCATTAACTGGCTTTATTTAGCAGCCTTACAAAAAATGGAGCCATTCATATTTCAGCTCAAATCCATGGCTCTCCAGGTACCAGTGCCTGGCTCCTCTTAGGAAGCATGCATGAGTCTGTTGGGATCCTGGAAAAGTTCTGAGACCAGTCTGACCTCACCCCACAGCCCTAGGAGCGGTCACTACTGCTGAACACCGCTCATGGTCCAGGTTGCAAAACACTGCCAGGATCATGACCTTGATTCATTTTTTTACCTGCTAGGCGTTTTTTCTCATACTTGGCTTGTTCTTCCCGGGAGAGCTCGTGGAAGGCACGGGGTGGTCCATCAGGGAACAAGGGAGGGAACTTCTCTGACTCCAGCTGCTGCTGGATGCGGTGGTACTCACTGCGGCTGGCAGGCACTGCAGAGGAGGGCAGTGATCAGTCTCTCAGAGGAGAAGCAGGAATTTGGCTCCATCTCTGTGGGCTGGACTATAGGGTCCTTCCTGTACTTACTGAACTCTCCTCTCCACTGCCACGTCATCCGACGCTGACAGTTGGCACCTGGTTTGTTGAAGTCACAGGCAGCACACGTGGCCTCATCCACCATGGCGGAGGGCTGGATGCAGTAACAGACACACTAGTGTTAGAGGGGACACGTTTCCAAATGACAACTCATGCTAGAACAGGTGCTGAGTGGCAGGAGAGCATAGGTGTGAACATCAGTACTCAGTGAGTTCACCTTTCTGGAGCCTTTCAGGAGCACACGCCCACCAAAACAGCTAGGTTTTTGGGAAGAGTTCTAGCTAAAGCTGTAGCTGAGTCTCTAAAGACCTAGCCATCCAGATGATAACAGAGCTGGGGAAAGGGCTGGAGCACAAGTCTGATGAGGAGCAGCTGAGGAAGCTGAGGACTCAGCCTGGAGAAAAGTATGCACAGGAAAGACATTCTTGCTCCTACAACTCCCTGACAGGAGGGTGGAGCCAGGTGGAGATTAGGCTCTGCTCCCAGGAACAAGTGAGGAAACAGCCTCAAGTTGTGCCAGAAGATGTTTAAGTTGGATATTAGGGAAAAATCCTTCACTGAAAGGATGATCAGACACTGCCAAAGGCTGCCTAGAGTGGCATTCTCCTGCAAGTATTTAAAAGCTATGTGGATGTGCCACTTGGGGACATGGGTTAGTGGTGGCTTTGGCAATGCTGGCAGAGTGGTTGGACTCAATGGTTTTAGAGAGGTTTTCCAACCAAAATAATTCCGTGATTCCACAGTTCCATGGCAGCTTGATCAAATTTCATACATCCAGCCTCATCTGTTTCCCCTACCCTGTGCAGAAAGTTCAGCCCTTGCTTTTAAGGGGATCTAGAGGCACCATCAAGGTCATCTGGAAGTCAGATTAGGAGAGACTAGACTGATGTTACCCACCTGCAACCTGTTGGTCAGAATGATGTTAGGGTACATGGCCCCCACATCCAGATGATAGATAAGAGGACACTCAATTCTGTTGGGAACATCCTTCAGGGAATTCAGTTTGGCCTTGATTTCATCACAAACCTGTGGTGAGATAAAGAGAAGTGGAAGTAGGGCAGGAAGGATTTAATGAGTCAAATACTTGTTGAATTTGGTTCTTCTTTACATGAGACACTTGCCACAGGCTCTGGGAATGGATCTAAAGGACCAAAGGAGCAGATCAGGGACTCCTCGACCACTGATGCTTTAGGTTTTGATTTCAATATCCAGGATAAGCTTTTCTGTAGGGATATCTGGGAAGTGGAAGCAGCTGCTTCCTAAATATGACTTGATTGAGGACCTTTTCAGTGCAAATGGGTTAATGGAGACAACAGCAAAGACCAGAGGTCCCCAGTCTAGTGCTGCCCTCCAAGAAACTCCAGACTTAGCTTTGAAGAGGGGCAACATGCACTTTTGTAGCTGATAAGAATTGGGGAACAAGACGAAAAAGAGCATTTGGCATATCTGAGGGGTCTGCTTTCTCCCTAAATTTCTTCCCAGCTCTCTCAGAGCTTTGCTCCTGGTTGAACCTGTGAAGGGAAAAGCAGGAGCTGCATTCCTCAGATGGGGCAAAGACCCTGATCCCCAGGCTGGGCTGCAGGACTCAGCCTGTAGATGGGCTTCTTAGTCTCTCTTTGTAGAGCACAAACCAAACCTAAACAAGCATTTTAGAGCTGCAGTTCCAGCTTCCTGCCCAGCTCAGCTGTGCTGTGGGTGCTGTACCTCCTGGAAGTTGGTGACCTGATCCAAGGGCAGACCTTCCTCTTCCTCAATGGCATGCTGCAGGGTCTTCTCCACATGCTGCACCAGGAAGTCAAAGGCAGCAGGATTCTGCAGGGACATGGAGATGGCAGTGAGGCCATAGGCAGCTGTCCCTGGCTGCAGGCTGGTAGCTTCTGCCCCACACCCCTGTCCCCACTTTGCCTGGGGACCTCTAAGCTGTAAGGGATATGTTAAGGTACTGGGAGAGGTGATTAAGGTAGCAGAAACAGGTACAAAACCCTCAGGAAGGGTTCAAAAGCAGCTCAGTTTGAGAGAGGACAGGACCCCAAGTGACAGAGATATAACTTCCAAGAACCACTGGCTGAAAAACAAACTCAAAACCCTACTTCACCACCATCCCCTGCTGTCAACAAGCTCTGGATTGCTTGCTCTCCCACTGAAGCACACATGGCCACTTAGAGATCTTCTCCCATCCTGTCCCAGCCCAGCTTCAGGTAGCAAGGGTCTCCTGGAGGCTGCCAAGCATTGGAATGGGCTGTTGAGGTCCGTAGTAAAATCACCATTCCTGAAGGTGTTCAGAAGATATGCAGATGTGGCACTTGGGGACAGTGGTGGCCTTGGCAATGTTGGGTTAACAGCTGGGCTTGGCAGCATTAAAGGGCTTTTCCAACCTTACTGATTTCTGTGATTATAGATGCTGTCCTAGAAGCCCAGCAGGGATACACTGGAGATGCCAACAACAGGTGAAATGCTGTATTTCCCCACCACGCTGCTCCATGAGGACAGGGGCTAGTTGCTGGCCCATTACCATTTTGAAGCGGCAGGGAATGTCACTGCGGAAGACCCCAGATTCCAGTGCTTCCACATGGCCTCCCACATAGGTCTCTGAGTCCAGCACATGACCATCTTCTGTAAGTTTGTTGAATTCCTGCTCCTGCTTGTTGGGGAAGATGATGTTGGCATGGTAGGCCTGAACCATCAGCAGTGTCTCACACAGTGTCCCAGATCCTTTTCTTAACACCTGCACATGAGAAACCAAACCTCATTTCAAATTCAAAAATAGTAGATTTAAATATCAGGAGGAAATTCTTCTGTCTTAGGGTGACTTTATGATGTTTGTATCCCCAATGGTCTGTTCGGTTCATGCTGGATATTATATTCTGTGCCTTCAAGACTAGTTCTGACAGCAAAGGCGGGGAGAAGAAGAAGCCTGGAGTTTGTTATCAGAGACAGCACTCACTCCTCCACATCTGCCCTAGACTGTGTCATCTGGGCATGGATGGAGCAGAACAGAGAATCCTTTGCTTTTTAGTTAGTGTTAGCTAGCTGAGGCAGAGAAGCCTTCCCTGGACTGTTTTTCTCTCCCTCTGCTTGGAACTGTTGGAACCTGCTCTGGACGGGGGACCCAGGGAAGCACTTAGAGCTTGTACCTTGTGTCCCACACCCACCGGGGCTGCTCTGGGCAGCAGCCTTGGCCAGTGCCGGAGGGACTGACAACGGAGCCACCCCCACAGGAGAGACTCTCTGAATTTGTCATCTCTTCAGAGCAGTGAATGAGTTCTGTCATCTGGTATTGTTCACTTTTTGTGCTGGGGAGTGTTAAATAAACAGGTTTTTTTCCCCCATGCCTGGAAAGTGTTCAAAGCCACGTTGGACAGGGCTTGGAGCAGTCTACTCTAGTGGAAGGTGTCCCTGCCCTCGACAGGAGGGTGGATGAGATTATCTTTAAGATTCCTTCCAACCCAAACCAGTCTGTGATTCTGTAGAAGTGCTGTCCCAGCACTGGAAAGACTGGAGTGTCACACAACGAGCTAGACAGCTTCAGCTGGTGACACATCTGCAACACCACTCCACTGAGCTGCCTTTGTCAGCTCAACCAGGTGGGAACAGACTGACATCTTCTACATGTTTGGCAGCTTGACAGCTTCCTCATCATCCTTCCTACAGCTGACAACAGCCATCAACTCAACTTTGCATGGCCATGACTGCAATTGAACCTGGCTGAGCATGGAGCATCAGCCATACTTTCTTGCTCCAGCCCTGCACTGCCAAATCTCAGGCATCTTCTTCGTATAGAAACCTGTCTCCAAACACCCCATGGCTGTAGGAGAAAGGAGTAGCCTCTAAATCCACACCCCCTTCCTCCCTGCCACACATGCACAGTATCTAGGCGGTGGGCATCAGATCTGTGTCCGGAGCATCCCTGCAGCATGGGAATCATGGTACTTCACCCAGCAAAGAGATCGTCACTTTGGGAAAGCACTCACCTCATCAGGCTCCATGGGAATGATGGTACACAAGGCAAAAATGAAGGGATGCACGTACTTCATATACATGTAGTAAGTAGCAACAGCATCCGACACTGAGTAGGTGGCCAGGGTCTGTCAAGGAACAAGAGAAGAAAATTAATCCCAATCTCATATGAGAGTGGTTCAATGGCAATGATCTTTCATTGCTTCCTGTTGGACATTATCCTGTCAGGAAGAAGGAAAATGTGTATTTTTCCATAGCCTAGGTTGTAAAGAATAATGTGTTTGCTTCTGAGGCCATCTTGCTTTAGCTCTAGACAAACAGCAACGTATCAGCTCTAACTGATAAGGAACAGGGAAGACGAGCTGAAGGCACAGAATCTGCCCAGTTTGGGTCTCAGGAAGCTGCTACAGGGCTCAGCAGAACCTCCTGCCTACGACACCTGGAGCAATAACCCTCTCTTGTTCTCCCAGCAGGTCTCAATTCTTCATGGTGTTTCTGATTTCAGTGGTGCTTTTCACTCCACACTGATGTAAATAAATATGGAGAATGCACAGTGCAATGCGAGGGCCAGAACCACTTCAGGAGAATCCTGTTCCTTCTCCCTGTGAACTCTAAGGCACTGGAAGTCTGGGGAGACAGATACAGTTAATTTCTCAAAATCCACTCTAATTTACAGACTCAGTCACAGTGCAGCTGCTCAAGGCTTGTTTTTCCATAGAGCACAGAGAAGGAATACCTGAGGCTCCTCCATGGCCATCCGGCACATCTCCTCAGGGTCCAGCTCCACTGGATCATAACCCAGTTTTGCTTTAGCTGCTGCTTTGAGGTTGTGACTTCCCACTGGGAGGTAACTGTCTCTCTTCACCCACCTGGACAGAATCAGGAAAATATCAGTTTGTGCAGAGAAACCAGGCCTGATCTTCAAAACAGGGTCAAGATTGTGAAGGGGACCTCGACTACCATGGGGATCTCTCACCAAGGACAGCCCAGCATCCAAAAACAGTGGGGTACAAGGCTGTCAAACTTTAGCTAGCCCAACTAGAACAACCCCCACTGTCCATCTCACCACCACTGCTCATAATTTCCACCTTCCAGCTCCCTCAGTGGCTTTAAGATAAAAATTTCACCACTGAAGAAGACTCCACTTGCAAGAACTGCAAGGACATCCAGCTGTGCTCCAGAGCCCAGACTGCTCCAGGGGGGAAAACCCACATAAAGCCCCAAAGTTCTGTCTCTCCCATGTCCTTTCCTCTTCCCTCTATGTCAGGAGACTGGTATGTGAGACTATAGTCCCTTTCCCTGCTCCAATGGCCAAATCTTAACCCACTCCCTCTCCCTTTCTCTGTCCTCCCGAATCAGCAATCAAACACCCAAGGCTGAAGGGCAAGAGCAGTCTGGGAACCCTTCAGGGGAAGGCTCCGCAGCTCCTGTGGGACGCAGCACACCAAGGGGAAGATGACAACACAGGAATGGATTATCACACAGCTGAAGAAGGTGACATACAAAGCTACCAACAGACAGAACGGGAGAACAGCATTCAAATACAACTGTAGGTATTTTATCTGAACTGAAGAGATAGAGACACAGCTATATGGTAGAGGGGCAGCATTCAGTACCTCAGACAGTCCATGTGGATGCACTGGGATGCTTTGTACTCTCCCTGGCTGTCCTTCTGAAACCCAATTTCCTGATACATATTAATTCCATGAGCTGCTGCTCTTGCTTCCACAAAGGGCCTGGGAAAAGAGGCAGCATGAAGAGAAGGAGCAGAACAGCCATTTTCCTGCATCTCTAACAATGGTTTCATGATCACTTTGTTACAAACTACCTAAAGAACTTTTCTTGTGATTTATCTGTGTATAGACTTCCAGGTAGGACTTGAAACAACCTGGTCTAGTGGAAGATGTCTCTGGTCATGACAGCAGAGTTGGAACAAGATTTTTAAGGTCTCTTCCAACCCAAACCATTTTGTGGTTCAAGAAGCAAACGTGCTTGCTTGTATCCTGCATCTGAAGGCAGAGGTAGTAGTGTAGTCCCTCTCCTCCTGCTTCTGCAGGCTCATCTGCGCACCTCTTCCAATATCCTCCAGGTCTCTTTTGACCCTCTCCCTGCTCTCCCATGACTAAGCTCATCCATACGCTGACATGCCCACGTTGCCGAGATTTAAAAGCAGCTCAGGCAAGTGGATAAGACTCTTCAGAAAGCCCTACTGCTGAGCCAATGACTACAGGATCTGGTGAGGTGCAGGACATGGCTGCTCTGCATGTGGTCACATGACCGCCCCACACTGTCTGAGCTATGGAAGGATGTTGAGGATGGAACCTGACCTTGCCCTCTAGCTCAGGTGACACCTTGCCAGTTTAGTCACCATCCCTGATCTTACCAGTCAAAGAAGTCTCCATTGTATGTGACAATGATGGTGGGTTTGGTCTCCTGGACATGTTCAAACCATCGCCGGATTAAATGAGCCTGGGATGAAACAGAAAAGATGTGTATTTTAAGGAAATTAATTTCCTCCACAGAGAGGCGGTGGATACCACACAGTTTGTTCCACCCTTCCTCTTTCCTCTGCACCTAGCCCAAACCTGATCTCTCTTACCCTTACTCCCAAGAAACAAAAGCACAAGCAGCCCTGCTGGACCTACTGGGTTCCCCAGGGAGGCAATCTGCCAGGGAATGAGCTCTCTGGCCAAGAAAAGTTCCAGACAGGTAAAACTCTGCAGAGCAGAACTGACTTACCTCATCTGGTTCGTTAAAGACACAAAATGGACCCTCATACTCTGGCTTGGGAGTAAACTCAAAGTCTTCAATGTTCTCTGAGACAATCTCCCTGTTTGTGATCAGGTAGCCCTGAGGAGGTAACAAGGAGGCAGTGAAGAGGACTGAGGTTGCAGACAACTCAAAAATGCTGCCCAAACAATGGGATGCTTTTCTCTTGAAAGCCAGAGCTTCTGTCAAGGGGGAACAACATTTTGAGAGTCATCCATTGAAGCGTCATTGACCATCAGAAAAGGAGGCCATGGAGAGACAACATGGGACACCAGTGTTGTCTCTCTCCTGCAGAGAAGCACCAGCTGCCTGGGCTGGGTTCCACAAAACTTGGTATGCTGTACATCATCCAGACTTTAATGCCATTCCCACAGCCACACATTATGCAGCTGGCAGCATGGCAAGCCTAGAGACAGTAGGATTAGAGGGGAATGATGGGCTGCTTCCCAGCTTTGCTGCCCAAGCCTGAAGGAAACCACCCTGGCATCCTTACCTGCCCATCAATCATGTAGGAGATCATCATGATCTGGTCTGTGTCTGCATCAGGAAACTTCAAAGGGAGTTTGGTTGTTTCAATATCAAAGGCAAGAACAACAGGATCCTGGGCAGAACCAAATCCATTAGAAAAGATTCCAGAGCTGACTGAAAGGGTGGTTCCCATAAAACCCAGTGTTGGTCCAGTAAGTGAACCAGAACATCCCCGTTAATCACTTCAGTGCTTTATCAGCCCAAAAATTACCACCCAAGCCTGGTGTTTCCCTTGCCACCACGGTTTTACACTGGCAGCACATCGGACACCAGTCCATTGGGGCGGACACATCTGCACAGAGGACACTTGCCCAGTGCTCACCGGCCTCTCCACAAGGTCATCTCGGCGGGTGATTTCAGGAGGGTAGGTGTTGCCCCAGTATCGCACGTTGTACCAGTGAGCCTGTGGAGAGATGAGGGTGGGCAGTGCCTTATGGCAGGGCCACATCCCCATGTCACTCCATCCAGCTGCTGGGGTTGGAACTGTGGCAACCACAGGCAGCCCAGAAAAAAAGCTCGAACTATGGCCATGCATTAATCAGGTAGCTTTTCTGTGTGGCATTAAATAGGGAGAAGCCCAGCAGAAGACAATTGAGCTCTAGACATGAACTCATTGTCACCAATACTTCTGTAAAGGTGTTGGAGAGAAAAAACTTTTCTGCGCTTCAGGAGTGTGACTGGGAAAGCAAAGCTCACCACATGGATCTTCAGGTCGATGGAAAGGCGAACATGGTAGGGCACATCATACTCCCGCATATCCACGATGTTGTCCATCTGGTTGGCAATTTTTTTTGAGGCTCCTTCCTCATCTATGCTTAGACTGCCCCCACTCAGAGCACTGCAAGAGCAGAGGGAAGCAGCTGCCTTACCCATGTGTCACACAGAATCACTAGGTTGGAACATCAAGTCCAAGCCAGCCCTAACACCTCAGCTAAACCATGGCACTGAGTCTCACATCCCAATCTTTTTTTAAACACATCCAAGGATGGTGACTCCACCACCTCTCCGGGCAGATAATTATAGTACTTTATCACTCTTTCAGTAAAAAACTTTATCTTAACATCCAACCTAAATGTCCCTTGGCACAGCTTAAGACTGTGTCCTCTGGTTCTGTCAGTTGTTGCCTGGAAAAAGAGACCAACCCCCACCGGACTACAACCACCTTTTAGGGAGCTGTAGAGAGTGATAAGGCCACCTCTGAGTCTCCTTTTCTCCAGGCTAAACAATCCCAGCTCCCTCAGTCGTTCCTCATAGGGCTTGTGTTCCTAGCCCCTCGCCAGCCTCGTTTCCCTTCTCTGGACACGCTCAAGTGCCTCAAAGTCCTTCCTAAACTGAGGGTCCAGAATTGGACACAGCACTCAAGGTGCAGCCTCACCAGTGCCAGGTACAGGGGCAGAATGACCTCCCTAGTCCTGCTGGCCACACTATTCCTGACACAGGCCAGGAGCCATTGGCCTTCTTGGCCACCAGGGACACTGCTGGCTCATGTTCAGTTGGTTGTCAACCAGTACCCCCAGGCTCCTTTCCAGCCACACTGTCCCCAGCCTATAGCGTTCCAGGGGGTTGTGCAGGACTCGGCACTTGGATTTATTAAACATCATCCTATTGGACTCTGCCCATCCATCCAACCATTCCAANGGCTTCACAAGCTCATCTGCCAGCTCCCTCATCACCCTGGGGTGGAACCCATCTGGTCCCATAGATTTATGAACATCCAAGTGGCTCAGCAGTTCTCTGACTGCCTCCTCCTGGATAACCGGGGGACCATTCTGCTCCCTGACACCATCTACTAGCCCAGGAGGACAGTTGTCCTGAGGACAAGTCATCTTCTCACTAAAGACTGAGGCATAGAAGGCATTAAAGACCTTTGCCTTCTCCACATCTGAAGTCACTAAATTCTCTCCCGCATCCAGTAGAGAACCAAGGTTGGTCTGACCCTTCCTTTTGCCATTAATGGATTTGTAAAAAAATTTTTATTACCCTTCACAAAAGTTGCCAAATCAAGTTCTAACTGAGCTTTGGCCTCACTAATTTTTTCCTACATGCCCTAGCAATCCCCTTAAATATTTCCTGAGATACCTGACCCTCCTTACAAAGATGATACATGCTCTTTTTATTCCTAAGTTCCTTCAAAACCTCATTGCCCATCAGGCTGAATGTTTGCCTTGTTGACTTATCTTTCAGTGCACAGGGACAGTCTGTTCTGTGCCCTCAAGATCTCTCCTTTGAAGCACACCCACCCCTCCTGGACTCCTCCTGCTTCCCAAGGAACTCTCCAAATAAGTCTCCTAAACAGGCCAAAGTCTGCCCTCCAGAAGTCCATAGTGAAAATTTTATTGATGCTCCTCCTTATTTAACTAAATATCAAGAACTCTATAATTTCATGATCACTATGCCCCAAACAGCCTCCATCCACCACATCTCCCACCTCTTCTTGTAAACAACAGATCTAGCATAGTCCCTCCCCTGGTATCTGTCTACCAGGGAAACCCACTGGCACTGGTGACACTGGCAGCAGGAGTCAGGGACAGCAGAGAAATAGAAAATGTTGGATTATTTCTGTCTTCATCACAGCTAGAAGTAATGTTGCCCATTGCCCCTCTGGACCCTTTCACAGGGAACGGGCAAACTATTTGACAAGCAACCAGAAATACCACCACATCCCATCCCACCAGCTCTGGGACCTCTTGATGTGCAGCACAGAGCTGGAAGAACCACCCTGAAAATGGGTGGCAGAGAGGCATAGCAGGAGTCAGACCCAGGCGAGATAACAACTCGGAGGAGAGCTGGGAAATAATCAAGAGGGTCTAATAATTAAGTGGGTGGTCAGGCACTGGCACAGATTGCCCAGAGAAGCTGTGGCTGCCCCATGCCTGGAAAGTGTTCAAGGCCACATTGGACAGGACTTAGAGCAATCTGGTCTAGTGGAAAGTGTCCCTGCCCTTGACAGGAGGGTGGATGAGATTATCTTTAAGATCCCTTCCAACCCAAACCAGTCTGCAATTTTGCAGAAGTGCTGTCCCAGCACTGACAACCTGGTCTAGAGGAAGGTGTCCGTGCTCATCACAGCTGCGTTGGACTAGACGGCCTTTAGAGGTTCCTTCCAGCCCAAACTGCTCCATGGTTCTATGAATTATTAACATGAGAGACCAACTGAGTCCCCTGTGGGGAGCTCCCACCTTGACAGCATGGTTGTGTAGACATCACTCGCCTGGTCCTGCTCCCTGTTTTTCCTCACAGCAGGAGAGATCTCCTTCCGCACCTTCACCAAGTCCTCCACCGTGTTGAAAGACAACTTGATGTAGTTCCTCTTCAGGCCCACCAAGTGGTTTGGCTACAAAGCAGCAGGAGAACGGCAGCTCAGGAATGAGTACCATGAGAGAGGGACGGAAGGCCAACAAGACTGATGCAGGTGGAAGGATTGGCCAAAAAAGAGACGCTGATGGGTGGGACAGTAAAGCACTGAGGAGAGATTCTGGTGGGAGTGTCAAGAGCGCAAGAGCAGCACAGCAAGAGCCCAGCCAGCCCTGCTGCTTGTGCAGGCACCCACAAGTGGGATTTACCCAGGGAAAAAAAGGAAGAACAGGTCCAGCACAAGCAGCACCCCCCTCGTGCAGTATCCTTCTTCCTCCAACCATTTTAATTCTAGAAATTAATGTCCTGAACCCATTGTCTGAAACAACGGATATGTTTAAGGAGAGGAATGTAATTACTGCTGATAAGCAATTAGCCATAGTAAACAAATGTCTGAGATGCCACAACATCAGGAGACTTAAGTCAAGCATACTGCTTTCTCTCCCTGCTCATCCCTTCCTACATCACTAGAGCTGTGTAGGGTCCAAAAAAATGCCACAGAGGGATACAGACCAGGTCCAAGTCCTCTTTGGAGACAGTTTCCAGTTTTGCAATCTTCCCTTGGAACTTCTTGGAGAGGAAAGAGGACACCTCCCGCTCACAGCCCTGTCAAGAGACCCTGGGGCTGAGCAGTGCATCTCTGTCCTTGGGAGGAAATCATCCCAAAGCAGGCTGCCCAGGAGGTATTGAGCTCCCCAAGATGCTGTCTCCTTTCCTGGGGAGCTCAGCCCCGCGCCTCCTCACCTTCTGGGTGGCAATGTAGAAGTAGGGCTTGTAGGGTAGAGCCACCTAGGAAGGAGCAGACAAACGATGGTGACAGGTTCTCTCCTGGGACACCATACCCACTTGGTCCCCCCGGCACCCACCTTGAAGCGGCTCCCATCCTCCTGGATGAAGTAGTAGTCCACTGCGCTCACTGACTGCCGGTCCTCATCCAGCACCTCCGTCTGCCCATGGCCACCAAGACTCAACAAGGTGAGACTACCTTGAGACTACTCCGGGACCCCACCACGGGATCCTTTCCCCCGGGGTTTACCAGAAGTCTCCGTGCGGGACTTTGCTCCCGGTACGATCAGAGAAACATGGGAGGCCCAGTAGGGACAGTGGGCCTCCTCTCTCCAATAGGGCCGGGGTCTATTTGTCTGTAGTAAACTGCCTCGCTGGGCCCTACCATGGGTCTCCCCAGGCGGCTTCTTCCCCCACTCCCTACGTGGGGTAACTCCATGGGACACTCCCCCCCACAC
Source organism: Irena cyanogastra (assembly GCA_013397155.1). NCBI lineage: Eukaryota > Metazoa > Chordata > Aves > Passeriformes > Irenidae > Irena > Irena cyanogastra. Next base: position 58,878 of record VWZV01008011.1, on the reverse strand, counting down.
CCCGGGCTGTATCAGGGGTCTCCCCATAAGACCCCTGCCCCCAGTCCTACCGGCCCTAACTCCATGGGATTCCTATTCCTGGTACGCCTGGGGTGTCTCTGTGGGAAATCCCTCCCCAGGCCCTAACGGGGGTCTCCCCACGGGATACCCCGTGCCCCATCTGTTGCCTGCTCGCCGCCCGCTGCGCCGGCCCGTACCGGGTGCATGTTGATGAGCCAGCCTGTCTTCTCACCGGGCTCTGCGGGCCGCTCGAAGCCGAACAGCGCGTCCAGCCGGTCCGTGCGCTGTGCCCGCTCCAGGCGCTTGAGTGCAGACAGCCCGGGGGCATCGTCACGACCGGAGCCGACGCCGTCCGCCGGCTCCCGAGACCCGCCTGGCCGCCGCCCCCGCCGCGCTGCCTCGGGCTCGGCGCCGTCCCGCAGTCCCATCCCGGCCAGCCCGAGCCGCACTTCAGCGGCGCCGCGGGAGAAATTTCCCGCGCTCCACCCAATTCTCGCGAGAGCGAACCTCCTCACCGAGCCGCGCAGCGAGAGCACCAATCCGAACGCGGCCCCGCCTCCCCCGCGGGCGCATCCCACCAATGAAAGGCGGAGCTCTCCCCCCATGTCCCGCCCCCGGCGCGCGCCCCCGTACCCCCCCGCGGCGACCCGGGCGGAGCGGCCGCGCCGGGGCTGCGGTGGCGGCGGCTGCAGATTGGCCCCAGCCTGGCGGTAGGGAGGGCGGCCCAGCGCACCCAGCGGGACCCCCCTGCCCGGCTGCTGGAGCCCCGGAGCCGGGTCCTGCCCAGGCCCAGGATGTGGCTGCTGCTTTACCCGTTGTGGATTCAAGTAGCAGCGAAGCTAAGCACAAGTCCCAGAGTGAGTCCTAAGTGATATCTAACAAAAGGTTAACCACAAGTAATATTGTAACAAGATGTGCAGGTAAAACAAGCAAAGAAAAGCAAGATAACGGGGCAAGTAAGATAATAACCACCGTGAAGAGCAAGATAGCAAGTTCTAATGGAATTTGCAAACTGCAAAATTAGCTAAAAACAAGTTAGACTGTAAAACAAGAAGCACCAAGGCATACGTTGAAGATAGCGGTAGAAAGCTCAAATATGAGGAAGACTATAGAAGCCTTCATCCATAGACCACCAGAAGACTGACAACCACCACAGAAGAACAGAGGCATGCACGAAAGCGACAAACTCTTGTAAAACTATGACCCGAGTTTTACAAGACATACTAATGCTAATGTTATGTTATAATTTTGACATTAAAGGACTTTTAAAATGTAGCTGAAGGCTAAAGAAGATTGAGTGAGTTTTTGGCAGAGAGATCCCCCTCAGTCCCAGCGCTGAATAAACAAATACCTGCTCTGACAGTAGTAGGTGTCTGACTATAGAGTTTTATTTTCTTGCCCAGTTTTGGGTTTCAAGAGGCACACAGGTCCCAGAGACTCACACATGGATGTAAACACAGGATACCCAGGATTCACAGGCAGCAGACACACAGATGACCACCTGCAAGATGCTGCTGTCATCAGCACCGTGCGCAGGACCCACATCATACCCCAGCCCATATTCCTATACCCCTACCCATGCCTGGTGTCCTCCCAGTTCACACATTCAGCAGTGGCAAAGCGCAGGCTGATGCTTCAGGAAGGACCAACCCCAACTGGTTTCTGGATAGCCCATATGTCCCCTTTGTATAGAAAATCATGCTATGAAAAGCCAGTGTACATAAAGGAGACAGAGTGTTGGAAATTATACAAGGTTTAATGTATTTTTATGTAACTTTAGTCAGGCTTTCCCCTTTGTCCAGGAAAAAAGGGAATTGAAGTTTCTTTCCAAATGACTCTGTTTCACCAGGTGAAAACTGATGAGTTTAACACTGATATAGATTGGGAATAGCCAGCAGACACAGACACCAGCAGGTAGGCAACCTTTAACTAGCATTCAGGAACATCAACCACCAACCCCAGACACCGCCCCCTGGCATGGTTGGAGACACCTGATCCAGAAAAGACTGATAAGAGAACCAAGGAATGAGGACCAAATTAGCCTTGGAGGCGAAGAAATCCATAAGCAATAGGAAACTAAATACTAAGAACTGCGTAACTTGGGACCAATGCACATTGAACCAATTAATTTCTATGAGGTTTTACTGTATAAAATATAGGGAAAATCTAGTAAAATTTATGTGTCATGGAACGATTTTCTCTGCATATCTAGACAATGTATGGGTGAAATTTCTGTTGCACATTCTGGCCAGAATAAAGTAATGCCTTGATTCTCTAACACTAAAAATGCTTGTTGAAGAGTTTGGTTTTTTTTTTTACCGCAGTTTTAGTGACACATTAATCCTTTCTATTTGACCTGAATTCTGAGGGTGCCAGGGGGTATGGAGATCCCACTGAATTCTCAAAGCAGCCATAATCCTTTGAAGGATCCTCTGTTAAATGAGTTGCCCTGTCCGAGTCCACTGCCTTCACAGTCCCATATTCAGAAATCATTTGTTAACTGATCAAGTAAGTTGCTGAAGTGGCTAGAAACACCTCTGGCCACCCTGCCAGCTGGTATACTGTTAGGAATGAAAGTTTTATGGTTGTTCTTGTTCTTGTTACACGGTTATGTAATAATAAAGTTGCAAGAGTTATAAGTGTACCCCCCCCCCGCTCCCTTACCCCCCTATCTCACCCCACTTACCTGTGTGCCCCTATTGCGTCGGTCAGTTCGAAGCCGCTGCTCCCCGCCGTCCAAATCCCGATGGACATTTCGCAAGACCCAGCAACCGACCGGCGAACGCATGAATCTGCATACGAGAAGTAGTACTCACCGCCAGCATCGGCGGCGTCCTGCCAAGGGCGAAAGGCTCAGAACCGAAAACCATCCATACCCACATGACGAGACGGCCCTCGGGGACCCCTAGAACCCCTTAGACTGAGTCACCCTCAACGCGGCATCGGTCCCTGGGAGTGACAATCCCTGAATTTCACGGCGTAGTTGACCTTCTGGGGCCGTCTTTTTGTGGCAGGAGGGTTCAACTTTGCGTATCGGTGCAGCGAGGGGCAGAATCGGCAACGTCTTTGTCTTCTTTACGAAAGCGATCGGCGAGAACAGCGGCAGTGGCGCGACATCCCCGAGCCCTCACCCCAAACCTGTTCTAATCAAGGCATTTTTTGAGATGGAGGAGTCTCTGTCCCACTTATAACATATACCAATACCAGAAGATATTTAAACTTCCTTGTCCAGGGCATCTCACGCCTGACATCTCTGGAAGGACTTCACTCCTTTTTAGTCTGGCTATTAACTTTCTCCAGCCACCCCTTAGTAGCTCATTTTGCTAAAACAAAAAGACATAAAGTAGAACATCTTGAGGAAGGTATCTGCCAATCCTAGAGAGCCCCAGTGACTCCCCCCATGGGGTTGTTTCAACATTTGCAGGGTCAAAGCTCCTGGCATCCATTGTTTACTGTCCTCTGTAAATCAATTTTCCCCTTTCTTCTGGCTCACGACCTTTAATTATCTCCTACTCCTCCGGTGGGAAAGACAGCACCACCACCACCACCACTTCCCCCTTCCCCTGGCAATGGTTGAGCCACAGGGAGCAAAGGGAGGATCTTGGAGACCTCTGCCAGAAGTGTTGCCTTCTGAACCTCTCAACTGGCCAGTTGATTACCTATTGTCTCTTCTGAATACCCTGCCTGATGTCCCCTAAGATGTACTATTTCTAACTCTTTTGGTAAATTCACCACCTCCAATAGGCAAGTAATGGAGCTGTCATGAGTGGACCTTTTTTCCCCTGCAAGTTAACAAACCTCTCTCTTCCCAGTTTTCCAAATTCAGGTACCACCCCACATGCATACTTTGAATCTGTAAATATTCACTACCTTTCCTTGATACACTTTACAAGCTTTTATTAAGGCATACAATTCTGTGGTCTCTGCTGACCATGGGCATGGTAGCTTCCCCTCTTCTTCCGATTCTCTTCCTTTTACTATACCATATCCAGAAACGAGTTTTCCTCCTTTTACTCTTACAGATCCATTAATAAACACCTTTTCCCATGTGGCCATCCTGTAAATCATCTCTAGCTCGGGTCTGGAGATCTGTTATGTGGATACAGTCATGAGTCTCCTTTAGGTTTCCTTCCTTGGGACCAGTTAAAGAAGAGGCTGGGTTATACCTTTACCCACTTCTCAATTCTAAATCCTCCTGTTCCATTAGACAGGTTTCATACTCTAACAATCTAGTGCTGGTCATCCATTTAGATTTTGATGGCAGACTTTAACAATCCTGCCATCAGTAACCATCAAAGCTATGGCTGCACAATCCTGCAGACAACAGAGCCTCAGTTACTGTTAGAGGAAACAGTGGGCCCCCCCCTTGCACAATGGGTCAAATATTATAGCACTAGAATTCCTTTGACCCAGTTTAACATGCACATACAATTCAAATTCCTTTTCTGAGTCTGGCTAAAGTTTTTCTCTTTCTGGTGTCCATACCACAACCTTGGGGCTATCTGAGTTTAAAAAGTCACAGAATAAAAAGTCCTTAATCCAGGTCCTGCAATACCCTGTTGTTATAGATGAGTAATGCGATGGTTGACTCTCACAATTAAAGGGCAAATATTATGTATATGTTAAGAGAAGTTTTGTAGATGTATAGTTATGTTCCCCTCACCCTTGCATTGTTATCACTGGATGGCCTGGGTAGTCGGGGCATTTGGGAGGGTCGGTTCCTTACTATGGCAGCACCTGACCTCCAATCAAGATGTAAGAAAGTGACCTCCACCACTGGACAGTGAAGGAGTCAATTGGCAAGACTTTGAGAGGGATTAAAGGTTTAAGGGGCAGAACATCCATTGTGTGGATGAGCACATGGTGATAGAATCCTTTGCTCCTGGTGTTGTATTATCTTCTCTATTCAGTCTTCTGTTGTATTTTTGATAAGGTTTTAATAAACCTTCTAAAGTTTTGAAAGTATCATTTCTCACAAATGGGCGCTCGTTCCGGGAGATACATATTGCCCCAGTGGCCCTAGGAATTTTTGAAAGAGGCATGCCCTGCCACAAGTTCGGCTGATTCTATTGGACTCTTTCAGGAGTACCGGTGGTCACAGGTTGGAACCCCGAAGACATCAAGAGATTGAATAAAGAAAAAAAAAGGAAGGGAATGTGAGTACCATCCTAATAACTATTTTTGGCCAGATTGTAATTCTGTAATCTGGGTGTATAAAATGTCATCTTCAGGCAAGTAATACACGCAACCTGTCCTGGTCTTTTGAAGTTTCAGGATAGTGGACGGTCGGAACTAAAGGGCAGGACGCTTGGGAAAGGAAAGCGGGGACCCTCTTGTGAGAAATGATACTCACTTCCAAAATTTAAAAGGTTTATTAAAACCTTATCAAAAATGCAACAGAAGACTGAGTAGAGAAAATATTATGACATCGAGAGCAAAGGATTTTTCCCACCAAGTGTTTACCCATACAATGGAGCTTTCACCTTTTAACCCTTTGGCCTCTCCCAAAGTTCTGTCCATCGACTCCTTCTTCGCTGTCCAGTGGTGGAGGTTACTTCCTTGAATCCCGATTGGAGCTCAGATGTTGCCATAGTAACAACCCGACCCTCCCAAATGTCCCAAACCCAGGGCATCCCGTGGTAACAACGCTAAGAGGGTAAAACATAATTGTAAGTCTATGAAACTTCTCTTAACATATATACATATTTGCCCTTTAATTGTGAGAGTCAGCCATTGCATTACTCATCTATCACACCATGGAAGCAAGGACCCCAGGGCTGGCGGGACGCGTGAGATTGAAGGATTTGTAGGAACTCGGGAGCACAGGGGGGCACCGTGTTGAGAGTCCCCAGGTTTGCGGCGGGGTGGTCATCCATCAGTAGGGACCGCGCTCATGTCGGCGCAGGGAGTCGTGGAGGTTTCCCCAGCCTGCCAGCACAGGGAGAGCCAGTGAGCTACGCCGCATGGTGCGGCGGCTCATGAGGCGCTCAGAGCGCGGGCGGCTTCTGGTGCGCAATCAGTGTAATAGTTTCCAGAGCAGTGGAGCTGGGAAAGCCAGAGAGGGGAGGAGCCACTGAGCCGAACCGGGAAAGCTGGAGCAGGGCGACCGCGGAGCCGAGTCGGGGCTGGGCGGAGCTGCTGAGCAGAGCCTGGAAAGCGGGAGGGCAGCCATCGCCGAAGCTGTCAGGCCAGGGGCGGGGCCGCAGCCGAGCTGAGCGGTGAGTGGGGCAGAGCCGCCACTGGGCCGGATGGGGGCGCACAGCGAGACTGTGGGACCAGAGCATTGAACCAAGGAGGAGAGAAACGGCAGGGACCAATCCAGTGATATGGAAGTCCCTGGATTGTATATGTGTTGTTTTTTACTTTACGGAAGAGAGGTAAAGTTTTTTTTCTATCTTCCCTTTCTTTCTCTTTCCTGCCTTCCTTATTTCCTTTTTCTGTTCTTTCCTTTTCCCTTCTTAGGAAGGCGGGCCTTATTGGGAGGGCCTGTGGTTATCTGTTGAGATGGGATTGGGAACAAGTAGGGGATCCCCTGAGGAGGAAGGAGGAAGTGAGGAGGTACCAACAGGGATACCCATAGATAGCCCACTGGGAAGGAAACTAGGCTGGTGGAAATATGACCCCAATACCCGAGATAAGGACGAGCTCAAAATGATTCAGTACTGCATGGCAGAATGGACTAAAAGGGAAATTAGGAGTGATTATGTACACTGGCTGAGATATGGATCAGACGAAGGATGGATATGTTGGACATTAAATATGTATGTAAGAGCTAAGAAACCATTCAATCAGGAAGAGGGTGACTACGCTGTCTGCTGGGAGGGCGAGACTTCACCCTTGAAGGTGAGCATGTTTAAGGTATCAGAAAATAAAGAATGGGACCCTTGAAACAGAATGGAAAATTTACAGGGTAAAAAGTCCATTTCAGATTTAGGTAAAATGTGCTGGTTTAGATTATTTAGTCTATAGCTGAAATACTCTATTTAGTCTGCTATGTCCAAGACTGCCTGTTCTCGCAGAAATCTGTATTTGCAAAATTGTTTTAGCCAAGGAGAAGGAATGCGCACTTCCAAGCTGGTACAGATAAGGGGGGAGGCCTTGAACTCTCAAACAAAGAAGAGAGTCAAAGCTGGAACTGCAGGAGAAGGACGAGATGACCCAAGGATTTTCCCTGTACAAAAGACTGATAAGTTGCAAGCTGTACTAGCAAAATGAATATGCATGAACCTGTTGTAAAACTCTATGCATATGTACGAGTGAGAGAGATAATACCTTTGAACGACTCGACTCTCTGCTGTAAATACATACCGGCTTTATAACTTTTACAAGTTGTGGAGTTTTTCTTTTTTTTTTTTTTTCTGCAAATCACCCTTTAGAACATTTACCCCGCACACACCTCCAGTAGCTCCAACTGCACCTCCCTTGCCTCCTGATGGGCCTAGCCAAAACACTAGAAACAGGGTGGCACAATGAGAGGAAAGTAGATAGGGGGATGGGAACCAAGCAAGAGGATTCTGTCCTCTGAGAGAAGTACCCCTGGGTGGGGTGCAGGGAGGAACTGGGTTTGTAACCGTACCTCTCAATTCCTCTGACATGAGAATGTTCAAGAAAGAATTAAAAGGATTACTAGAGGACCTCGTTGGATTAGCGGAACAGTTAGACCAGGTTCTGGGGCCCAATATTTATACATGTGAAGAGATGCAATCAATACTGACCATGTTATTCACACCAGAGGAAAGACATGATTCGGGCGGCTGGGATGCAGATATGGGAAAGGGAGCACATACAAAGACCTCCTGGGGATCTGAAAATGCCCATAGTGCGTCCCAACTGGGACCACAACAGCACCGGGGGAAGAGAAGACATGGAGGAATATAGAACATTAATCATAAGAGGAATCAAAGAGGCAGCTCCATATAATCAAAATGCCCGTAAAGCTTTCAATGAGCAGCAAAAGAGGGAAGAAACCCCAACAGAGTGGCTAGAAAGATTGAGGAAAAATATGAGATAATATTCAGGGGTTGACCCTGATACAGTGGCCGGACAGATCTTACTAAAGATAAATTTTGTCACTCACGGCTGGCCAGATATATGGAGAAAGTTAGAAAAGGTAGATGTTTGGCAAGAAAGGAGATTACAAGATCTTTTAAAGAGAGGCACAGAAGATGTATGTAAAGAGGGACGAAGAGAAGGCCAAGGTGAAACCCAAGGTAATGGTAACCACCATTAGGGAAAGAAACCAGCACGTAAAGAACAACCCAGGTAAGGAAGGGGGACTCCGAATGCAAGATGATAGATGGAGGGGGAATGCAGCTCCTTGGGACTGGACACAAACAGCAGAGTTTGAGAAACAGGGGAACCTAGGACCAGTTTGGTTTTACTGTAAAGAGAATGGGAATATCAGAAAAAATTGCCCCCAAAGGGAAAAGGACCCAAGAGTCTATGAGACTGAGCAAAAAGGGGTAGTGGAAGACTAGGGGTGCTAGGGGCTCTACCTCCTGGTAGAGAGGGGACAGAATACCATCAGGAGCCCTTGATACGTTTAAAAATAGGTCCCCAGGAGGAAGAATTTGAATTCCTAGTAGACATGGGGGCTGAAAGAACTTGCGTTTGTAGAATTCCAAAGGAGTACAAAAAGGGTCAAGATACCGTGCAAGTAATAGGTGCAAAAGGGGAAGGGTTCAAAGTCTCAGTAATAAAGCAAGTAAAGTTTGAAAGGAAAAATAAAATAGGAACTGGGGATGTTCTATTAGTTTGAGAAGCAGGGTGCAATTTATTAGGATGGGATTTACAGGTGCAGCTGGACATTGGAGTACTCCCAGAGGAAGGGAAAATGGTAGTTAAGCTTCTCCAATTAAGGGAAGAAGATGAGGAAAAAATTCATAAAATGGTATGGGCAAAACTGAAAAACTGAGGTAAATTAAACTTGAAACCTATAATGATAAAAATAATGAAAACTATCCAGTTTGGGTATGACAATGCCCACTCTCCCTGGATGGGAGACGAGGACTGCAGCCAATGATCCAAGACCTACTCAAGGAGGGGACCTAAGAACCATGTATGTACCCCCATAATACACCCATATTACCAGTAAAGAAGTCAGATGACACTTACGGGCTTGTCCAAGACTTGAGAGAAGTTAATAAGAGAAGAGTGAATCGATACTTAGTATTGCCTAACCCCTATATAGTACTGAGTAATATCCTGCCATCATACCAGTGATTAATGTGATAGACCTGAAAGATGCTTTTTGGGCCTGCCCACTAGCAGAAGGAAGTAGAGATATATTTGCCTTTGAATCGGAGGACCCCGATTCAGGGAGGGAGCAATGCCTTGGTGGACTAGGTTACCCCAAGGGTGTTCCAAATCCTCAAACCTATTTGGTCAAGCCCTAGGAGAAGTACTACAATTTTCTCCATCAAACCTGAGATAAAACTTATCCAATATGTAGATGATTTGTTTCTCTCAGGACGGGACGAAAAAGAAGTTCGAGAATTCACCATAGTGTTGTTAAATTTTAAATTTTCTGGGAGTCCAAGGACTTCGAGTATCAAAAGGGAAACTCCAACTTGTAGAGCGTGAAGTAAAATACCTAGGACATGTGATCTGTCAAGGGAGCCAGTGACTGAACCCTGAGAGAATTACGGGTATAGTGTCATTCCCACAGCTTAAAACTAAGAGGGAAGTTAGAAGGTTTCTAGGCTTGTTGGGATATTGTAGGCTATGGATTGAAGGATACACGCAGGCCGTCAGGTTCATGTATGAAAAGTTAGTAGAAGAGAATAGGTGAGAGAAAGACGATGAGCAAAAGTTTGAAGCTTTAAAGCAAAAATTAGTCAGTGCACCAGCACTGAGCCTTCCTGCCTTAGACAAACTCTTCTATCTGTTTGTAGATATAGAAAAAGGGGTAGGTCATGAAGTACTAGCCCAGGAGGATCCAGGAAACCAGTGGCCTATTTATCAAAGCTGCTAGACCCTGTCAGCCAGGGGTGGCCAACCTGCATTCAGGTGGTAGCAGCAACTGCCGTACTTGTAGAGGAAAGCAAAAAAATAACCTTTGGGGGAAAATTGAAAATATATACCCCACACTCAGTTAGAAGTATCCTAAGCCAAAAGGCTCACACTGATTCCCGAGCATTAAAGTATGAAGCCATCTCAAGAGATAATGATTTAGAGCTAATAGTGAGTAACCAACTCAAGCGTGCTCAATTTTTATATGGAGAACCAGATGAGGAATTAATACATAATTGCCTAGAGGTTATAAACTATCAAACTAAAGTAAGAGAAGACCTAACAGATCAACTACTCCAAGGAGGGAAACAATTGCACATTGATGGATCTTCAAGGGTAATCCAGGGGCACCGGGTATCAGGGTACACTACAGTAGTTGAAGAGTTAGTAGCTATAGCAAAGGGAAAGTTACCTTCCAACTGGTCAGCACAAGCATGTGAGTTATATGCCCTAAAACAAGCTCTGGAAATATTAGCACAGAAAAGGGGAACAATATATACAGACTCAAAATACACTTTTGGAGTAGTGCATACCTTTGGAAAAATTTGGGAATAGAGGGGGCTATTAAATTCAAAGGGACAGGGACTGATTCATGAAAAACTTGTTTTAGGAGTGTTAGAAACCTTATAATTACCAGAGGAAGTAGCAGTGGGTGAAACAGGCCGGGTGAAATGAAATTGACCCTCAAGCAGAGACCGAGAGACAACCAGAGAAAAAACAAGACATCCAAAAGAGTCAAGGTTCCAGCAGCCAGCTAGGGAACTGTTTTCCCGTTTTAATGGGTAAGAATTACCAGCATCTCTTGAGGGGAAGTACACAAGGGACCGCAAAAGGCAATGAGACAGCTTTCTTAAGAACCACAAGTAAAGTAAGACAAAGGAAGGAGGGCAAGACTGGGTTGGCCCCTTTGTTCGCTACCAAGAAGAATACCAAGAAGGCCTGCTGGGGGTAGCAACCCCGTAGGCATAGTAAAGTAGGCGCAAAAAGACCTTACCAGACCTCTGTTATTCTTCAACTATCTCTTAATACAACAGGGACTAGAGGGCAAGATGGAGCTGGCCTCTGTACTCACCAGTAAGATACACCTACTATGGGTAGCCACCCCATAGGCACAGTAGATGGGAGTCAAAGTGTATTGGTTCTGGTTCAGAGCCAAAATTTAGGAAGAAACTTCAGAAGAATTTACTTTGGGAGAAGCCAATCTACAATGGCCCCTCGTAGTCACTGGTTTGGGAAAAACAATTATTTGGGAGAAAAAGTGGAAAAAACGATTTATTTAACAGGTAAAGCATTCACTAGTACAAACAAACAAAAACAAAACAAACCAACCAACCAAACAAAAAAGCAATATGAAACTATAAAACCTCTTGCCGCTCCAAAAGAGATGACAAACTCACAGAGTCCCTCAGTGGGCTGGAGCTCAGCTCACTCAGTCTCTCTCAGTCCCTCCATGGGCTGTGGCTCAGCTCACTCAGTCTCTTATCACTCTCTTCTCAGTCCCTCCAGCACTGGAAACGCTGCGGCCCAGGCCCGGCTCGGCAGCCACAGGTGCGAGCTGCCGCTGCTCTTCTGGGTGCTCAGTCCAGAGCAGGGTTAAACAGGTCCAAAGAGAAAGAAAACCCACAGTCCAGGAAACTTCTCTGCCTCAGCTAGCTCAAAACTAACTAAAAGCAAAGGAGAGCTCTGTCCTGCCGTCTGTCTGTCCATCCGCAGACAGCACAGCCCAGGAGCAGGATGCGGGGGAGCGAGTGCAGTTTCTGATAACAAACTCCGCGCTTCTTCTCTCCCCCGGTGGAACACTTATTATCCAGCCTAAACAGAGCAGATGATTGGGGATAAAGGCATCATATACTCAACCCAGGACACAAAGCCATACTGGACCTCTGTGATATCCTTTTGTCCATTCAAAATAAGTATGACTAGGGAAAACCTGAGATTTTTTTCTCCAGTTCCCACTGTCCTTGCCCACATAAACAGATGCTAGTATGACTCATTCAAGAGAGAAAAATTTTTTTTAGTTAATTGTTTGAGCCAAGTTACTTATAGAAAAGGAAAAGGGGGATTTGTTATAAATGAGTAATGCGATGGTTGACTCTCACAATTAAAGGGCAAATATTATGTATATGTTAAGAGAAGTTTTGTAGATGTATAGTTATGTTCCCCTCACCCTTGCATTGTTATCACTGGATGGCCTGGGTAGTCGGGGCATTTGGGAGGGTCGGTTCCTTACTATGGCAGCACCTGACCTCCAATCAAGATGTAAGAAAGTGACCTCCACCACTGGACAGTGAAGGAGTCAATTGGCAAGACTTTGAGAGGGATTAAAGGTTTAAGGGGCAGAACATCCATTGTGTGGATGAGCACATGGTGACAGAATCCTTTGCTCCTGGTGTTGTATTATCTTCTCTATTCAGTCTTCTGTTGTATTTTTGATAAGGTTTTGTAATGTTGACTCAGGGGGGGAGTGGGTTGGAGACAGAGACCACTCACCCCGATGTTCATGTGGCAAACAGAGAGCGTTTATTCTCAAGCCCTTCCTTATAAAGCGCATTTGAAAAACCCAGTCTGGATACTTTCATTGGTCTGATCTCTGTGCCCCTTCAGGTTCTGGCTAGTGAAATGCCTGCAGCCTTGGGAGAGATGTGATTGGGCGAGGCCTCTGTCAGTCAACCCAGGGTCTGGTTAATTCACACAGTACAAGCCAGCCTGCACTGTGATACGTGGCAACATCTCACCTTCTGTCTTTATAAAATTTGTGAACTGATCTCTGTCACCCATCTGCAAAGGCCCTTTGCAAACAGGATGACAGAAGACAGCATGAGTCTAATTTGCACTGGAGTTGCAGCATTCACGTCTAGGATCTGTTAGGGGAGAGCTCAGCCAAACATGTCACAGGCATAATACTTAGAGGTTACAAGTTGCATCGTATCTCTAAAAACAAGAAGCCACTTAACCCTTGACCCACTGAACCCCTAGAGAAAAACCCAACTATTAGGGAAAACAATCTGTAAACAGAAAAACAGTTTGTAAACAGGAAAAATAACTTGTAAACAAATCAAATCTTTCTGAATGAAGCTTTCTCATTTACCTCAAAGGAAAAAGGGTTTAACTTACATTTTTCTTTACCAGCCAAGTTCATGGCTTGGTCAGGGCCAATGAACTTGGTCAGGAGAGGTATTTTATATTTTTTGAAAACAAGCTTGTGTTAATATCTAGTGCAAAACAGAAACTTTAACATGAACAACTTATGAATAATTAAAGAAATATAGGTATTTAAATTTTCTAGTTATTATGGTAACAGTTCAAGTAATCTTCTTTTGTTAGAAGTAAGAAATTTGTTATTGACTGTGAAAAATACATATTGTATTGTTGACTATTCGCAAATATTACAATGAATACTGTATGTGTTATGTTGGAAATTATGCTGTATCAATGCTTTAAGTAGTATTGTATTGTTTTAAGTAGTATAGTAAATATTGGTTTATAGCATAAGATTAAAATAGGAACTGTAGGGTAGAATACTACTTTTTTGCTTAAGGAAAAAGAAAGAAGACAAAGGGGCCCACAACTATCCTGTTGAAATAGAGATAAGGATGCTAGGCAACAGGTCTCCGAAGAAGATATATGACTTCCTTACCTGACAGCTTGGAATGCAGAGAAAGAGCTGAGAGTAAGCAGAAAGACCTTAATTTGAAAGGAATGCTTGAACATATGAATATGCAACAGCTTAGTGCTTTTAAGTGATAGTCCTCTGTTAGTAAGACGGTGCTGGGTGGGGGAACGCCAGCACCCCCCGGACGTCCGTGAAGAATTCTCTGTTTTGTTGCCTCTTATTGTCCTAATTTTTCTTATTATTACTTTCATTACTATTTTTATTATTAAACCTTTTAAAAGATTAAAACGAGTGATTAGCATTTTTCACATTGACTTTAACAGGTAACTTTTAGGGTTTTTAAAATTATGACAGGTGGCAAATTCTCAGTTGAAAAGAATTTTACAACTGAAATTTGCTAATGATACTTCTAAATTAATGTTCTATGTATGCTTTAGTAGATCTGGAATGTTAGGACGAAGACATTCTTTGAATCTTCCAGGTAAATCTAGAAACAATGCAAGCAGAAATGCTAGGAATACCAAGAGAAGACTTGTTAATATACATCCTAGGATTTCTTTAAGACACAGTAGCCCATGCCTGAGACAGAAATGTAATACTTTCTTAGTAACTTTAGCAGAATCAGCTATCACAGGCTTATCAATTTTGGTTTTAGCAAATGCAAACAACAATAAGTATTGTACTATGAATTCTAGGACATATTTCGTAGACTGTTGTGTAAATTTGTAACCTTTGTATGACACTCCTTCAATATTTTTACCCTTAGCACATGTTATTAGTTTATTAGAGTCTGTGGAATATGAGAATCTTTGTATATCACAAGGTAGGGTGGTCATGACACTTTGTTTAGGTTTGGGTATTAGGAACTTCGTGCTTGTTTGCCTTTTCACTGTCCATATGCAGGGAGATACTGGTTACCTGCTGGATTTGGTGAGAGAGTGGCCCTCGCTTAGCTGCTGTGAGATGGCTGTGCCATGTGGCCAGCACCATCTTTTCAGGACAGCTTGATTACTATTACTCGCACGGCATCACACCCCTGCACACTTCTTTCCACTGTCTTTTGCTGGGCGGGCTCCCCACAGGGGCTTTTCCCGTGCTCTGCCTCTGGGTTTGGTGTCTGCAGCTCTTCTCAGATCCGTTCTCGAAGGCAGGGTCAGCAGTGGCGCCACGGCCCCTGACGCAGACTGGATGGAGAGTGCGGGCAGCCCCAGGGAGGATGATGGGGGTGCGGTCATAGCGACCGCACGGGCTGGCGCCATGGTTGCAGGACCCCCGCCCATCCCGGCCGTGCCGGGAGAAGTCGGAGGGGCCGCCACATGGTCAGCTCCCCCAGAGCAGGACGGCATGGTGTGCCCGCCTGGATCGGCGATATGGTAGCCCGAGACGGCTGAATAATGACTCAGCTCAGCACTGCAGTCTGGAGTAGCACATCTCGGAGCTCACGGAGCTGCACAGCTTGCCAGGACCATGGCGGCCGCCACAGCTCCACGCGGCTGGAGTGCGCAATCCGCTCCGCTGCCTCCCTGGGCAACGTCGGCAGCTGTGGGGCGGGCAGCCCGTGGATTGTCTGTTTCCTGATATTTCCCCACTCCCGGGGCTGTGCCGTTCCCCAAGGTCGCTCCGCAGCGGTCAGCTGTGATCTCACGGCCACAGGTTGCACTCTCGAAGTGGCTGGGGCCGGCGGGCTCCAACGAGGGGCGCCGTCTCTGCCTGGAGCGGCTTCCCGGCTCGCACGGAGGTTTCGCAGTAGTCTGTGGCTGCTGCACCCACCCTCCTTTGCCGTTTATAATTCAACAAATCCATAGTGATTGTCCATTGCTTTATAACACCAATGGCTGTGTCATCACCAATGGAAGCTGCTACAAGAATGTATTGTCCAGCCCACTCCCAAGTTTTCAAGTCTAATGATGTCCCTTCAGACACATCCAGTTCATGGTTCTTGCACCACGTGAGCAGGGCTTTCAGAGCTTGTTCATCAGAATTAATCCCTCTATTTTTAAGAAACAAAGTCCATACCTTCAGAACGGGGTCTTCTGGCGCTGAAATCCAGGCCCCTATGGTCCCGACGGCGGTTCCAATCCACAAAAACAGGGTTTGAAACCACACAGCACTTTGCGCTGTCTGACGAAGGGATTTTTCAACGCAGCTTGTAATGAATAAGAAGGCCCCAGAGGTTAATTAAAGCTCCTGTTGTTAATTGTTAATAGTTCTCAGTTAATTGTCAATTTTGTTGAAGTTCAGTTCCCCCAGTTGTGTGTCCTACTTCCTGTGTCCCCACTTCCTGGTTCCTGTTCCCGGCGTCGGGCATAACACCCACTGTTCCCATGGGAACTAGCGCATGCAAATGAGGAAGAGATAACTGTAACAAGTGACCAAAAGACAGAGATCCGTGCAACATTAAGAACTGAAAGTAACCACTGTGAAAGAGCAACATCGAGACGAGCCATCCAGTCCCCTAAACCAGTCTGAGCCAAGTCTCCATGACTGCAGTAGTGCTGAGCGTGACAGAGGACCCTAGACCCCGAGCCATTTTCGCAGAGCCTTTGGGTGTATCCCGCGAGGACGAAGGTCCCAGCTGTGCCTGTTTCAGCGACGGACAGATCTGCACTTCTTCCTCCTCCTCAGCACCTCCTCCTCCTCAGCTCGTCGTGGGGCAGTGGGTGTGCGCGCGCATCCCAACCCACTCCTAGGCCATTTCTTTAATAAAAGCTGTTATCTGGAGAAGAAGATCTCCTTGCCCTTTTATTTATCACAAGCTTTCCACTGCCTGCGGTAGTTTCACCGCAATACCGCTCTCTGCCCAGCGAAGTCCTGGTATTTACACCGAAGTTCTGGTTCCCACACCGTTTTTCAGCTTTTATGCCATTTATTCTGGTTCTAACACCATGCCAGCTGTCATGCTGTTTGTATTCCAGCTATCACACCATAATCTCGGCTATTATGCGTTTGTATTCCAGCTATCTTGCCGTAATCTCGGCTATTACGGTGTTTGTCTCCTTTGCTCTGTGCTCAGAATGTGACTGAATCCCATCGCATCACCGGGTCACCATGTGTAACGTTGGCTCGGGGTGGGGAGTGGGTTGGAGACAGAGACCACTCACCCCGATGTTCATGTGGCAAACAGAGAGCGTTTATTCTCAAGCCCTTCCTTATAAAGCGCGTTTGAAAAACCCAGTCTGGATACTTTCATTGGTCTGATCTCTGTGCCCCTTCAGGTTCTGGCTAGTGAAATGCCTGCAGCCTTGGGAGAGATGTGATTGGGCGAGGCCTCTGTCAGTCAACCCAGGGTCTGGTTAATTCACACAGTACAAGCCAGCCTGCACTGTGATACGAGGCAACAAGGTTTTAATAAACCTTCTAAATTTTTGAAAGTGATTATCATTTCTCACACTATTAATCTTAAAAATTGTCACAGCTCCCCTTCAGTCCTGGGGAATGGCACCTTCAAGACTCCCTAGACCCCCTCTGGGCCAAGACATCGCAAGCATTGTCACAATATGCCCCAAACATTCAACCTTTCTCTCAATCACCTCTGTCCTCCCTTCAGACACTCCAAGCCCCCCTCCTCCAGCTAGAAAGTTAATCAATTTCACAGTGGCTTCCCCTAGCACCTCCTCCAGTTCTCCCGACAGAAACAAGTCCTTAACATACTGCAATAACCTAATTCCTAGGTATGTAGTAAATGCTTTTAATATCTTGGCCAAATATAACCAGTGCTTCTGTGTATCCCTGCAGAAGGACCATCCATGTCTTTACTATTTTCCCTTCTTCCTCTTGTTCCCATGCAAAAACAAAATACTGTTTACTATGCTCTGTAAGTGGACATCCCTGGAAATCATCTTTTAAATCAAGTACTGAATAGTAGCAGCGTGAGGAGGAAACCTGGTTCAAGATCATATAAGGATCCGAGACTGCGGAGTGCCTGGGTTCAATAGTCTCATTTATTATTCTTAGGTCCTGCACCATTCTACAGGTTCCATTTGATTTCTTAATCTTGATTTCTGGCAATGTCAGGAAAACTAATCCACAAACACCAACCAGAGGTTTATGTCCAAAAAGGAGACAGAGGAGTCCTGTAACTTTATTCAAATAAAGGGAGAGGCCATGGGGCATTTCCCTTGGGGTCTGTCAAATTTTTGGAGAACACAGCCTCCTTTTTATCCCAATTTCCCAACTGCATGTCCCTCTCTCTTTCCCCACTGGCTGAGGTACTTGAGAAGTACTGACTTCCCGAAACACCTAATACCTAAGACCCCCTTCTAATGTATGCCCTTCCGTTTTGTCTTTTCCTTGTGTCACTCAGTGGAGTTCCTTATAGAATTTATGGTTCTTCCCATTGTTTCTTTCTTCTCTCAGTATCCAGTTTTATTTATCAGCAGACCTACAGTTTATTGGTGAAGACGAACCTCTCTCATTCCATTCATCAAACCATTGTTTCTTTTATGTCTCAGTGCTAGTTTTATCTACCAGCAGACCCACAGTTCGTTTATAAAGACAAGTCCCTCATTCCTTTCAGCAAGATAGGAGTATTATAGGGAGACATACATGACTCCAAAAGACCCATCTTTAACAGGGACTCAATAACAAGCTGTAACCCCTTCCTTCATTTCCTTGAAAGACAGTATTGCTTTTTCGACACCACTTGTTCCGGTTGCTTCAGAGTAATTTGGAGAGGCTCCACATCCAGTTTTCCATATTGCTGTGGGGCTGCTAACACTTCTGGGTTTACTTTAGCATAAGCTTTATCAGCACAACAGCACTAGCCTCCCCATTACCCCTCACAACACTAACTTGCACTCCCAACTCACACTCAGTCATCAAATCCCCTCCTAGCAAACCACAATCACAACTAGGAACAAAAAGAAACTAACGCTTTTTAAACCCATCTCACATATTCACCAATAGCGGTTGAATAAAGTGCACTGGCTCATCTTTCCCACTTACTCCCTGAATTATTAAAAGAACCCCCTTTGACATAAAATTCAAAGTAAACAGAGAGACTCCCAAGTCTACTAGGAGACACACTTTTCGGTTCAGACCCACCTTGCATGTTATCAAGGGCTCCAGTGCGGTGAGCCCCCAGTACAACAGGAATCCTGACATCCTTAACAATCCATGTCGAAAGTTCTATTTTTTTTTTTTTACAAATGACACATTGATTAAAATCTGTGCCATTATCCTTGCCTCATCCTTGACCTTTTCCTCATCCCTTCTTTCATATACCTGATGTGCCTTCCTAACCAACTCTTGCAAGGGCCCACTCTGTCACCTCTCCAGCCAGTGCTCCCATTGTTTGTGGGCTCTCATGCTCCCAAAGCCGCTGAACTCCCTGTAAAGTCACTCACCTCCCTGGTGAACCAAACAAAATCCCTTCTTATATCAGGCCAGGCTTTGGTGTTATATCTTACACTGTATACCAAAGTCAGTCCCTGTCCTGCCACAGCGTGCAGACGCACCCCCAGCACACCCATGCAGGCCCCTGGGCTGCTCTCCCAGCACCACAAGCTCTGTAAAGCACAAGGTCGCAGTGGATGAGTGCAGCCGATGGTGCCACAGGGATGGGCAGGCAGATGAAACATCCCTCAGCCCATGGGGCCAGGGGGCCACTGCAACCCCTGCTTGTGGGAATGGTGCCATCAGACACTGCCCAATGCTGAGCTCCATAACCTCGGCTCTGTCCCACACCTCCTGCACAGGGTCCCCAGCCCATGCCCCCTGCAATCTCACACTTGGTCTTGGCACTCCTCACCATAGAGAAACTCCCTTAAGTCTGCAGTAGTTAGCAGACAAACACAAATCCTCCACCCTGGCTCCATAATGACCTGGGGAGGGGTGGGGGCATAGGAATAATATCTCCCTGTTTTCCCTATCCTGGAAACTGGGAATACAAAAGAAGGCCCTGTATTAGACTGCATGTTTTGAAGATAAGGTGGAGAACATCCCAATCTTCACTGTTTCTCTTTCTTTATCACATAGTCTCCCTCTGTTGTTGGCCTTAACCATATTCCTCCATACTCCCCTTCAAACAATCCTTTCCCAAACCAACACCATCAGTCTCCTGTTGCTGAGACCCCTTCTTGACTCCCCTTATTGCCCCTTCTGGGTGTGGAGATTGCCAAGACTCTTTCTCAATTTTCTCTTACTGCTCTCTCTAGGCATCCATTTTGTGTTGCCAAGACCCCTTTTCAACTCCCCTTATTGCCCCCTCTGGGCATCCATGTCCCTAACTACCTCTGGGAGAATGTGCAAACCTTCTCAACATTCTCCCAAAGGACCTTTCAGAGGTATTTCGGGATCATCATCCCTGTAATCGAGACCCTTTTCTTGATTTTCCTTTACTGCTCTCTCTGGGCATCCTGCTGTGTTTTACACCCTGAGGTTCCCACTCTACTCACTGGTGAGATCTCCAGTGGTCTTTTCCTGTGGACTCTTCATGGACCCCCTGGTCCACCTCTTGTCTGTCACCTGAACAGTCTCGGGGACCCCATCAATTGCCCACTGCCAGCCAGTGCTGGAGGGATTTGTCACCTGAAAAATTGAGTGAGGCGTGCCTCCAGCTCCTCTTCCCGTGTGCCAGGCCCAGACAGTGAAAGGATCCTGGACAAGTCCCCCATCTTGTACGGAAAATCGTGCTATGAGAAGCCAGTGTTCATAAAGGAGACAGAGGAGTCCTGCAACTTTATTTGAATAAGGGGAGAGAGGCAACTGGGGCACATGCCCATGGGGTTTTCTCTCTCCACATTTTGGAGATGCAGCCTTCTTTTACCCTAAACTCTTGGCTGCGTGTCTTCCCTTCCCCATTGGCTGAGGTACGAGGAAGGTACAGCCTTCCTGAACCACCTACCACATATCCTCCCTTGAACCTGTCATTTTCCCCTAAAGTTCAGCAGCTCCGGCTTGTGTGGACCCATTTGTCTATTTCAGGAGTCAAACCTAACCCTAACCCAACTCTGGGTTCTATAACCTGCAACTTGAAGTTGATGGAGACATTAAGACTCATTTCAAAAACATTAACACCAATACTTTCACCCATCAAATTGTAAAGACATCAGTATACATCTTTCCTATCACCTTCGCTACCTCCCTTGTCACCTCACAGTTAGCTCTGTGTCCTCTCTGTTCCCATCTTCCTCCTTTTAATAATACATCCTAGTTGCACTGAGGATCTTCAACCCTTCCAGGAGCAGAGATACACTCATAGTCTGTTTCCATGGTGTTGCAGTTTAGGAATGGTATTCCCCAATTTACTGTTCGCACCGAAACATTCTAAATTATGCACCACCCTGCGGGTGGCTGGAGAGGACAATTGGAGGCACAAAAGGAAAAAATCACAGGCTGAGATAAGAATAATTTACTGGAAATAGCAATGAAATAAGAAACAGAACAGTGACAGAAACAGAATTAATAACAGAGTGTACAAGATGGGAACAATTCACATGTGATTGCTCACCATGTGGAATCTGATGTTACCCTGATCACAGGCTTCACACTACGCCACCAGAAGAGACCTCTTCCTCCACCCTGTGCATAATATGGGGTGGCACAGAATAACCCCCATCCTGGCCATGCCCCTTGTGGCTACTGCAAAAATTAACCATGTCATGGCTGGAATCAGGACATGCAGCAATGTGCTCTCCATGTGTTTCAGAGAAGGAATAAATAAAATATAATTCTGAGGCAGAGGCCTCATTTCAATCCACAAATCCGTGGACAGGTGAGGAGCATGTCACCACTTCCCTGAAGCTCCTTTGAGGTCCCCAAACTTGCCGTCTCCACTTAGGAAAGTCTAAAAAAATTTCTTTGTAGATCCTTGCTGCCAGAACAGACTGTCCTGCCCTGACTGGCATGTCCAGCAGCAGGAGATTTGGATCAGTGATGGCATTCAAATGGTCCAAAAAGGAACTGACGTTAGGGATGTGAAAAATGGGATTTAAAAATATCCTGCTGGTTTTCTTCTGAATGTGCAGAAGCTGCTATAGAGTCAGACTTTCCCTGAAGATGCAGGGACCTGTGTCTCTTTGCTATTTTTTGTGGGTCTGTCACCTGGCTCCGGTGGAGTCAGGTTGCCTGTTTGCTCTTTCAGTGGATTTTGTTCATTTTGGGTAAATAGGCTGGAGAGAAACGAGGGAAAGGTTTGATGTGTGGTTCATGTCAACATCTGCAGTTTGCTGTGGCTTGTGCATGAGGACAGGCCTTTGCAGGCAGCCTCTGGAGCAGCAGAGACTCTGTCAGGTCTGAGGCATCAGCGCTGGATTGTGAACCAAGGTCTCTTCTTCCAGTGACTTCTCACCAGGTGTGACACTGGTTCTCCTCTGCTGGCATCTGAGTCAGCCATGCAGGGCAGGACTGACACTGGATGGTTCAGAGGACTTATTGCTGCTCTGCACTGTGGATTCTTGTCCTGGTTTAGGGCAAATTTGGGAGAAAACCTCCAAAAGGGCCCCACCCCCCCCCCCAATCACATCATATGGCCNGATAACAAACTCCAGGCTTCTTCTTCTCCCCGCCTTTGCTGTCAGAACTAGTCTTGAAGGCACAGAATATAATATCCAGCATGAACCGAACAGACCATTGGGGATACAAACATCATAAAGTCACTCTAGGACAATTCTGCATTAAAATGTCAGGACTGCCCTTCAGCAGCAAAAGAAATCATGGAATCACAGAATGGTTTACATTGGAAAGGACTTTTAAAGGTCATCTAGTCCACATCCCTGCCATCAGCAGTGACATCTTCCCCTAGACCAGGTTGCTCCAAGTCCCATCCGACCTGGCCTTGGACGCTTCCCGGGATAGGGCAGACACAGCATCTCTGGGCACCCTGTGCCAGGGCTTCTGTCTTACTTATTTCCACTGAGTTGTCACCTGAGATCAGGTAGAAGTGAAAAGCTGGAATTCTACCACCAAGGAGCTCATGGGAGTGAATTTAAAGGTGAACATAACCTTCTCCAAAGCACTCCGGACAGTGAGAAGGTAGATTCTCCAGGAGCGCAAAGCAAGCTGTCAGTCAGGGCAGTCTCTCCGGGGTCATCTTCCCAGATTTAAAGTGGTCCGTGGAATATGGGCTGGTGTTTATCTTCTGCAAGATAAACAGGCAACGAGTTTTTTGTAAATTTCTATCAGGCTGCCTCTTCTCTTTGAGGCTTTAGCAGCAGAAAGGTGACATGTCCACACACAGTGAAATGTTCTGCTTTAGGTGCCATGTGTGTCCTGGGCTTTGGGGTTCAGAGGGCATTGCAGGCCTTTGGCAGCCTTCCTGAGGGCTCAGAAACTGGCAGATCTGAAGGTGGTAACATGGAACCATGAAAATTACCAGACTTCACCATGCAGTGTCCTGCTTGCAAAGCTCACACACCACATACTTCGATGCAGGTGGGTACTATGTGAGTTCCCCTGGTGTTTGATCACATCCAGAGATGACATCCCTGGGGATGGCTGGGTCAGAGGCTCTGCTGATGACCGGTCTCCTGGGTTATCTCTGGACTGTTGCCATTATAATAACAAAGGACACTGACCTCAAAGCTGGTTTTGCAGAAAATCCACTTTTACTACAAGTACTACTTCCTTTTATACACTGTTCCGATCCAAAAGGACCTGATTGGACACTTAATCAATACATTCTACTTGGTTGGTTAGTTAGCTTATCATAGCACAAAGAGATAGAAAAAGGGAGAGAACAGCCACCTGCAGGTTGTTTAGACTGGAAGTTATCATATTTAGACTAGAAGTTCAGAGTCTCACAAGCAGAATCTGAGAAAGTTGGTTTTCTCAGTCTCTGACCAATTTGTGGGGACCACACTGGACCATACTTTGCTATTAACCTGGCAGGCTAATATAATCAGATATAATAGAATAAGCTGTCTCTGATCTCTTGCATCCCACTCCGGAGTGGTTCAGGTGGTAGGTGGACACAGCTGGCCAGCTCCTGTTTTGGTGGAGCAGAGCAGGGACAGCCATTGCCATCCACAGTTTTCAGAGGTGCAAAGGGCTGGAAACTCTCCCAGGGAGCCCAGGTCTGACCTGCTGGGCTGTGGTAGTGCCCAGAGATCACCATAATAGCTGGGAGGAGTGTAGAGACAAGGAGAGGCTGGTGGTGTGGAGCTTGGGAAGTGAGAGAAGGATGAAGGATGCTAAAGAAAAGCAGAGGAACACAGGGGAGAGCAGGGGACTTTGGAAGAAAGGGAGAATTTGGACCTGTCTGGAGAGAGGTCTCCAAGGAGCTGGAGAGATCCTGAGAGGATGACAGGCTGAGGGATGGTGGATTGGGACTCCCAGGTCCCTGTGGCTGCTGTATCTGTGAGGTGGATGAAGCGGGGGAGATGCACCATCTGCAGGACCCCAGGCTGCACTTCCAAGTGGAAGAGGGATCTGGTGGGCACCTGGTCAGCATTTCTCAGGTGCCTGTTTCAGGTGTATCTGTAGATGACGGTCCCTGCTGACCTCTGCCCAAAGCTAGGGCCTGTGATGGAGCGCTGGAGGTCACCTAAACCAGGGAGGTGGCTCTGCAGGTGGAAGGGGTAGCTGGCTTCTGGAAGGGGCTCCTGCTTGGACTGACAGCTCTTACCAGGTGAGGTACCTCAGAAAGTGTTAGGTTATCTCCGGAAGACATACTTCTGGAAGATGCTGCAACACACATGTAGCCAGTTTGGGTCTGAATGGGGTGTTTTTCACTGGGTGCTGCTTGCAGGGGTGTGCTGGAATTTACAGGGAAGCACTACACAGCTTGGCATCGAAGATCAGAGCCTTGTGAGCATCACTGACAGCAGTGAAAAAATAATTTACTGGCACTTCCTGTACCCTGAGACCTGAAACAAGCACTGGCCATGCCTGAGCCTCACCATCTCTTTAATATAGATCTCTGTGTGCAGGGGTATGATCCACTTGTGCCACTTTTATGATCCACAGTGCCACTAGAGGGAAGGCATTGGTTCATCCCTGCATGCCCTGGGCAGGAGAGCTCCTGAGGTGGCCACACAGAACAGTCCCTGGAGCTCCAAGCTGTATTTCACCCACTGATTTTTAGGTTATATTTTGCAATTGGAAGTTCCAAATGGGGAAGTTTTCTGTTTCCCAAGAGAGCTGTTTCCCAAAATACTGTTGGTTGCTCACTTTTTTTTTGAGTAAAGCCTGTGTTGATCACACTCTGCCTGGGTGTAGCAGCAGGGAGGAAAGTGTCCACAGGCAGTTGAAATGTTTAGTGAGAACAAATTAGGGATGTGAGCAAGTAGAATTTGCCTTTCCAGGAACTTAAAAAATGGTGCAATGTATGCGGAGTTAGTGCAGTGAAAGAGGCAAGACTCATCTGGAGAAGGAAGAATTGCTGTGAGTAACGGGTTCCTAAGGCACATCTGACTCTGCAGGTGACAGCCAGAATCAGTCCCAGGTTGCCTGCTCTGTGTGTGGGTGGGACAGTGCCTTGCCAGGACCAGCAAAGGCCTGACCTGCTGGAGGCAGGAGGAGAAGCCTGAGAACATGAGCAGCATCCCCAGCACCAAGTGTGGTTCTGGCCCTGCTCCTTGCTCCTGCTCCTTGCTCCAGGCTGGCATGGGCACTGAGCCTGCCTGGCCCACCATCAGGGTCTGTCTCTCTCCTGGGATCGAGGGCAGCTCCTGCCAGCTGATGTGGTGCTGCTGTGGCAGTGTGTAGCGCTGGACCCCCATCCACCATGACCCATGTGCTGCAGTCCTGCCTTCCCCCAGCCCTGCAGTGCTCCTTCCTCAGGTACCTTAGCTTCAGGTGAGACCTTCCCTCTGTGCTCCTTGAGAAGCATCTGTCAGAGGTGTGTGAGGGCCAATCACCAGCTCCTCAGTCTGTGTCTGGAACAACAGGAAGATATTGTCCTTTATGCCTCGTATTTGTGAGAAGAAGCCATCCTCCAGCAATCTTCATCCAGCCTTCCTGATCCCATTAGCTGCACAACTCCCCTTGCATACTCTTGCATGTGCTGTGACTTCCACATCCCCCACATGATCCTGCAGCTCCAGCAGCCCCACTCACCAGACTGTCATTGAGGACCAGGGTACAACCTGACCTGATGATTGTTTATCTTCTCACACCTCCCTGGTGCACACAAGCCACAGTCACTCAGCTCCTTCCCTCCTACCTGAGCTCCTGGCCAGGGTTCCTCTCCAGGAACCACCCCGATCTGCACCTTTGGACATATCTTCCCTCACCTCCCCCAGCCCACCTTGCACTTACATGTTGGTATACTGCACAAAAAGCATCTGGAGGTGATTTCACTGTGCTGCACGGTCAGGTCATTCTCTATCTGCCTGCTGTTGTAGTGCAGCGTTCCTGTTTGGAGGGCCTGGGAGGAGCCCAGTGCCTGGAGCTCTTGCATAGAGACACCAGCACTGTGGATGTTCTGTTCCTCAAAGTCCTGATGAAAATGCAGAACTGGCTGGGGCTGTCAGCTGTGGTCTGCTGCTGTGCCGTGGCATCTGTCCCAGCCATCCCAGAAGATCCAAGGCTCTGGCTCTGTCACCGCCTCAGAAACTGAAAGCGATAGGTGACGTCAGGGCTGATCCTCTGTCAAAGTGCCTTCATGTCCCAGCTGAGCACTCCTTCTCTTGCCCATGGTCCTGCCTGCACCTGCTCCCTCCCCTGGGCTGCTCCATTTGCACAGCCTCTCTCCCTTGTTCCCTTCCCTTTCCGCTTCTCCCCCACCTGCCTCCTCTGCCAGGACTTCCTTCCCAGGGGAAGGCAGGGCAGGCCTGAGCAGGCAAGGGCAGAAGCTTTCTTGCAAGGAAACATTGAAGGAGAGGCTTCAATCCAACCTGGAAAGCAGGTCTGGGGATGCCAGAGGCTCCACCACTGAGTTATGGGGTCACCTCAGCACCTGCCCATCACCGTGTTCCCTGCATCTCCCTGGCCTCCCAGCGTGTGCCTGGGCTTGGCAGTCTCTGCCTGCCCCAGGCTGCATGGGACACCCCCTGCCCTTGTCCCTGCTGCAGTGGCATGATGAGGTGTTAATTCTGGGGTGGTGGGAGGTGGAGGGCTGCAGATTGTCATCTCCTTGAGACCTGCAGAGAAGGCAGAGAGCTGAGGGTTTGTAGCACAGTGGGCAGCTGCCTGGCATTGCTGGCACGGCCCTGTCAGCCCCGCAGCAAGGCACCACTCTCCCACGTGGGGCAGACCCGCAAACTGGGCCCCAGAGCACCCACTGCCACCACCAGCAGCGTGGCTGAGCACCCACCAAGCACCACGGGGTGACTGGGTCAGCTCAGGAGCTGGGCAGGGCCTAGCGGGGCAGGACCTATTGGTGACATTTCAGTGACCAACACGGCAGTGCAGGCAGTGCTCAGTGTGGGAGTGGTGTCAGGGTGATGGAGCCAGTGTCGGGAGCCCAAGAAACAACAATAATGGAGGCACACACTACCCAGTAGCTCTGTGAGGTTTCTGGGGAAGGAAGGACCTCTAGCCAGCCATCCATCCATCCATCCCTCTGGGTTCCTGCCCAGTCACCCCACTGCAGGCAGAGCTGCATCTCTTGCTGCTCCTGGGGCAGCGCAGTCCCACAGTACTGCTCGTGTCTCATAGTCCTGTTATAGATGGATAATAAGATGATTTGCTCTCGCAATTAAGGGATGAATATTGTGTGAATAGTAAGAGAAGCTTTATTGATGTATAGTTATGTTATTGTAGTTTAAATGTCCTCTGTTCTCCCCATAGTTCCCGTCCTCCCCCATTGTTGCCATCAGACAGCCTGGGTTATCTAGGACAGGTAGAAAGAAGGCGTGCCCATGTGCCCCTTACATGGGGCAGTTGAGAATGGAAAAGCGCGTTGCTGGGGGAGGGGCGGCATAATAACACCGCACCCTCCAATCAAGTTGCAAGAAAGCAGTCTCCACCAAGAAACGGCAAAGAAGAGTTCACTGACAGACTTCGGGAAGGACCAGGGCTGGCTGATGCACCCCCTTCACCGCCCCCCCCTGCCCCCGGGATATAAAAAGTAAAGCATCCATCTTGAAGATGAGGCACCTGGCAGGCAGCCACGAGGGAGGCTCCCAGGCCTGTTTCTCTTTATTTAGTCCTTTTGTTGTATTTTGTTGAGGTTTAATAAACCTTTAACATTTTTAAAGTGAGCAGTTGTTTCTCACAGTCCCATCCCTGAAGTGATGTGCTCAGATGCATAAGGTGCAGCAAAACAACCCCAAATGTTGTCCACTTGTGGTGCCAGCTAAGCATAGAATCACAGGCTAGTTTGGGTTGGAAGGAATTTTAAAAGATCATCTAGTCCACACCCCTGCCATTGGCAGGGACATCTTCCACTATTCCAGGTTGCTCCAAGCCCTGTCCTACCTGGCCTTTTACACTTCCAGAGATGGGACAACCACGGCTTCTCTGGGCAACTTGTGCCAGTGCCCCACCACCCTCACAGAGAAGAATTTCTTTCCAATATCCAATTTAAATCAACCCTCCTTCATCTTAAAGCATGGCCACCTACAGCTTGTGATAGAACTTGCTGTCAGGATAATTCCCTGCAAACCCATTTACTGTCTCCTTCCAAGGCTCAATCCTTGCTGTTTGCTTGCCAGCTGCATAGGAGCAGTTTTTCACACCACAGGTCAAAAATCCTGCACGCCAGGTAGGGTAATGGAGGTCTGCTAGGGGTCCTCGCTGCCAGCAATACCACATCCCATGGAGCTCTGCACCACGCCCCAGGGAGGCAGAGCACCACCTACAGGGATGCTTCTCAGCTGCCTGCACACACTGGACATGGGATGATGTCTCCTGCCTTAGAACTGAGGC
Source organism: Irena cyanogastra (assembly GCA_013397155.1). Lineage (NCBI taxonomy): Eukaryota > Metazoa > Chordata > Aves > Passeriformes > Irenidae > Irena > Irena cyanogastra. The sequence continues at coordinate 30,503 of VWZV01008011.1, read as the reverse complement.
AGCTCTATGAGGGCCCACTGTCCATCTCCCAAGGCTCTGGAAGCACATGGGTCCCCGGAGCTTCTACATTGGAATGCTTCATCCTTGGGTAGTTTATTTTTTACCAGCAGTGAGAACTGCAGATGAACAGCCCAGTTAAGCCTCTCATCCCTCTTGGAGCAGGGAATTGAAGCTGGATATTGAAGAGCAGTGATCTACCTGGAAAGCCTCGGGAGTTGTCTATTTGGGGTGTAAGAGGGCAGCGACCCGAGATAAACTATCTGGGGGGAAAAAAACCTCTTCCTCTGTACTCAGGGTGATCTCAAAATTCATCCACTGAAAATAAAGAACAGATTTGGGACATGTGATAGAAAAAGGCACAGAGAGATGACACTGCTAGATGGCATAATGGGGAGGGAAAGAGTTTTCTGGGGAGAAGAAAGGTTCCAGGCAGGAGGAAGCAGAGGGTGGTGCAGATTTTTGTCTTCCGAGAGGGGAGGCAGAGACATGAATCCAGAACGAAAATGCAAAGCAAGTGACCTGGAAGGGCCGGGCCGGCGTATTTCAGGTGAGCAGGAGCAGCCCCGGCCGTGGCGGCCCCGTGGGACCAAGCAGAACCAACTGCCTCGGTGTTCCCGGGGCCAGCGGAGAGCCCTCGCCACGCGCGTAGCGGGAGCGGGCAGGGACGGCGGGGACCTCCCGCTCCGCTCCCGCCGTGGGGCGTGTCCCGCGCCCTGCCCCGCCCCGGGACCGGCCGCGCTCCTCTCGCCGCGCTGGCACCGCCGCTGCTGCCCAGGTAAGCGCGGGGGTCGCGGGGAACCCGACCCGGGAAGATGTGAGGCGAGGGGAGCTCCCAGGGAGCTCCCAGTGTAAGGCCGCTGTCCAGGACCGCACCGCACCTTCGGCCGGGAGAGCGGTCGGTGGGGCCCGCCGCTACCCCTAGGAGCAGGGGCACCGGGAGTATCGGGATTCTCGGGGCGCGCAGCGGGCCCAGGGGCTCCTCTCCAACCGGAGCTGCCGGCGGGGCCGGGGTCGGAGCCGGGGCAGGCGGTGTGAGAGCGCCGCATGTCTCCTCATCTCTTCTGAGATGCAGCAAATGCCCAGGAAATTAAAGCGGCATAAAAATGGGTCGCGGAGAAAAGCCGCGTTTGTCCTGAACGGGGTTTAGGTCCCTGTGTCGTGTCCTTCCGCCAGCATGTTCTCCAAGTTTGTTTCCCCCTGACCAGAGGGGACCATGATCTCGCCTGGACAGGGGTGAATGTCTTTAAGGTGAAGAAAGCTGGATATGATTAAATATTAGGAAAAAATTCTCCACTGTGAGGGTGGTGAGGCACTGGTTGCTCAGAGAAGCTGTGGCTGCTGCGTCCCTGGAAGTGTCCAAGGCCAGGCTGGACAGGGCTTGGAGCAGGCTGGGATAGTGGAAGGTGTCCCTGCCCACGGCAGGGATGTGGAAAGAGATGAGCTTTAAAGTCCTTTTTAACCCAAGCCATTCCATGATCATTGTGTGTTTCTTCCAACTCATGACATTCTATGGTTCCATGAACTGCATGGTCTCCTTTGAGAGGAGACATCTGAGTGTGATGAATGGAGCTGGACTGTGGTGTTATATTGTAGCCGTTAGTCGTGGAAAACATTGCCAGACTAAACTCCTTCTGCCCTGCTCCAGCTCCTGTGGGGAACACAGACTGCTTTTGTGCAATGGGGACCTGGCAGTGACAGCACAGCGGGGGCTTAGCTGCCTGTGGTGGAGCAAATGAGAATTAAAGGTCTCTTGTGTTGTTAAATGATTTGATTTTTGTATCACTCACTCTTCATCCGGGGAGAATTTCCAACATTTATGATTTTTATTGGCAGGTCTTTACGATCTGAACCAAATCCCATGATTAATGATTTCCAGTCTAGCTCACAGAGGTGTGTGGAGGGGTGGCAGCGATAGTGCTGCTGAATGAGCCTTTAACCTGGAGTCGGTAAATTGCTGAAGCAGCAGCCAGGAAAACAATCCTGCCTGATTGTGCTCTGACACAGCGTTCCCGCTGCACTTCTTCAGGAGCCAGCGGGGTACATTAAACGGCAGCTTTGTAGCTCTCTGTTCTGCCGCTGACACAAACTCCTGGTGACAAGGTAAGTGCACCAGGGCACGTCACTCCCTGCCCACATCCCTCCTGCCTGCGCTGAGGCAGGGCCATGCAGCCCATCGCTGGTGCCGAGAGCTGCTCTCGCCATTTTGCAGCGTGACTTTTGCTTCTGTTTCTTGGGACCATTTGGAAGGAAATCACCCGGCAAAGCCAAACCTGCTGCTTTCTCCAGCTGGGTGTAAAGTAAATCTTGGACCCCACAGGAAGTGGCTGGAGAGGTAAAGCTTTGGCAGGGAGGGCTATACTGAGGAGGCTGGGCAAACAAGGTGGAGGACAGAACAGGTGAAGGAGGGGTCCAGTGCTGCTCTGGGGGTGTCAGAGTTACTGTGTGTCAGCAGCTGAGAGACCCTGAAGCCGAAGCCAGGCAGCAGGATTGGGATGGGTATGGAAATGGCCGGAAAGTGGGAATGGGAGGGTTGGGCAGAGGGAAGGGGAAGCTAGCTGGAGAGCTGTCAATGGGGAAGAATGGGGTGAAAAGCTAGAGAGGTAAAGAGAAGATTGGGGTGCCAGGGAGACAAGAAAATGGGGTTCCTGTGTGCCAGCCCCCTTGATTTTGGCTCATCTGCCTCACAGGCAGAGAGTGGGCAGCAGTGCATTGCATGTCTGCACAGTGTTACCATGTCGTGTGTGCAGCATCTTTGAGGTGGAGGGGCAAGAAATAGTGACATGAACAGAGGGATGGTCCCCCAGTTGGGCACCCCATTCTGGAAGGCTGATCTGCTGGTCTGGGAACCATAGCTAGGGATTCTCTTTTCATCTGTTGTAGTGTAGATTCCTGACAAAAATGGTAACTTCAGGATGGAGACCATCTGTTTTCATCCTCATATTATTTTAAAAATACAAGTTCTCCCTGCCCTAAAAACATCATCCCATGTCACGTTGCTTTCTGTGTGATTTGATTCTCTTCTCACTGTCTGCTTTTCTTTTGGCAGGCAAGCCCTGTGCCCCTCCCCGGGGTCAGAGCAGGGCTGCTGCGGGTGATGTTGATAACACAGAGTGCACAGCATGGTCCATGGGGTGGGGGTAGAGCCTTGGGCTCCCCAGTGCTCCAACCATGCCTGGGCTGTGTTCAGAGTCCTGTGTCCTGTGGCGAGAGCTGCTTTTTTTGGCAGCAGTCTGGATTGCCATGAAGACAGGACAGTATAATTTTGCTGAGCCAGACCTTGCTGGGAAACATGGGGGTTCCTCATTACGATCATGGGCTGTGGCAACCCAGTGTGTTGCAGCAGGTGGAGGATGGACTCCAGGGTGAGCAGAGAGGGGAGCTGCAGGCAACTCAGGTGTCAGTAGGATTTTGTGCCAGTGGCTGCTGTGGTTTTTGGGGGAGTTGATCTCTGCAGGGTGGTGAGGACAGCAGGATGGTGCCTGTGGGCTGTGAGACACTGGTAGTGTGGCTGTGCTCAGACAAGAGCTGGAACCCAAATACTGTTTCACCACCACTCTGCACCATGAGGAGTGTGGTTTGTTCACTGTGGGGTCTGTGCTGGCTCCTGCTCTGACAGGCTTTGTGGAGACGGACTGGGACTCCACTACACCAGTGGAGATTGGCTGATTTTGGGGAGGAAAGGAGGTGAGCTGTGGGAAAGCGCTGGTGCATCTCTGGGCTAAAGCCTGGTCCCTGGCAGGACCACTAGGGCCAGGAGGATACTGGAGCAGAGACAGCTTAGTGAACTGCAGGACTCTTGGGATCCACATTATATATTTTTATTAATGTCCTCTGCCCAAAAAGCAGCTGAAACTGGCTGAGGAGTTGGAGGTGGGAAGCATCACTGGTGGCTGGAGTTGCACCGCTGAGCAGAGATGGAGGAGAAGTGAGCATGAGACTGTGCGTGGTGGCACTAATGTGAAACAAGAGTGGGCCTTCAGGATATCATGGAGAAGGACAGTCTGGGTCTACTCATCAAGGACAGGGGGATGTGGAGTCATCACTCTAAAGTGTTTCTAGTACTGGCACAGGTATGGAGGAATCTGGTGAGGGTGGTGGCTTAGTTCTGACTAAACACTGTGGGAGTCAAACTAGAGCAAATCCCCAGAAAAGTGAGAGAAATGGGCAGCCCTTATAAGAGCACACCATGACTATGAGCCTGGTGCGTGGAGGCTGGTGATGTGGCAGGGGTGTGTGGTGGCTGAGTGTGGGTATGTGTCTGGCTGGGATGGAGCCAGAGAGGGTGATGGTGGGTCTGAGGGATGGAGTCCACTGTTAGGTGCCATTGTGTGTGGTGAGGAGGTAGATGGGAAAGAATGCTCTGGGTCCTGGTGATGTTTAGGACCAAGTGGACCAGAGTCCTTGTGTCCAGGGACCAGAGCCTGGGTTGCCCCGTGGGACAGACTATGCTTTGTGGGATGGTCTGGAGAGGCTGTGGTGGGATCTGTGCTGCACTTTGCTTGTAGGGTGTGACCAAAACAGGTCTGCTGCTGGGACTGCTCCATGGGTCCTCCTGGCCTTGTGTAAAAGACAATATTTTGCATGCGTGGAGAATTGGCAGCACTGTAGTGGATAGGGTATGGTTTGGGATCAAGGCTTGTTTTTTCCCACAGCAGGGACCAGAGTCAGAGCCAGCTCTTCCCTGCAAGCATGGATGGTGACACCAGATGCTCTGAGGCTCCAGCTGCCCCCTCCTCTTGTGTTCATGCTTGGGGGATGTGGAACCAGCTTGCAGAGCTGGATGTGAATGTCTAGAACGGGCACATGGCACCCTTCACTCTGCAGAGCAGACAAGCAAGTTTGTTGAGCAAGTTTGTCTGCTCAGCTTAAACAGAGCAGAAAAGAAATGACTTGACCTGGATCCTTTAGAGACATCCGTGAAGGATGTCTCAATAAGAAAGTGCTGAGCTCTTCAATTAGCTGTAACATTGTTCTGAGGCCTGAAATTATCTGCGGGAACTGATAAAGCTCCTGAAGGACAAAGTTCTCAGGGCAGAAATAAGCAAATGTTTGCAGACAACAGAACCCAGATTCAATAAAAAGAAAATTTTGTTGTATGCAAGGGGAGTTAAAAACCAGCAGCTCCTGTTCAGTGCAGAGCTGTTGAACATTGCCTTAAAAGACCTATGCTACAAGTGACTGAAAGCTAGAAAAACAAAGCTGCCATGGGGAAGAGAGGTGGAGAGATCACACACACATGAACTCCTGGCCCTGCCACAGCAGGGAATCCCTGGCCAGAAACAGCCCTGAGGAGCCTGTCGATGTTCAGAACTGTAGAGGAAGGCAAAAGCTCTCTGGTACTTGTGCCAATCTCCAAGGGAGACCCTTCCTGACCCCAAACTGGCAATGAGCTGTTACCTGAGCATGTGAGCAACCCCTATGCCTGACCCCTGTGGCTGTCATCGCTCCAGGGCACAGCACAACTGCCTAACCCCTTTCCTTCCTCTACTGGAGGCACCTCAGAGGGGCTCAGCACCACAAAATACACCAGAAGTGGGGTATCTTGGTAGTAAAATTAATTTCTAGTCCCATCAGGAAACCATTAATGCTCCAAAGCATTGAGGAAGTGAAATCTTTCAACATCTTCTGTTCCCATTTTTAATGGGTGCTGCATCTGGCAAATGTGTGGATGGGTAGGTCTGTGGTGGTCTCCAGATGCCAGGAATGGATTTTCTTGTTCTTTGTATACCATTGAATCTTTCCCACTGATACCCATCTAAAAAGGTCTTGTCCCCTTGAGGACCCCCAGATGTTAGTGGGTCCTGTCATGACTAGTGTTGGGTCCATTCTCCAAAGCTTAAGACAGAAATAGGGTTTGATCCAGGCTGGTATGTCACTGTGCTCACAACTGTAATTAGATCAGATGACGACTAGAGACCTCTTCCAGCCTAAATTCTTCCATGATCATGGGCAGAAGGTGCAGAGCAAGAGGTGCCACCCTGATAGGAGATGAATACCAGGATAGTCAGGACCACAACTGCCTTGGGGCTGCCATGTTAATGCTCCCTGCATTAAAAGTTGCTGAGAGGTGTAATGTCTCTTGGTTGGCTCTTTGATCCCACTGTCTTTGAGCCACCCCAGGGCTCACACTGCCCACCTCTCCTTTGTGGTTTTCGTTAGCTCTCCCTTGACCCTGGGGAAGTTCTCCTCATCCTGGCAGAATGTCTTTGGGAGATATCTCTTGTTGACCTCTGCTTTGAGATCCTGTTGTGTGTCTGAGAAGACATCCTCACTTGTGTGAACCTTGGCTTTCCATGGACCTGTAGCCCTTCTCCTTCAGACTCGTGATGTCAATGAAGAGACAGAAGTAATCTCCTTGGGAACAGAGCAGGTCCCAGATGTGCCGCTTGTTCACTGAATTCCAGTGCTTCTTCAGGAACCTCCTCCAAGGTCGTCTAGGTGCTCTGCCAGGTTGCCCCCAGCTTTCCACCAGATCCTGCTGCAGAGCACTGCAGAGGAAGCAGAGAGCTCACCTGTGTGGAGAAGACAAAATTCCTTGGAGTCTGGTTTGCTGGACTCATGGCAGAGATCATTCAGGCATTTCCAGCTGTGGGAGGAAGCCAGTCCAAGCAGCAGGGCCTAGAAATGGCGGAGCACATGATCCTGAGCTCCCTGGGAAAATGGAGGTTGGATGCTGGTGATGGCAGGGTGGGAGCACCCATTGTTGTCTGGTTTCCTTGGTATGATGGGCATGTTCCTGAGCTTTGGAAACCTGAACTGTGTCCCAGCTGACCTAGGGCTAGCTTGGGTCTGTCCCAAGAGGAGGACAGGGCAGCGGAGGAGATGCAGCTGTGGGAGGACCAGGGCTGTGCAAAACCTGGAGGATGTGGGATTGTAAGACCCAGAGACAGAGACATTTCTTATTCTGGTAGCCATATCCAGGATCTTCAAGAGCTGGCAGCTGCTCTGGCATCTTTGTCTCCTCCACGCTTCGGCCCCAGGGCAGAGTCCCTTCTCTGAGAGCATGTGGTGAGTTGACACTGAGCCCCTGCCTTCTCTGGCCTCATACCTGCTAGCCCTTGGTGCCAGGAGATCATATCAGTCATCTTCTTGATGACACTGAGAGCTCCCACATTACTGAGGAGAGGAAACTTAGGTCCAGGCCTTGAGAGGAGAGGACAGAGGGATGGGAAGGGGACAGAGCTGCCTTGAGAGATGGAGAAACCCCCTCTATGTGTCTAAGGGACCAGGTGAGAGGACTTGTGCTGGGCAAATGGGAAGGGAATGAGAAGCAGCCCTCTCACTTCTTCTTCCTCTGGTGGCACCCAGGGCTGGTGTGGCCAAGGCGATGGGAGTCAGGGTGATGTCCACAAAAAGGTGAGTGTGCAGCCAGAAGCTCAGTGAGCGGGTCTGGAGGAGCCTGGAGAGGCCACAGGGGCAGCTGGTGTCCATGTGCACCAGGCCCCCCTCACACAGCAGATGAATCATGGCTGAGGGGACTTGGTCAACAGTGGCACAAGTGTGTCTCTGCTCAGTGCTCCACAGAGGTCTCCAGCTGGAGCCTGCTGGGATTGTGAAGTGACAACTCTGGGAGATATCCATGTCACAGGGCATGGCCTGATGCTCATATCCGTGCCAGATTTCTAGGCAGGCAAAGCAGGATTACTTACGGAAGTAGGACAGATGCTGACAGATGCTGCAGCTGGATGGGAGGGACCTGGGTGCCAGGTGAGGAAATGATACTGGGGCAATAAACACAAACTGATGCTCAGGGGAAAAACATTATTTATACCTATGGTGTACTAATACACCTATATAGTTATATAGTTGCCATTTTAGCTCTTGGAAAGGATTTTGGAGTCACAGCAAAGACTTGATTAAAACAGGAGCCTGGGGCACTGCAGAGAGCAGAAGCACAGTGCTAATAATAGCTCTGCCAGCACTGCACTGCTCAGAAGTGGTGCAGGCTCTAGATCCTGCTCTTAGCCCAGTGGGAAGTGTGGGCTGGAGTGTTACTGCCTTCCTGCCCTGTTCCTGCCTGCTTGTGGCAGATGGGTGCTGTTGGCCATGTTTGGGCAGTGGACACTGGGCTGAGCCAGGTGGTCTCTCTGGTCTGATATCCTTGACCTGCACTGAATATGTTGCTGTATTTTACTTGTTTTGTTGCCGTGCAGGGGAAGTGCTCGTGGTCAGTAGCACTAGACTGTTTCCCATGTTTCTCCTGTTAGATCATTTTCCCAGTTTCTCCTGTTGGGGAGCACGCTGTGGCGTCCCTGGTTGTATGCTCAGGCAGTGGTCTCTGTGGAAGATGGAGTTCTGCAGACAGCCTGGTGTAGGGGCTGGTTCCTCATTCACACTAGAGTTTTTGGGGATGGGACTAGTATGTTCCTCAGCACCACAACAGTTACCTCATATTTTGGTAGCCCACTCCTTCTTGCCCTCTCCGAGCACATGCTGAAGGCATTCCTATTCAGCCATGTGCCACAGAGTGTTGTTTTGTTCAGGGAACAGATGATGAACTGGTTTACTAAGCATGGACACCTTGTTCAGGTCAGACTGTCGCCCTTCAGGACCTAGCAAGGTTTTACAAGTGATCCTGGGTTCAGCTACATTGTGTTGTATGTGGGTTTACTTCCTTCTCCTAACAGAGCTTATGGCTTTGGCCATGAATCCTGCAGGATCCAGCTCTGGATCTATACCTCTGGATGCCATTAACAGTGACATAGCCTTATTGTGTCCCCTGAGTTCATCTGACAGGGGAGGGTGATGCCTTTCTGGAACCATCTGAGTCTCAGGTAACTCTGAAGCATCTCCTTCTCTGAAGCTTGTTGGGACTGAGGCTGGGAGCAGCCGGAGGGCTTCTCCTCTGACAGCATCAGCTGAAATCCTACCAAGAACCATTTTGGTTTTGCCTGGTGAGCTCTAGGAGTGGAAAAGGGACACTCCTGATAGCAAGCACTTCCCTCTGACCCGCTTTGGGAGGTGTGGATGTCTCAGTGCTTTGGAAAGGCTGGAGGAACCACCAGTGGAGAAATTAGGAGATGTGAAGTGAGCTTGAGGGGATGGCTGCAGATTGCCATCTTTAAGGTCCAAACAAAGCAAATGCATCTCAGATGAATGGCTGATGTTCCAACATTCAGAAACTCTGACATCTCCCCAAGTCCTTGTTAAAACCAGTCAGACCAGCTAGAAACCAGTCCCACATCAGTATCTCTGGGAGGATTGGAGAAGTTGGAGTGATTCTCTGGTGAGGCATATTTGGGAGCTACCCTTCTGCCATCCAACCCACCACCTGTCCAGGGGTCCCTGCTGTGGTCCCCCATATGTGCAGCATCCCAAGGGAATGTTGCAGTGATGCCAGGGCACTGCTTGCCTGGGGCATGATCCTGTCTTGCCGCCACAGCGTCCACTTCTGCTGCAGGAATTCCACTGCAAAGAGCTGATCTGGGTTAGTGGGGACTTACTTTGCTCCTAAGGCACCAGTGGCAGTATTTTATTATATGCCCTAAATTGTTGTCCTGTATCAATGATACATCAGTGACTCAAGACTTGGTTTGCCTGGTACAAAGCCATTTTCCCATTCTTTCTGCTGGTTCTGGCAAAGGGCCCTACAGCAGCTACTGCATGTGACATCCCTACTCTGTTTACCCCCACTGCTCCCAATCTTCCTCTGCATTTATGCACCTTCTTCATGGTACGTTTTTTTTTTTCACATTTGCTCTTGTATAAACATTTTTATGCTACTTTCCTGGGATGCTCTTGGGAGAAGAGCTCTTCCCTCTGCATTTGATAATCCCTCTTTGCAGAGTATCAAATAGCACATGCCTGCTTTGTACCATGGGCAAGGCACCAGGCTTGTGTTCCTCAAAAGCTTGGATTCCTTATTCAGTGTAATCCAGGCTCTGAAGCTGCTTCTGCAACACAGCTGGGGATTAGCAGAGGTGATGCTATGCGTGGAAGGGGAATTTGAAGGTGTGTTTTGGAGGGATATAGCTGAAAACAGAGGGATATATCCTGATATTTTGAGTTAATGTTTAAGCTAAGGAGAGAAGGTGCTTGGTATCTCTCTCCCAGCACTTCTCTAATTTCTTCTCATTGTAAAGATCACGAGGCATTTTATAAGCTACAGAAAAACCTACTTTGCCTGTCTCAAAATATAATTTGGAAATTGTATTTATCTTCCTGCCCAGATCAGAGGGCTTTTTGAAAAATATGTGGCAAAACCATAGCAAATCAGTTGAATTCAGGAATGAATAAAATGAGTGAAATATGCTATTTTATTGCCAGTGTGTTGGATGACTCTTAGCTGTTTTCGGTCATGGAATGGAATTGGAAAGGTTTATCTAAATTCTTAGTCTGTGCCAAATCTGAGAGCACCCCAAGTCAAAGCTAATAAGAGAAACACAACTTGACCTTAAAAAAAAAAACAACAAAACAACCAAAAAACCCCAAAACAAAACAAAACAAAAAAATAAACAACCCAACCGCCCCCCCCAGCTTCAATAGTGTAAAAAAGGAGGTTGATGCAAAATGGTCTGATATCAAAACCCCTTTCTCTAAATAATTAATTGTTCCTAAGCCAATGGCATTTCTACAGGAATGAGCACAACTAGCATAGGGGAATTTGCAGGACTGTGCAATAGAACAGACTTCTTTTTTTCAATCTCTTAATAACACAAAAACCCCAACTGAAATGGTATTTATGGTTCATTCATTGTATTTGCGCTGTGACCTGTGTGCTTAGAGCTTTAATTCCCAAAGGCAGGGCTTTGGGAAGTTATTAAAGTCTGGCCATAAATGATATGAGGGGTTTTGTAATTAACTTTGATGACTGAATTTATAAACTTCATAACTGAATTTAGCGGTGTCTCCCAGCACGGTGACCCCATCAGGTCGCTGTCCCCATGTCCCTCGGGTCACTGGGGTGCCCACAGTGTGTGCCCGCAGTGCTGCCGGCAGCTGCGGGCACAGGCGGCAGCGCATTCACGGGTTCGCTTCCCCTCCTTGCCGCACCCGCCTTCCGGCCGTACCGGCTCTCACGGAGCTTTTCTACCCAACGCAGGTGGGGGATCGACGCGGGAGCCGGGACACCTCCTGTACCATGCGAGGATGTGCCCGCGCCCTCGCTGACTTGCCCGCCCCCGCCCCCGCTGCCTGTCCCGCCCGGCACCATGGGAGGATGCTTCTCCAAGCCCAAACCAGGTGACTGCCCTCTGCGCCGGGCCCCTATCCCACTGTCCCCGTGGGAGAAGTAGGTCAGTGGTGGACGCTGGCCGGGGGAATGTTAATGCTCGGCTCCTGTAGGGAGGATTACTGGGCTCTTAATCTCCCCAAATTCCTCAGTGCTCTCACTTCCAGGCAGAGAGCTGTGGGAGGTTGCAGAAGTGCCAGGAGGGTGGTAGGTGGGTGGGAGGGGAGCTCACCATCTCTGCCTGGTCACACTGCCTTGCTCTTCACCACTCATCTGCTCCTACCTTTCTGCCGGATCTGGAGCAGGGTTGCCCTCCTCATGCCCCAGTGTCGAGTTGGGTGACAGCTATCCCAGCATACACGTGGGGCTCCAGCACCTTCCTTCTGCCACAGCTTTATCACTCTGGCACACTGGCCAGCCCTTATTTCTTTCTCTGCAGGAAGGGAATGACCTAGGAAGGAGCAGACCACGCCCTGGAGCTGCTGTGCTGTTGGGATTTTATTTTCTTGGTGGAGCTTGTCCATCTATACTGCTTTCAGTGAGGAAAGCAGCTGTAGACACCTGGACATCAAGGATTCTCCCTTTGCCTGGCACATTCCTTCCATGGCTGGGGAAGGTTAGGTGTATGTGCGAGGGGCAGGGGTGGTGCCACCTGCCCAGGCAAACTGGCTGGTTGAGGGGGGCCTGGTATGGAAATGTCAATGCTCAGCCTTGTCCTGAACAGGCTGGGCATGAGCAGGCACTGCATGATCACCCATACTTATCACCCCCGGCAGCACCTGCATGGCCCTGGCACAGGACCCCAGGAAGCGATGGTTGGTCCTGTCAGTGTTCCCAAAGCTGCCATGGAGGAGTGCTCCCAGCTCCCATCCTGCAGCTTGTTTTGTTCACCTCAGAGGGAGCTTAGAGTGACCTTCTCCTTGTTACCTGCTTGTGTCCCAGGGCAAGGGGAATCAGAGAATGGTGATGCTCTATCAGACCAGTCAACATCCCTGCATAGCCTTTGTGGGTGGAAAGATGTCTTTTTGGGACCTTTTCTTGGCAATTTGTCTTCACTATCTGAGGCAGGAGGGATTTCAGGTTGAAGGACTAAATGGGTCAGAAGGGCAATAGAAGTTGTGCCTCACTGAGCATCCATGGAGTGAGGTCCCTGCCTTTATGCAAGGCACAATGACAAAATAAAGATAACTTCCTGCCCTTGACCTGTACTGTGATTATGTTATGGGTCACCACCAAGGTAATATGGCACTGGACACTCTGACCTGTAAGTTTTCTCTGTGGAAGCCCTGTTTATATGCTTCCTTAAAATGTTTGAGGAGTAAAAACACATCCAGGAAAAAATGCCTTTGTTAACTAAACTTGTGACAAACTCTGCTATGAGCTCAACTTAATTTTGTATCCTATCAGCAAAACTGTGTAATCTTGGACCAGTGTTGGAACACCAATGCTCAGCTTTCCTTAGCTGCAATTTTTGCAGCTAAGATAGAGAGAGCTGTATTTGCATAACAGGGCCAAATGCCTGAAAATTCCACCCTGCAATACACCTCCATCCCTCAGCTCTGGTTTGGATTAGCATCTTCAAAGGCTTTGCACAAGCCTTCCGCAGGCCCTGGGTAGCTCACCACTGACTGCGGGGCTTCATCCCAGGCTTATAAAACCTGCAAATGCAAGGACGTAAACAGAGGCATTTGAGGATACTGATTGTTCTAGCAAAGGGTTTCACTGATGTTTCATATGGGAATTGTACAGTATTAGAGCTGAGTACTGGACTTTACTATTTCTTGTCTGAATAAGAGGCAGGGACAGAATAGAGCTATCTGCTCCATCAGTGCTGTTTCCACATGAAGGGAATATTTTGGATGCAGCCTGAAGTGAACAGAATTGATTCAGGCACTTTTTCAAGGTGTACATGAGATCTTTATCTGCTCCATCTCCTTCATTAAAAGAGAGACTCTCAGTCGCCCTGAGCATCCTCAAGATAACCTTGGCACTGTGTACATATCACCTTTTGATGGGCAGATGAGTGATACAAGAGCTCTGGGGAGTGGAGTCCCTAAATAGCTGTGCTGACTGTACTGCTGGCCAGCCGTGAGGTCTGGCTGCTGTTGCAGTGACCATCCCTGTCCAGATATTTTCAGAGTTTAATTAAGAGCTTATGTTCAAACAGTGACGTAATCTGTTATCTCCAGTGCTGCAGTCCCATGATGCCAGATCCTCTTCTGAAAACCCAGTTTTCAATCTCTGTATAATTCTCTCCTTGGGTTTGTCTCAGGTATGTCATGCACTGGGGATGAGCTGCCCAGCTGACAGCCTGCATGGTATCCCAGCACCTGCTCCCACAGCGCAGCCAGATCAGGATAATGGGTGTCAGGAGCCATCGTGTGCCAGCTCTGTGTGAGCTGTGACAGCTCTGTCTCTATGCTAGGTATTGGGAGAGTGGCTTCAAAATCTATAAATTTGGATTCTTCTTCTGCTGCTGGGCTCAGTGTTTGATGGCAAGGCAGTCACTTCCCAGCACATGGAGTGTCTTGGTGTAGGCTTCACCCCTGCACGGAGGATGCAAGGAATGTGCTCCCTTCCCAGGGATGCTGCACACTGCTGGAGGGTGCTGGAGGGGGTGCCATTGGCTGTGTGACCTGAGCTTGGCTCTGAGCTTGTCCCCAGCCTTGGTTGGCAAGTCCTATCCTACCTCCTGATTTTGGACTGTAGCATTTGCTGACAGAGCATCTGGAGAGGGAGAGCAGAGCCAGGCACATTTGACATGGTGGTTTTGTCATCGGCTCTGTCATTTTTAACAGAACGAATCATGGAATGGTTTGAGCTGGAAGGGTCTGTAGAGACCAAGTAGTTTCAACCTCCTGCTGTGAGCAGGGACACCTTCCACTAGACCGTGTTGCTCCAAGCTCTGTCCAGCCTCACCTTGGAAGGAGGGGAGAAGTGGTCCATAGAAATGGCTTGGAACCTCTTTGAGATCACCTGAAGTCACTGTCATTGGGGCTTGCAGTTGAGGTGGGGTGGGCAAGCCCAGGGGATGCCTGAAGAGTGCAGCTCTGGCAGGGTGCAGTGAGCCCTAAACATGTCCCATGGTGATGGATTTACTCTCTGCTGACTTTGGGAAAATAAATCCTGCTAGGGTAAACTGAGATTTCTGGCTCTGCCTGCTGGTCCCTCCAGCATCATCACTTGATGCATTTCTGGTTTCCACTGCTCTCAAAGCTGTTGGCACCATACAGCCATCACCAGATTGTTCGCTGCCCTCAGCCCTCCTCTGCCTTGTGCCTGCAGCCTTGAAGTGGCACACCCTGAGGCATCACAGGATTTTGGGGCTGCGTGAGGCAGACACACTGCTCTCACCTTGCCAGCTCAGCTTCTCCATCCCCTTTAGCCAGGCATCTTCATCTTATCCAGACTCCCCTTGCCTCAAGTCAATTGAGCTCTTGGCTCATGTCAATTCTCTCTTCCCATATTAGCTCAGTATTTTCCTGGTTTCTAGTATTTTAAGTATTGGGTATCTGGAGGTACAACCTCTCAATAGCCCGATATCCATAATTTAAATTTAGCCTCCAGAAGGGTTCTGGGCCATACTGGGAACCCAGTCCCATGATAAAGAAGCATTGGGGCATCTAATTGCCCTCATTTTTTAAAAATAATGCCTGTGCTGCTGCACTGCAGCCCAGCCACCTGCCAGCACCCTGCTTTGGGATTGGTATCAACAGTTCCAGTCTCACGTCTAAAGTACCTTTCCAAGAGCAAGCAGAGGCTTTAACTAGTCTCACCAGGCTGTGAATAGTGATGAAGAAGGAATAAATTTACAGGAGATGTAATGGGATATTAAGGATTGACTGCTTGGGTAAATGACATCAAGGCAAAGCACAAGAACACCATGGCCACAAGAGAAAAACAGCACCTGAGCCAACAGTGATAAGTGGTGTTGGGACATGGTTCTTGATTGTATGTGAAGGATCCCAGCAATGCTCGACCTAAAGGCTGAAAACCTGGGAGGAAAAAAAAAAATAGGTCATAATTTACAGTCTTGTCAAGAGTCTGTATTTTAAATGATTCTGTGACTTTGAGGAGCTGACTCAGGATTTTCGAGTAGTGAGAGCTTGCAGTGCTGAGGTGTATGTGGGTTTGTGATATGAGCACTTGCTAATGCTCAGCTGGTTTCTCTGCTTTTTTCTATATTCTTATAAAATATTTCCAGCCCTGGCCTTCTGGTTCTTCATCTATGTAAGTGTGTGTCTATAGAGATATCTTAAAAATGTGCGTGAACTTATATGAGCACTTACACACACATATATATGTGTATAAGTGATGTTGGTGGAACAGGGCAAGCAGGCACACCTCTTTCTCTCATCTATATCTATACCTATACATATATACATGTCTATTTATATTTTTATCTTTATCATCTATATCTATACCTTTATGCCCATACCTATGTATCAATATCCATATTTATATCCATATTTATACCTGTATTCCTGAGAGTTGCCTACTGTCTAGATTTATAGTCACATGCCTAAAACTTTCCAAATAGTTTGCTTTAAGGTCCAGACCCTCTTCTAGCAGTTATAGGATATGACTGTCAAAGAGCTAGAACACACTTGGCCCCAGCCTCATTGTACCAATCGGATTTGGTATTAAATTAAACTTGGGTTTATAAATATTTAATTTAAATATAATTTTCCCTGATGACAACTGAACCAGTTTGCTGGATCAGCTCAGGTGCTGCTTAGGCCTGGATTCCTGGAGGGATCATCCCTCGGGAATGCAGGTTTCAGGCCAGAGGGACACCCCATGAGGGGCTAAGAGGCATGAGAAGGAGGAGGAGATGAAGGTAAAAAGGGTTGCTGCGGGGCAAGTGGGACATGCCCCCCACAGAGGCAAGTGGTGGAGTGTGGGGCCCAAAATAGCAGAGGGAAGATTTTACAACTCTTTTTCTTTTCCTCTGGACATTTGTCCCGCAGTGTTGGTGGATGCCAAGTGGGGATGGCTGAGTGCCAGAGACCTGCTGCTTCCTCCATATGGTTTTCTGACTGAGGGAAAAGGGAAAAGCTCAGAGCTACATTTCCATCTTCATCCCTGCAGGTTCATTTGCCTGTGGATCAGTGGGCACTCCATGTGCTCACCTGACCCAAATGTGCTCTGGAAAACAAAGTGCTGGGGCATCAGCCAAGTGAGAGATGGGAGTTGTTCCCTGCAGGGTGAATTCACTGATATCCATGTCCCCCTCACCATTAGGGCTCAGAGCCACCAGCTTTGCCCAGCCTTTGTCTCATCCTGCGACATGGTCTGGCTCTGCAGTCTGGCTGCAAGGGTGCACCACCACATTTTCTGTAGATTGACTGTGAAATCATATGACATCAGCCTCCTGTTTCCTGGGCCAAAAGTATTTCACTGGGACTGGCATAAATGGATATTCATTATATTTCCAAACTGTCTAGTGGAAAATCCATGTCTGCTTCTCCCAATGCCCTAGGAAAGAGGTGCTTATGGAGAGTAGCCTCTTCACTGGGTGTCTGCAGCAGCCAGACTGCTTCTCTAGAGCTCCAGGAACTGATTTGCTCATAACAATGTGGGTTTTTTAATTTGTGGTGCTGAGCCTATTCATTTGCATTAACTCCTGCAGCTGCAAGAGCACAGCAGAAGGTGATATTTTCTGTTGGTTCCACCGTTCATACACAAAAAATCACTTTCCTGGATCTGTCTGTCACTACCCCTGATGACTCCTGCCCAGGTGAGCACAGGGATTTGTCACTTTGGCAAAAAGCCATGCATCCCTTGCCTTGCTGAGCAGGCACAAACAGCAGAAACGTGCAGGACTCCTGAGACAGCTGCCTGCCTCTAGGGCCTGAATGGCCATGGCAACTTGCTTTTCTCCCTTCCAACATGAACAAGCTTCTCCCTGACTTGTTCTTCCATTGTTCTCTCAATATTCTTGAAATAAAAGGTTTAGGACAACAGATGAGGTTGGGAAGACCCAGCATCCCTGTCATTGACAAGCCATGCTGAAGGGCTTATTTTTACCCTTCCCCTGCCTTTCCTTGCCTGTTTAGTTTGTTAACTTCAACTTTTATCTTCTACACAGATTTTTCTGTTCATGACATTTGTAAGATGGGGAAAGCTCAATGATTTCCTGTGTACGTGGGTCACTTCACCAGTCTCCACCATTTTCCCCTGGCTTGCTATAGAACTCCCTGGCGTTTATTATTATATTAATGGCTTTAGCTTGATGAAGTCCCTGGGAGATAAAGTGATGTTTTCCAATTTGTGATGTGAGAGCTCATCAGTGGCTTCTGATGCTGCTGCGACCAGCTTGCCCAGCTCAGGCACGGAGTGGAGCATGGGGGTGTAGCTGGGTGGGCCTGCAGTGGGGGGTGGGTGAGCACTGCCTTCAGGGAGCTCATATTGACACAGAATGACAGAATGATTTGGGCTGGAGGAGATCTTAAAGCTCATTCAGTTCTACCCCGTGCCATAGGCAGGGACACCTTCCACTCTCCCAGGTTGTTCCAAGCCCTGTCTAACTTGGCCTTGGACACTTCTAGGGATGAGGCAGACGCAACTTCTCTGAGCAAACCTGTGCCAAGGCCTCACCACCCTCACAGTAACTTCTGTGTGTCCTCACCTGGGTGGCCAAGGAGAGTGCCACTGCTCCCCACCGTTCCTGCTCCCATGTGTCCCTGGGGTCTTCTGGTCCCCAGGACAGGGATGATTTATTGTCAGACCTGTTCACTGGTGTACACATGAGAAAAATGGGCCATCCTTGCTTCTCTCACCTACTGTTGAAGAGTCACTGCACACTCATGTGCATGTGGAAATAATTTTGGATATTTCTAGTTCCTTATTAATTGGTCTCCATCTAATGAAGCAGCTTTATGCACCATGCAGTGTTGGCTTTCTCTTTCAGTTCACATTCCCTACAAACAACTAAGGGGGTTTTTGGAATCTGTGTGAGCCCCAGAGACCTTGGCATGCCTCATATGGAGCTGCCTGAAGCTGTTCTCCACTAAACAGGACAAGAACTGTACCTGAGAGGTTGTTTTGCTTTCAAGAATAAGCATGTCTGCTTTCAAGAATATGTACTTTATGAATGCAAAGTGCCCAGTGCAGAAAGAATGGAGGAATAATGGGCTCAGGTAATCAAGCCAAGCTTGATGTTAAATGTTTTATCTTCCAAGTCAAGCCAACAAAAAATATCTGTTTTGATGTCTGTTTCCAAGTTCAGGGAAGGAAGGAGTGATAGAACAGTGGACAGCAGCAAAACCTCTGGCTTCATTTTAACAAAGGTTTTGGGTTATTCCTGCAGTTGAAGTGAAAATTGAAGTTGTGATACCTGAGAAGGAGAGAAACAAGGAGGAGATGTCACCCAATGGGAAAGCCAGCCCTCTGATCTACAAAGTCAATGGGACCGCCCGGCACTACCACCTCGAGGAGCATCCAATTGCCAGCAACCCCTACCACAACCCAAAGGATGTGGTAGAAGCATCTGTGTGCCATGTAAAGGACCTGGAGAATGGACAGTAAGTGCTCAAAGCTTTTGCAGATTAAACTTGAGAGACTTTCTAACCTAATGTGAATGCCCTTTTTCTTTACGGTTGTTGGAGATGATAATTTAACTTAGTAAGCTTTTTTTTTAAATCTTAAAAAATTACATCATGGACAAGTGACAGCTGTTTCTACCAGAAGGTCTTCTGTTCCCTGCATGATCTGCACTGGGACTTGTCTGAGAAAGAGGTGATGTTCTGTAGCAGAATTTCTCAGGAGGCTCTGCTCAACTTGTGTTAACCAATCCAGACATTTTTTAGTAAATTTATAGCCTCAGTGATTTTACAAAACAGCAGGAAAAGCACATGGGTGGAGCTGATGGGGCAGATCATGTGCTCCATCCTGCCTGCAGTGCCTGGCTCTTTCAGCTGAGCTCATCAATTTGCTCTTTCACTAAGGATGCAGCTTTTCAGATCTTTTGCAAATGAGAACACATTTCAGCTGGGCACATTCAGTGCCCTGATTTAATATTCTGAAGTCTAAAGAGTGCCTGTCCCAGTCACTGTGCTTTACAGGTGCCTCTTTTCTGGTGTAGAAGTATAGGTTCCATTGACATCTCAGAAGGCTCCATCTATATGTAAAAGAAAATAGTATGGAATAGCTTTTGTTCCAGTGAGGGAGCAGTGTAAGATGCATGGGACACAGCAGGAGTCTGGCAGCTGTTTGCTTTAAATTGAAGTATTGCCTGTGATAGTATCCAAGATCAATCCATGGGCTACTTTGTGCTAAATTTAAGGGGTTTCATGGGCCATAAATTAATTTTCTTAAGTAAGTTCATCCAGGAATAAATGGGGTTTTTTTTTCACTGCAATGGGAATTTATGTATTATACCATTCTTCAAAGGGGTGCACTGGACTCTGTTGGATTAAATCTTCACATGATGCAGAGCAGTTGAGGTTGCTTGGCTTGTATCCTGGTTCCAACCAGGACAAGGTTAATTTTTGCAGTAGCCAGGAGGTGCATGGCCAGGACCCAGAGGTTATTCTGTACAATCTCATCTCATTGCCAGGGTGGGGGAAGGGAGTATCTTGTGGAAAGAAGTGGTTCCTTCTGTCTGTTTGAGTAACTATGGGGGACAGAGCATGGTGCACAGGATGGTGGGGTAATGCTGGTTCCAAGCTACAGGGAGTGGAGTGGTAAGCTCTGAGCTCTGGGTGAACATGTGACTCGCTCTCTCTTTTGTACACTTGTGTTATTAATATTCTTGCTGTTACTGTTGGTTTTCTTCTCTCATTGCTGTTTCCGGTAAATTGTTATCTCAGCCTTGTTATCTTTGCCTTTTGTGACTCCAGTTTTCCTCCAGTCACCCACAGGTGGGGCAAGGGCGGAGGGAGAGTGAGCAGCAGCATGGTTTTGGTGGGAGCACTGAATTGGGAATTCCATTCCTAAACCACAGCAGCCTTATTTAACACCCAGTATGGAATGGGAAGGCTTGAGATATCAACAGATCTGCCCAGAGAGGGTTGGAAATACAATTTGATCTAAGCAT
Organism: Irena cyanogastra; assembly: GCA_013397155.1. Classification (NCBI taxonomy): domain Eukaryota; kingdom Metazoa; phylum Chordata; class Aves; order Passeriformes; family Irenidae; genus Irena; species Irena cyanogastra. The sequence goes on along the minus strand of VWZV01008011.1, from coordinate 10,293 downwards.
TTGTTGTATTAGGTGCAGAGCAACTGGCCACAACATTGCTTGGTCTGTTCATGTGGGCGTGGTACGTCACCCTGTCTGTATTTTCATATATACTCTCTGTGCCCAGCGCAGTGCTCCTTTTGAGAGCAGGGTAGGGGGTCAGGATCATTCCGTTGGTGCACTGTGGGATGCTGGTTTATGGCATAATAACATTGAGGACACTCAGAAGTGATTAGCACTGCAGCACAGCTTCTTCTGGCATCCCAACTATCCAACCATCCCAACCCAGTGCTGGGCTGGGTGTTCAAAGAGAAAGTCTCTGCCATACATCATGCCACTGATGCTACCTGGAGTAAGTGGATTGGTCTGATCACACAGCAGGCTTGGATAGGAAACCCCAACAGCCCTGGGATCTTGGAAATCATCACAAACTGATGCTAAGGTGAAAATTTCAGACTGTCATCAGAAGAGGAGGAGGAGAAGGTGACATGTTCTGAGGAGGCCCCACCCATATAATCAGCTACCTGAAAATGAAAATCAATGTGCTCTCTTCACTGACAGTTCCTACCTTATTGCAGGGATGCACTGAACATGGAAAGTTGCTGTATGGGGCCCTACATGGTGAGTGGCAGAAGGTATTGAGAGACAAGGTGGATCAAATCAGGTTGCAGAGTTCAAAGCTTTTCAGCTAGCTTTAGATATTGCTAAGTGGGAGAAATGGCCAACACTCTACCTCTACAATGACTTGTGGATGGTAGGCAATGCTCTGTGGGGGTGGCTGGAAAAAGACCAACTAGCAGCACAGAGAGAAACCCATCAGGGCTGCTGAATTGTGGTAAGATATTGGTGCCTGGGCAGAGGAGTTGGCTGTCAAAATCTGTCACATGAATGCACATGTCCATAAGAGTCAGGCACTGAAGAGTGCCGCAACAATGGACAGGTGGATTGAGCTGCCAAGATTAAAGTGTCTCAGGTCTGGGCTAGCATCATAAGGGTGAATTATTTCTGGCTCAGTGGGCCTCTAATACCTCAGGCCATCAAGGAAGAGATGCAACATGGCCTCATGATTAAGGGGTGGACTTAACTATGGACACTATATCCTGGGTAATTCATGATTGTGAAAAGTGCGCTGTGATCAGGAAGGCCAAGTGGGTAAAGCTCCTGTGGTCTGGGGGGTGGTGGTCATTGTAAGTATGGGGAGGCCTGGCAGAGTGACTGCATCACACTGCCACAAACTCACTGCCGAGGCAAACATTATGTGCTGATGATGGTAGAAGGCATGACTGTGTGGCAGAAGACATACCCCATGCTTTATACCACTGCCTGGAACACCATTTTGACCCTTGAAAAACAAATCTTGTGGCAACACAGCAGCACTGAAAGAAGTGAGTCAGACAATGGCACTGATTTCAAAAATATCCTTATAAACACCTGGGCTCTGTTAAAGATTTGGAGGAACTGGGCTTATTAACACTGAGCAAGGTGTTATACCTTACAAACACAAGGTATTGAGTGGGTATACCGTATTCCCTGTCATGCACCAGTCCCTGTGAAAGTGGAAAGGTGCAATGCACTGTTAAAAACTACATTGAAGTCAATGTAGTGGGAAGTGGGACCTTCAAACACTGGGATCTATATTTAGTGAAGGCCACATTGTCAGTTAACGCCTGAGAGTCCACCAATCAAGCTGGCCCTGCCCAGTCAAAACCTCTACATAGAAAGTGATAAAGTCCCTGTGGTGCATGTGAAGAATGTGTTAAGGAAGTAAGTTTGGATCCATTCTACCTCAAGCAAAGACAAACCCATCTGTGGGATTGTCTTTGCTCAAGGATGTGGGTGCCTTTGGTAGGTGATGCAGAGGGACAGAGAAATACCATGTATCCCTGTAGGAGATTTGACATGTGGAGGTGTGGGTGACCTACTGCCACCTGTGCAGGTGAGCAGTGGCAGCAGGGCTGGAGAGGAGCAAGGCAGAGAACAGGTAGCAACTGGAATTGCCTTGATGGTGGAGTGAAATAAAAAGGGGAGACTGTCATGAGAAATACTGGTTGCACAGGGAGGGTTCTGTTCCAGGGTCAAGATGCAGCCTCACCGTTCTGTGGAAGGTGTCCCTGCCCATGGCAGGGGGTAGAATGAGAGGGTCTTTAAGGTCCTTTCCCACACAAACCACCCTGTGATTCTGTGAATATCTAGACTGACTGGGGAACAGGGAGTATGATAGACGAAAAGATTTGGAGAGCTCTTCTGGCTGCAGGGAAGGTGAGAAAGAGCTGCAGCCTGTGAGAACATACTTGGCTGCAGGTGGCCGTAGCAGGGAGCTTTAGCTCCTCAGCTAAAGCCAGGACTAAGAACTGTCATTGGTCTGGGAGCCGGTCCCTTGTGCATCAGCTGCTGCAACATGCTATGAACATGACAGCAGGTGTGCCAACACTAGACATTTTAGGTTGAGAATACGTGTTTTCTAGCAGGCTGAGTCCAGGTCAAGATAGGAGTGCTGTGAGAAGCTCCCACAACTCACGTAAGCAATAGGCCAAGCCAAAGGAGTCCCCTTGTGCTGGTACCCAGAGGGATTTTCTGGGATGATTCTCTCATAGAGTGTGCTGGGCAGGGGTGTGCATAGACATGGCATCAGAGCAGGACGCTGGCATGAGGCTTCGGGCACCACTGCCTTGCATTAGTGGAGTCTGCAAACACAGAGTATGCTTTCTGCCCAACCTTTATGTCTTTCTGCCAACCTGTATGTCTTTCTGCTACCAGCACAGCCTCAGCAGAACTGAGATGCAGAAAGATACTGGAAGATAAACTGGTGTTACTGTACCCAGCCATCCTCCCAGCAGGCTAACTGGAGGGACAGAAAACAGCTCCCCAATGCTCTCACAGTTCTCAAGCAAAGGTCCTTCGCAGGCCAGAGCTGAGATTTAGCTGTGCTTCCTGAGTGGGGAGTGGGGTAGGACAACAGGACAAATTCCCAACTGAGTAAACAGCTCAGCAGGGTGCAGGGCAGTGTAAATCATTCTCTGGATTACTCTGGAGTGAGTGCAGGATGGGAGCCTTGCAGGTGGCTATGTGCTGGCTTGAAGACACCAGATCTTGTTTTTGACTCTCTCAGTTCACACAGTTCCTTGGGTAAGCTGTAAATTCTTTAACTTATCGTATCTTCCCAGGGAGTTTATGGTTGTCATTGAACAGGTTTTATTGGCTGAGGAATGCAGCAGAACTTGTATTGCTCCATTCCCCTTGTTTGGAGGGAAGAGCTCCAAGTGCCGAGTGTCCTACTTGGGGAGGGAGCAGAGCTGCATCTCTGAGGAGCCAGGTGGCTAAATTAATGGGGCAAAGGACAGGCATGGTGAACTCTGCTGGTTTTCACCCACGGTGGCAAGGAAATTAGGAAATTGAGCATTTGTCATTGGACAGTTGATGCAGGTGAAGCACTTGCCCAAAGTCTGGCTTGAGGTGGGTTTGAGGGTGGAACAGAAGTGTTGGTGGACTGAGCCCTGTTCTGATCTCAAAGTAGAGTGGGGCAAGTGTCTGTGTAGCCTGGGGGTGAGTAACGGGGTTGAGTTGAGATGTTATCTGAGAAGGAATGAGCACGAAGGTCTATCCCATTCTTCTGAGACCCTGGAACCTGGTGTGCCTGAATAGCATTCTGGAATCACACAAGGCCAGTGACTTCCTTGAGCAAGTGGGGTTTGCTGTGGCCACAGTGATGCGTCTGGCACCCCAAAGGCTACGTGCTGGGATACCTGTAGAGATGGTCCTCTTCATGCAGTGGTAGCAACCAGGATTTCCAGTTAAACATCAAGCTTAGGGATAGGCTTTCTGGCTGGAAGAGGGGGAGTCTCCAGGGAACAGCAGCTCTGTGTTCCCTGTCCAGCTCTGTACAAAGTGAGGGCTGTCTCCTCAATTCTTACTTTCCTCCATGGTTAGCTGGAAGACTCTGCTCAGGGATGCAGCTGCTGATAGTTGCATTGGAAGGAGGTTCAGTGCCTCAGACAGACCATGGATTGCACAGTGTGTCAGGACTATTGGCTGGAAAGGGAGCATCTGAGAGGTAGGTCTTACTGAGCTGGTGGAGGCACACTGAGAGAGCAGAGAGTAAACGTCTGCTCAGTGCAGAGCAACATCAATGTCACTCAGCAACACTTGGGCACTGCTCTGCAAAGCTGCAGAAATGTCTCTGGCCAAGGTCTCAGCAGGTGGAGGAGTGGAGGCCTCAGTGCTAGAGCCTTCTGCACCCCCTTCTCCAGCCTGCGGAGAGGATCAATGAGCAGCCTCCTGGGAAAGATGGAAGGTTGAAAGACTCGTACTCCCATAGATAGTGCCACTGACTGGTGTAACATGGCTACCAATGCAGTCTGCAGGGCATGGGAACTCTGGCAAATATAAGTACGTATTGAAGCTGCAGTGCAGAGCCTGTGCCCAGCCAGTCTGCAGCAGGCAGAGCCAGTTTCTGGGCACCATGGAGGAGGCACAACATCCTTACATCCCTGGGAGATGCTGTGGACAAATTCATCTGCATGCAGGTGGTGCAGAGGTGTGTATTGCTCAGTTTATTTCTGCTGGGACAGAAGGCTATGGAGCCTTGGCTCTTGGCTCCCAAGGGTGGTAGAAAGGATTTTCTAAAATGCTGCTTTTCAGTGCTAGTGGCATCATCAGTCACTCATTCAGCAGAGGGGTATGCTCAGTAGCTCTTTCTGGCTTGCAAACAAGGTTCATGATCAGCAAGGAGATGCTTTTGGCCAAGATGGGGCTGAATCTCAGCCTGGCTTAGCTGGTCAAGGATGGATGTGTGGCCCAGGGAGCCTAAAAACTGCCAAGCTCAGTGTTGTAAACAATTCCTGCTGTGCTAATCACACCTTGATCCAGGGTACCACACCATGGAATCATTGAATCAGAATGGTTGGGGTTGGAAGGGACTATTAAAGGCCATCTGGTCCAAACCTCTGCCATGGGCAGGGGCACCTTCCACTAGACAAGATTGCTCAGAGCCCCATCCATAGAATCACAGAATATCCTGAGTTGGAAGGGACTCACAAGGATCATCCAGTCTTAACTCACAGCCGTGCACAGGACACCCCAAAAATCCCACCCTGTGCATCCCTGAGAGCATTGTCCAAATGCTTCTGGAGCTCTGGCAGCCTCGGGGCCGTGGCCATTCCCTGGGGAGCCTGGGCAGTGCCAGCACCCTCTGGGGGAAGAACCTTTCCCTAATACCCAGCCTGAGCCTCTCCTGGCACAGGTTCATGATGTTCCCTTGGTAACTGCTCTGTACTTCCACTTACCATCAAAGTCTTTGGCTGAGGCATCAGTGAACCAGACATCTTTAACTTCAGAGTATGACATAATTGCAGGAACACCAAATATAGCACTAGGCTTATGCAGCTGTTGCAAAGCCAGCATATGTGGGATGGTGGCTGTCTGTAATTTTGCAGGTTTTGTTGGCCTTTCAGTTATATCCATTAGACCTGTGACTCCTGAGACATGTGCACAGAGTTTGTGCACTGTTGATCTTTGATCTGTGCAATCCTACCTCGTGGAGCACAGCCCTTTTTAATACTGGCTAACGGATTAAAAGATCTTTGGATTTGCACAGATTGGCGTGGTTGAATTTTTTTCTACGTGTTTAAGAGCTCAGAGATAGTAATCCCTTTTCCCAGTCAGAGTATGTCTCTTCTCAGGATCTTTTAATGCTGCAGAACTGAGCCCTAATGGTTGTTTAGGTCTGTTTGGGCCTTTCTGGAGCATGTTACAGTAAGTCTCATGTTCAGCAAAACCCTATTCAGCTCTTATAGGATCATTAGATTGAACTGCCTCAAGTGATGAATGTATTTTTAACTCTTCTATTAGTGTTTGTAAAGCCTTTTGTGATTATCAAGCCACTCCTAAGTCTGGCTTTTGCTCATTAATGCATACAATGGTCTTGCTCTATAGAAAATCCAGGAATATGATTTCTCCATTTCTCCATTTCTCTGAAATGGAACCATGAAGAATGTGTCTTTTACATCTAGAACTGCCATGCATTTGTGTGTACCTGCTTGCAGGGTGGCACTGAGACTGGCAGTGTTTGGGATGAGTCTTCCCATGTTGGCATTTAGCCACCAATAATCAATCATTAAGAGCCAGCTCATGTCTGGTTTCCTCACTGGCCAAATTGGAGAATTATATGGGGTATGTGTCCTAAATATAATACCCCTTTGTTCTAAATTTTTAATAGATTCATTTTCTATTTTTTTTCAGAAAATTTATTATATGGAGTTTTTGTGGGTCTGGATGACCTAACATTCCTGTTGTGCAAATGGTATCCTTTTAAGGATACCATGTCCTAAAATGCTTTCTTCATGATCTGTGGTTGCAAATGTATGTGAGGTCATTGGTTTTTCTCCAGCTAGCCATAGACAGACTTTGATAGTGGAATATATAATACTTTGTCCTTTGAATCTTGTTAGATGGACTCTCTTTATTTAAAACCTAAATTTATTTCTTCAACATCTATAGGGTTGATTGGAGATATTTGGGCTCCTGTAGTAATTAAAAAATTCAAATGTTATTTTCTAGGTTGTACTGGTAAGTAGATATGGGGCTCATCCTTATCAGACCATTGATAGGTCATAATGTGCTGGGTGAGAAGGCCCAAAGTTCGCCCAGAGCTTCATATTTTTTTCCTTTTGTGTTTCTGTTAAAAGGGTTGGGGGGGTGGTTTCCTGTGGAGGCTTTCCATTATTTGTGTTCTCCCCATCTTTCACCACTGTGACTAAGTCTGTTATCCTGCATGTGTCCCCTGAGGGCATCACAGGGGACTCCTAAGGTCACTGCTGTCATCCACACATCCTTTTGCTCTTCCCAGAAGTAAGCAGAGTTTTGATCCTTTGTTTCTCTCAAGAAGGGTATGTTTAAAAGTCCTCAGCCAGCATTCTGGAGGTATCTGCATTTAAGTTTTTAGGCTCCTATCAATAGCCTGAGTTTGCTCTCCAGAATGGTTTTCCCAGCACATTTTCCTTGTTTGGTTCCCAAGCCATGCAAGAATTTTGCCCATGTGAGGATAATTTCCTGGGGATAAAGTGCATTACATCTCCTCTAATTTCATCTCATCACCCCACTAAATAAATTTTTATCATTGCAGAGACTCCTCTCAATAGAAGTCTTAATTAGGAGCCACCTCCATGGAGAATGGGGTGTTTTGTTTTCACGTCAAAGCTGCCTTTGTAACAGCAGCAGAGGTTTCACTAGGTGACCATATGGGTATGGAAACTGGGTCTCCTCTTCCCATAGCATTTATGCCTCCTGCCCAATGTGCAGCCTTGCTGGTTATTGAATGGCATTGATTGGCAGCCTCAGGTCCAAGATTTAATAAGACTTCTGCCCCCAGTATCCCTTAGCTTGAGTTCCTTTCAGCAATACTGTAGCTTCCCCAGAGCTCCATATCCAAATATCCAAATATCCCCAGAGCTCCAAATATCTCCAAGCCCCTACTCTCCACAAATACTCAGTTTCTGACTCCCCTGATTTTCTTCCATACTTTTCCTGTAGATTTACCAGTTGCAGGGAGTCCCAGGCCATAGTTCTGTCTGTGTTCCTCCTCTGACCTCCTTGAGGTTGTTTGGACACTTTGGTCTTAATTATGTGTCCCATTTTAAAATCTGGAACCTCTTCCTCTCTAGGTGTTTCATCGGAGTTCCATTCTCCCTCATCAGCATTTTCATCAGGGCTTTCCCAAAAATCACCATCCCAATCCTCAGGTGATTCTATTAATATTCACATTTTTTCAGCACTGAGAGCTTTTCAAAATATCAGTTCTAATTTTTCTTCAAGGGTTTTTGTCTTTTCCTTGAATTCTTTTGGCTGTTTCTTTAATTGGTCATTTTGATAACTGTAGAGACAGTTGTACGTGTTTTCTGTCTTTTATTTCCTCTCTCAGATTATTAGTTTCTTTTATAATTTGTTCTCTCCATTGCCATGCAGCCTTTAAGCATAATCTCAGTACATGACACGTGATATCTGTTCCTTTTTTATCTTTCAGTGATCACTCTTTTCATTTAATTTCTCATGTATCCTTTCCCACTCATATCAATTGTTCACTGACCAAAGATTATCAGTGTCAATGTGTGTCCTGTGCTGCCATAAATATTCTGTTAAGCCTTTTGTCTCTTTCTCAAAATTATTTGCCATCCTGCTGACAATGTCAATTTGTCATGGGTGGAGTGGGAGTTTCAGACAAAGTTTATAAGAAAAGTTGTTGTTTAGTCAGGAGATGCAGAAAGGAGCCCCTGCCTTTCTAAACTCCTCCAAGAGAAGCCTTGGTGTGGCTGGATCCAATCCTAGCCCTACTTGCCAACGATTTAAGTCTAAGGAATTACAAAGATGTGATTGACATTGTACAAAGATGTGATTGTACAACTTTGTCCTGCAGGGATAACGATGGCAAACCAGATATATTTGTATAAAAATAAATTATTTATTATGACAAATGATTAGACAAAAAGATCTTAATCAGGATTATGTACTATACGAGATTGTCCGGGGTTGGCTATATGGTACTTGTATCCCCAAACATCTGTTTTGTTTATGTTGGATAGTAAGTTTTGCACCTTTAAGACTTGTTCCAAGAGCGAAGGGGAGAGAGAAGCACGGAGTTTGTTATCAGAAACTGCACTCTCTCCCCCGCATCCTGCTCCTGGGCTGTGCTGTCTGGGGATGGACAGACAGCAGGACAGAGCTCTCCTTTGCTTTTAGTTAGTTTTGAGCTAGCTGAGGCAGAGAAGTTCCCTGGACTGTGGGTTTTCTTTTTCTTGGAACTGTTCAAACCTGCTCTGGCCTGCACACCCAGCAGAGCAGCGGCAGCTCGCACCTGTGGCTGCTGAGCCGGGCCTGGGCCGTGGCATTTCCAGCGCTGGAGGGACTGAGAAGAGAGTGATAAGAGACTGAGTGAGCTGTGCTACAGCCCACGGAGGGACTGAGTTTGTCATCTCTTTTGAAGAGATAAGAGGTTTTGTTATTTAACATGGTTCAATTTTTAATTTTGTGTTGTTTTTGTGCTGGTGAATGTTTTGCCTGTAAAATTAATAGTTTTTTCCACTTTTCTCGAAGGAAATCTTTTCCCGAACGGACTGGGGGAGGGCCGATTGAATCTGCTTCCTAGAGGAACCCCTTTGGAGGTTCTCTCCCAAATTTGGCCTAAACCAGGACAAATACGTTATTGGCACCCAACGCGTGGCCCAAGAAAGTGGAAAAAACCTTTACTGATTGCATTTTGGTTGTGCTTGCTCTGTAGTGGGATAAAGCAGCCAGTAGCCATGTTGCTTGAATTCATAATGTCTCTTGGGGTGGAGGCCTTCATAATGATTCTGGTCTCTAGGCTTTTTTGAGGTTTTAATACTTTTCTGGTCCTTAGGATTATTTTCTTATCCAGGAATGGCTCCAGTGTTGGAGCTCCCTAACACATAGTTTTTACAGTAGAGGGGCACGGATTAGAATAGCTATTGTGCTGGGCTTAGTGATAATGATTTATAGGGAGTTTACAAAGGTACTGTAGTCTGTTCAAGAGAAGGATGGTTTATGATTTTTTCATCCTTCCCTGTGTCCCAGTTCCAGTAGCATGTTTTGGGGGCTTATTAGTAATTGCACACAGTTTCTTAGAGGAGGAGCAGGGGATGAGGCTTTTCAGCTTTTCTTTTCCTTCTTCTCCTTTGAATCTGTTAAGGCACTTTTTGAGAATGTTCAGTTTCCCCTGCTTGTTAAAGAGACCACTTTCCTAGTATTTAATCTGATAAGCTTCATCTGTACAGTCTGCAGCTTCTCTAGAATGAGGGCTGAGATGTCCAGAGGAGCTGATGAGACCCCTGACCCAGAAGCAGACCCAGGCGTGGAAAATCCTGAGTGGTGTGGCCAAATCCTGAAGGGATTTTCTGACCCTATAGCCTGGGACTTTCCACGTGAACAAATTCAGAACCCAGCTGAGGTGAGGAAATACCTGAAAGAGAAATGCCATGATGACCCTAAGGAGAAAAAGCTCATTGCAGTAGGATGGGCCCTGGCATATGCTTATCACACAGTGCTAGATACTGTAGGGCAGCAGACAGAGGCAGGGGGCCAGGAAGATGAATCAACAGCTATCCCAGTCACTCAGGATGCAGCCAACACCCCAGCTACTCAGGTTGTAGCTAAACCAGACAGCGAGCCTAAGCCACTGGCAGTCGCTGTGGGAAAGAAGCACACAACCAATTGGCAAGTGACCGACAATGATGATCTGGGGGAAGGGCCCTCAAAGCCAATTACTGACACAAAAGCCAGAATTAAAGCAACTGGCACAAGATCAGA